>BSBN01001383.1:1200000-1800000 GCA_027924645.1 Cunninghamia lanceolata | reverse complement strand
AATTCAAAAATAAGGGAGTGTTTAAAAGGGGAGTCCCAACTAATAGTGATTTTTCTAACCGTGTCTTGCCAAACCCAAGATAGAAAAAAAATCCTCATTATCTTCTATCTGACCTTCCAAGCATAAGTGCAATGGAACTGCATATGATCAATGCTCTTCTCTACCTTTTCACAAAGCAGGCATCTATTAGCAATCTAAAAACCTCTTTTATGTAGGTTATCAATAGTCAAAAAAATTATGATTCACTCTCCACAAAAAAAAACTTGATTTTAGGAATGGTTTTATGCCCCCAAATGTGCTTCTAGTTAAAATTGTCATTTTTGAAAGTGTCCAAGATGTTGAACCTAGACTTGACAGTATAATTACCAGAATGGTCCATTGTCCAGATAATTTTATCCTACATAAACCTTCTATGAAACCTTTAATTTTTGAGACAATTAATCAGAGTAGAGGTCATTGTGTCTAACGGGTAATCATACCAAGTCAGGGAGATATTCAAAACAACCTTACTACCATCTAATCTCCAATAGTTATTGACATTGGTGCCCAATCTCATTTAAGATTTTTAATGGTCCATGTTTTAAGAGTAGCATGCAATTGTTAATGGTCCATCTTTTAAGAGTTTGAGTGGAGAATCTGGGGATCTTAGTTCAAGATTTGTTTAGAGTTGGAGAGCATTGTGGTAGTTGGGTATTTTTATCTAGGGAGGGACAATCTTTCTTTTTTGTCTGTGGGTTAGCTAATATGCTAAAGCCTAAATGGAAGGAGAAGCTTACTCCATTTGTGTAACTCATTTTCATCAAACAAATGTTTAGGTGGTGGCCTTGGAGCCAAAGAGTTGTAAAACTTATATATGGTTTCAATCAATAAGCAAAACATGCCAGGGTTTATTTTAAGTATCTGGCTATTGGAAGATACCATAAGTTACTTTGAAGAAACTAGATTTTAGGGCAAGAAGCAGAATACTCTTACTCTCTGGTCATATTTAAGGGGAGGAGAATAGTTGGGATGTCAAAAATATTATGGGGATGATGAGAATAACATTCTTTTGAGGAGATTGGTAAAAATAGGCCAGTGTTCCAAATAGAGCTTTGGGATGAATTTAAGTGTTAAGCTAATACATGTCTTTCATTCAACATATAAAAAATCTAGACATGGTCACTGTTGTTGGCATTGTTAGATGATTAGGCAAGAGAATGTTGGATGGTCAATATGTTCATTGTAGTTCAATCTAATTGAAATCATAAACATTTTAATTTATATCTCTTAAACCTATGCTTATTATTAAGCATACCCAAATATGATTATAAGCCACTTTTGATTTAAATTAGATGGTGACCCTTAAGCTATCCAAATTGTAGTCTCAATGAGAAGTAAAGTGAAATGGTACATTTTGATTTCTTTGGTTGCCATCTCCATAACATAATACCATAGCTATTGTTCAAACCCAGTTATTTGTAATGACTGGAACTCTGCAACTCTATAAATTAAATCTTCAGTAAATCTCTTGAACACATGTTAACATTGATGAATAGTCTCTAAAATGGAATTGCCTTGTGAAAATATTTTGGGACTGTCAAGGATGCGAAAAAATGGATCACCTTACTTGACACACAAGTCTTGGGAAGGTTGAATAAATAGATACCATTACTTATCAAAATTAAAATTTGTAGTCAAAACATATATAGATTTATTGTTATTATATAATTAATTATGTAATATTAAAACATCAATTCTTAATATTTACACTGAGAGGCATTACACAGTCACAGCGGGGTGGCGATAAGAGCACTCATTTTTTCTGCCTAAATTTATAAGAAAAAAAAATTATCAAAAAGGAAATAAAAAATAAAAGTCAAGAAAATCAAAGAAAAAAACTAAAAAAGAAATTAAAAACTATTGAAAGATAAAAAACTAAATCACAAAAACTATGGAACCAAAAAAAATTAGAAAAAATAAATAAAAACTAAAAAAGAAATTGGAAAAAATAAAAACTAAAAACTAAAAAAGAAATTAGAAACTGTTGGAAGGAGAAAAAACTAGAGAAAATCACAAAAACTGTGGAAAAAAAAAATTGGAAAAATTAAAAATTAAAAAAATTAAAAAAATTGCAAACCAAGTAATGAGAAAATCAATTAAACTATGGAAAAAAGATATCCCTCACTTAATATATTTTTTTAACTATAAATGTTACCTTCAATTTCCTACTGGCGGATCCCTTGAACCTCCTATGGGTGCAAGTGCTAGTATTTAAGTAAAACTCCACTATGTATGTAGGGCCCAAAGCCTTTATCCAACTCTCATCGTTTTCCTCACTTGATGTAGACGCCATTCCTAGTCTCCACGCACAAATTTAGGAAATAGCCTTATACTAACTAGAACAAGGACGCTAAACTTCCACGAAAGCACCAGGATAAACGCAGGCAATTTCGTCTCTCGTTCCCGTCGCTGTTTCCTCCTATTTGTTCGGGAAGTTTGTAAAAGCATGGTGTGACTGGAGAGAAGAAGCTGCAATCAATTCTCTACCGGGTTCTTTTCAGATGTTTTGGTCGACTACGTTCCTGGAAAGTATGCAGCGGGAGATGAATTAGCTGAACTTTGACATGATCAGCAGATCGAATCTTCCAACCTTTTTCATGGTGGCACGGCTCTTACAAATCTACATCACCCAGTAGACACGGTACCTAACAGTCATCAAACTGTGGAGGTGAAAAGTACATCCCAATTTTCCCCATTTTTTCTCTGGAAAATAAACTAGCAGTCACATCAGAAATGGAAATATTTATTAGCAATCACATTCACTGTCGAATGGGCATTTCAGTAATTTTTGAACAGTTTGAAATATATAAATGAATATAATGAAGTTTTGTAACAAGGATAAATATGTTTTGTAGGAAGGGTAATTATTTTAAATATAATAGAAGAATAGAAATAAATAGTTGTATTATGGAGGAGGATTCTAATGTGATGTAAGCATAAGTTGTTCATTTTAATTACTAAAGTTAAATACTTTAATCTTCCATTTTAATTACCACATTCACGTTTCTTCATTTGTCAACTCAAATTTAATCTAAGTTGATTGTGTTTAATTATTTGCATTGAATCAATTACCTTAAGTTATTTATGTTACAGAATTTTTTTCTTTGCAAAACATGACGTTTGAGTGTTCAATTTGTATCTAAATTTGTGGAAAGGGAAATTTAAAAAATTCCTTTTGGGGGGTTAATCTATAGGTTAACTAATTTTATGAGACAATTACACACAAATCAACCTAGAATAAATGAGTTGATAGAGTGGCGTGGATCATATCAAGCAATATTAATTAGAAAGTACAATCATGTAATAAATAGAGAGTTTGCTTCATTGTGTGATCAAAGAATATGTGAGAATCGATGAAGGTGATGAGATTCATGCACCTTGAAATCTGGTGATTCCCTAGACAAACTATGTGGATTAGAACCAAAATATTCTTCTATGCTCTATGTTGGGTTGACTTTATTGTTCTAGATCTAGCCTGTGGTTGTGAACTCACTATACACCCTCAAAATTGATCTCTGATGATTGTTGAATGTCTACTTTATAAACTCTTAGGAAATAGTTTTCTAGACAATAATATCCTATTTGGCACTCGAGGTTTTTCCACCAAGCTAGCAATATTTTAAAATACCTTGAAGTTATTTTCATCCATGCCAACCAAAACATATAACAACATAGCCAGTTTACATTATTATGAACTCCAACATATTATTGAATCCGTTGATTGCCTTAGTATCTAGGTTTTAGATGCAAAACTTTAGTGATTTGATGCACACATATATCTCAATTAATACAAGCAGATCTAACCCAAAATAAAATCATTTGCTAGTGACAAACATAAATGTCAACCCTCAAAACCATTGCCATATTATAACAAAAGAGTAATTTTGTGGCAAATATAAAACTTTAATAGAATAACAATACAAAACTAGAATTCTTCCACGATTCAATTGTAATGCAATTTCAACAGCATTAGATGTAGGAAGAACATTCAAACACTTCAAATTGAAAAGTTCAACTCAATTTGCATGACTTAATTCATAATATTTAACCAAATGGCAGGGAAAGCAATGAACATAATATATACAATGTTACATGTATTATGACCTTCTAAACTTTAATTTGAACATCTGACCTTCTTATAGGAATAGAAGTACTTGCATTATCACAACAAAAAATGGCACTTGAAAAACCCCTAAGTAATCACAACCCACCACACTTGCCATGTCATTTCCCAAGTTCAGAGTTTTTCAAAAAGTGGTTCTGATATTCTTTTACTGATATCTCTCACTTGGGCTTTCACGCTAGATGTGTCTAAGGATTAAGGAAGATTGGATTGAGGTGGTTCTAGATGAAATTCAAGAAAATGTGCCCATTCTTATGCAAATTAGAGAACACAATGGAAAAAGGCATATAAGAGAAGAGACTGACATAAGAGAACTTGCTCTCTTAGATGAGCTCATCGAGCTCATTGATGTTGGACTCACAACAATAGAATTACAAAGAGAACATTTAAAATTTTAAATACCCAAACAATTCAAATTCCAACCACTCTGCATCCCACTCCTTGGATCAACACCATAACCTGCCATCATGAAATCTTTCCTCGTGAAGTGAGTGAGCCTATTGGTGTGACCTCCACTCCATGTGCAATCATACCAAATTATCATCCATGATATCCTCTTGCCACATGAAAAGAGTGGCCAATCAAATTCTCCTCTACTTGGTTGGATTTTGTCAAAAGAGCAAGAACAATTCGATCCATGCCAGATGAACAAGGGTGTAGCACATGTGTCGTTCTAAGTCCACCTCACTCACTTTTGTAGCGAGTAGATTTAGAATATCATAGGTCTTGAAACACCTTGCTTTGGCATGGTTTTGTCTACTAAATACTTTCTCATTTAAGATCTATGGAGCCTCTTCATCTTTATTTTTCCCTGCATGGTCTCAAAAACTTGTGGTTTTGAAAAGGACTTTTAAGGACTTGCTTTAGATAGAGGGAAGATTATTGGCTTCTTTGATAAAAGTTGGTAGATGTAACAAGATCAAATACACCAAGTAAAGAGTGTGAATGTTCATGCAATTACAACTAAGATTACAATTTAGTTTTGTATGACTAGATGTGGATGTGAGATAGTAATAGTCAATTATTAAATGACCTAGAAAGATGTTCTCAAATACAAGTCTTAGACATACAACTCAAGATCTTTGGCACACAATATGACAAGTAACAAAAATATTCCTAAAGACTTCATGTAAGAAATGAGAAATTTAAATATCATAATAAGAGAATTAGATCACATGTGCAAAATAAGGACAAGCCCTGATTTATAGTAAAAAATTAATCATATAATAGTGGTGGTTTAGAGTCAAAATCATCTAATATGCCAATTAAATCATATTTAAATATGACAACTACATATCAATAACATTCACACAAAATAACATAAAAATAAAAGTCAAGATAAGATAGACTTTTAAACCTTACGATACTTTATTAATTTTTTATACAATTTAATAAAAATTAAGATTGTATTATAAATTTTCTTTTATAGATAAGATTAGATTATACTTATCCTAAAGAATCACAATATTAATTGAAACTTAAAATTTTATGTTTTGATTAGTCTATGTATATCTGAATTTAGTAAGACCCTAATTTAGGGTAAACCTTAACTAACCGGTGTATTGTAAATCCGACACTGGTCGAAATAAAACCGAGGAAAGTTGATTGCATACATGTGTGCAAGTGCAGAGCAACTGGTGAAATCCATTCAATTGAAAACAGGAGGTTGCGTGATTTAATCCTTTTGCTCAGCCCTTTTGGTCAGTAGGTACCACAACTTGCCTGCTGTTTATGTGAGAGCCTAATTTAGTTAGAACATGCTGCTGGATTCTAATTCAGAATTTGAGACGCATAAATGTTACAGTTTTTCCATAAACTTTCCAAGAAGAGGAAAAGGAAGGGCAAATTTGGCATGGAGTGTCTCCAAGGAATTGTAACTTAAATATATTCCAATTGGTGGGACCAGTTCAAATAAAATAAAAGATGGAATAATTGTTTCCGTGTTTTTCGCTGAGCATGAACTTTCCTAAACGAAGAAAACAAAATTTTCCGTGAAACGAGGCATTGATGGACTTTCACAATTATATGCGAATTCCATTAAGCATTTCTGAGTCAACAGAAGAGCAATTGACCAGAAGATTCCACATTTAGGAGAAGCAATTTCAGCGCAGCATCCAACAAGGGTTAGAGCAGCGATTGGATCATTGAACTAGAAGCTGAGACCAAGCCAACTGATAGAACATGGAGCAAGAGAACGCTATAAATATGTATTGAGTTAAGGAAGTCTGTGCAGGTTGGGGCAATGGCATTCTACCCGATGATTATCAGCAATCGTACTCCTCGCCATAAGCATCCGCTTACCCTGTGTGAAGGTCTTTCTCCTTACAAATGCAATGGATGCAAAGAATATGGAACCAATGTTGGCTACTGCTGCAACTTCTGCCAAAACTTCACGCTGCACGAGGTATGTGGAGCTTATGCAGACAATTATGTTCATCCCTTTTATCCCAACTATGAGTTTAAATTCCGTAAAAAGACCCGTCTGCCTCATGCGTGCGATGCCTGTGGGGAGGATCTAAGAGGATTTGTGTATGAAGCGCCTACGGGTAATTTATTGAAGCCTTTGAGGCTTCATCCTCTCTGTATTACGCTCCCCACCTCTCTCAACTATGGCGGCCACAAAGAGCATCCTGTGAAGCTTATAAGGGAGACAGGGGGAACATTCTGTTGCAGCAGGTGCAACGAGAACAAATCTGGGTGGAGTTACAGGTGTGATGACATGGCGTGCAGGCTTCGAGTGGATTTGAACTGTGTCAAGGTCGATATTCATGCGCTCTCCGAGCATGGTATTGCAAGCATGAGTCATGGCACTTGCAGAAGATAAGATGTAGGAAACACCTAGTCTGTTGCAGGTTGCAAAAGTGGGGCTTCTCTTATTCTCAACTGCTGCTGTACAGAACATAGATACCCATTACTCTATCCCCATTTTTGGCAAGCCAATTGATGACACAACAGCACCAGGAATTAATCACTGTTGTGACATGTCTTCTGGAGTGTATTTGTATTTTAATTTGGAAGCTTTGTGCTGCGATAATCTTCTTTGCAAGCCAGGCTTTTCTCATTCACTATCCCCAAAGGTGGAGTTGTAATGGCGAGAATCAATTTACTATAGACGATAGAAATGGTAATCTAATTTTTGGTTTTGTTGTAACCTGATTATTCGTGGATAAGTTTCCTTTTGATTATTAAAGCAATAGATCTACAAACACAGTTACGCATCTACCAATTTTTCCGTGCTACGTTAAAAAAATTAAAAGAAAGAAAATAACCACACCAGACAACAATTTTTATAATGATATTGATAAACCCCTCGACTAAAACTGGGTATTAGCGGCGGTATTAAATATTCAATTATTATCTGATAGGTAAGAGAATGATAGCCAGAGATTCCTCAGACGCCGGAAACGTCGGATAAGCCGGGCAGACTTTGCCGGCATCTTTTCTCCGTCTACCGGTAACAGGCTGTATTCCTAATGAACGTGAGAGGTGTTTGTTTTACTTTCCGTGCATTCTGACAGGAATGAAATGTGGCAGGTGAGCACATGGTAGGTTATGTATGTGACCTCTGGAACGCATCATAGACAATATCTCTTCTCTACTTCTTGTCTGTTTCACCAGCAGCTATCAAACGTCCCACCTGTAAAAACAGGCCCAAAACAATCATCAAACAGAACAACAGGGCAGAACAGGGTTAAATAACCAAGAAAAATATTCCATTTATTTGGTTTGCATTGCATTCCATCCAAATGCTGTGTACAGCAGCTGTCTACAATATATATATATATAAAAGATCTTTAAAATCTGGAGGCTTCTAACTTTTTAGAGGATTCTATATTTTTATTGTTTTATTTTAAAAACTGGAATGTTTTTTTTTGGACAGCTTTATGGAAGACTTTAGTTTTATGGAAGATTTTAGTTTATAGAAGACTTTGAAAAAATCTTGCCTTTTCCTAGACAATCTTACTTTTCCTTAACACCACCTATAAACAGTATGTCTTTATGTGTTTTAGCTGTTGTCCCCCTGTCTTCACCTCTCAACCACTTCTCTACTGTAATTTTACTCGCATGTTTTCACACCAATAATCAATAATTTTCTGATTTTCCTACAGATTGTACTCTCATTTCTCGTATAATGGCTTGTTCGGTCTCCACTTATCATCAATTGGTATACATGTAGGGACCATTTCAACTACCATTTCAAGGCTTGTGTTGCCACAATGCCTATATTCCTCGCGCACTCCGCCATGCTCATCATTGTCATACTTAATGTTCTACATACTAAAAATGTTAAAAAATGAGTCATACCCGAACTAAAGATGGACTGATCACCGAGAGGGCCGGTAGCTCAGTGGTAGAGCATCCCAGTAGCAAATGGGAGGTCCTAGGTTTGACTCCTAGTTGGTCTATGAAAAGTTTAACATGGTATTAAAACCTAGGTCAGCAAAGTCAGGTCAAGCTAGGATCCCTGAGCACTTGTAAGTTTTCTTGATCTTCTCTCAATCCATATTTAGTCCTTCTTATGATATTAGGAATCATAAGTATGTAAGCTCCTTCCTCATGAATGTGTACTTTCTCTAGGTCAATGTGTGTGTCTTATTTCCCCAATTGTGCCAATACCTATTGCAAGTTCATAAGATGCTTCTCCCTCATCTTGTTGAACACCAAGATATCGAAACATATGACCAGAAACTTGCCTATAAATAGCTTCAAAACCTCATCCATTCGTGAACATGCTTGGGGCATTTCAACCCAAATGGCATCACAATCCATTCACACATTTTTTTCCATTCTAAATGTGACCTTCCACTCATCCCCTTTATCGTCTTAGGAGCATTCTTCATGTTTTCTTGTTCTTTTAAACCTTGGTTCATTGCCAGTAAATCAATCCATCTAGAGATCCTAGGAATTGAGCAAATTCCTCAAAGGTGTTTGTAAAAATTGTCCGCTCCTTACTAGATTTAGATATAAAAAGATCAAGGTGGGCATATTCAAACTATTAGATTTTTATTGGTTCATTCCAATGAGCACAAGTTCAAGTATGTATGCTAGCTTAGTTTTATAAGCATAGATAATAGATCTTCAAACTAAAGCAAAACATATAATCAATTTATATATTTGGAGGCATTCATTTGAACCAATCCTAAAAATTCAATGTTGTGAGGAATTAATTTCCAACATCTTTAATATCGATCACTTTTCCATCTCCAAAATCATAATATTTAGTTTGATTTAATCTTAGTATTTAATATTTCCAATCTAAACTCTCTTATCTAACTTAATTATTGATTAATTGTTTTATGTGAAATATATTTCTCTCTTACACTATTATAATTAATAACTCTATAGCTATAACATATTAAAATTCTTACAATTTAAAGTGTTAGGTACTCATTATTTCTCTAACCAACTCTCCAACTTATTAAGTTTTTTATTTTAGTTAGTAATAATTATAAACCTACCTCTTCTTGGTAGACTTTGGTTAGCAATCATTATAATCTACCTCTTCTAGATAAAATCTAATTAGAATTACAAAGACTTTTGTTTAAACCTACTCTTCTTAATAAAATCTAACAAGAATGACAATTAAACCCTGAAATAAAATATCATAATTTGACATGCTGCTAAAAATACCTCCTACTTATCAATTGATGAGCTAAATGGGCTCTATAATGAATGGTTCATAAGGGACAACACTTGCTGAAGGTTTTGCAAATGGGGTAGCAAGCTAAGTGGGCTTGATCTTGGGGGAAACTCCATGGTTAAGAGTGCTTGAGTCGGAGTAGTACTGGGATGGGTGGCCTCCCGGGAAGTCCCGATGCTTCACCCCTGAGTGCATCACCTAGATGCAATGAGTGCTAAGTGGACCATTCATTGACATGAGAGATGGGTTCGTGTGAACCACTACTCATGAAATATGGGTCATGTGTTTGACTCAAAAACTATGCAGTTAAACCCTGAAATAAAATATCATAATTTGACATGCTGCTAAAAATACCTCCTACTTATCAATTGATGAGCTAAATGGGCTCTATAATGAATGGTTCATAAGGCACAACACTTGCTGAAGGTTTTGCAAATGGGGTAGCAAGCTAAGTGGGCTTGATCTTGGGGGAAACTCCATGGTTAAGAGTGCTTGAGTCGGAGTAGTACTAGGATGGGTGACCTCCCGGGAAGTCCCGATGCTTCACCCCTGAGTGCATCACCTAGATGGAATGAGTGCTAAGTGGACCATTCATTGACATGAGAGTTGGGTTCATGTGAACCACTACTCATGAAATATGGGTCATGTGTTTGACTCAAAAACTATGCAGTTAAACCCTGAAATAAAATATCATAATTTGACATGCTGCTAAAAATACCTCCTACCTATCAATTGATGAGCTAAATGGGTTCTATAATGAATGGTTCATAAGGCACAACACTTGTTGAAGGTTTTGCAAATGGGGTAGCAAGCTAAGTGGGCTTGATCTTGGGGGAAACTCCATGGTTAAGAGTGCTTGAGTCAGAGTAGTACTGGGATGGGTGACCTCCCGGGAAGTCCCGATGCTTCACCCCTGAGTGCATCACCTAGATGCAATGAGTGCTAAGTGGACCATTCATTGACATGAGAGTTGGGTTCATGTGAACCACTACTCATGAAATATGGGTCATGTGTTTGACTCAAAAACTATGCAGTTAAACCCTGAAATAAAATATCATAAGAATGACAAAGATCTTGAGAGCACATGTTTCAACCTCTTGCCCTCTAACTAGAGGGCATTCAACAATTGCCAATAAACCTACAGCCATACAATAATAAAATATTCAATACAACGGCTTAAACTCAGTTTTTTAAGAATTGCCTATAGTGCTTCAAATTTCCTAATAGACGTATTGTCCGGGATGCTGTACATGCTCTCCAAGCTCTCTAATGAATCTGAACAATACACATTTAGTTTTTTAAGCTCCTTTAGTGAAGGCCTCAATTTCTCTAGAGAAGTGTCTGTGTGGTTATTTTCCTTTTCTGATGTAACATATGCTTTTGTAGATTTATTATTGAAACTTATCTACGAATAAATCCATTACAGCAAAACAAAAAACTAGATTACTGTTTCTATCATCTATAGTACAATGATTATCACTATTTTCCACCTTTGGGGTGGGTAGTGAATGAGAAAAGCCTGGCTTGCAAAGAAAAATGTCACAGCACAAAGCTCCCTACTTAAAATACAAATCCAGATAACTACACTCCAGAAGACACGTCACAACAATAATTAATTCCTCCTGATAGAACTTCTAACAGAGATAGACGAAGTGATCAACTGTGTTATTAAAATGAAGATAGACTAATGGGCATCTATGCTATGTACAGCAGCAGTCGCGTATAATAGAAACCCTACTTTTGCAAATACTTTTACTGCTGCAACAGATGTGTTTCCTTCATCTCACAGGAAATTACCTTGGGCCTTTGCCATGTTTCATGGTTGAAATTGTAAAAACAGTCCCAAGATAATAAAAACAGAACAGCAACAGCAAAACAGAGAGAAAACAGGGCAAACAGAGTTGAATAAACTCAGAAATATTTATTCATCTAACTTGCATTACATCTAAAATGCTATGTATCTAGCAGCAATCCAGATGCTGTATCTAACAGCTATCCGGATGCTATATCCAGCAACCATCCAAAGGCTCTGTCCAATAGCTCTATCCAATCACATATATATAGCTATAGAACCTTTAAAGCCTGAAAGCTTCTAACTTTCTAGAAAACTCTTAAACCTGGAATGTTCTTTTCTAGAACATATCTTACAATATTCTTTTCTAGAACATCTCCAAGAATGTTCTAGTTGTGGAAGGCTCTAGAATCATTCTACAATTTTCTAGACAATCTTAATCCTTAACATCCCCCCTTAAGATTGGCTAGAATAATACAGGAAAAAAATGCAAATGAGAGGGGAACATTATATTACTATCCTCCCTTAATGTTCACCTCTAGCATACCAAGCATTCTTCGATCGTAATCCTCTTTCATGGCTTGCTCCCATTCTTTCTTTCCTCTAGCTTGCTCATATGAGATTGAAACTTTAAGCCTTCAACACTCATTATCTTTTGTCTAGCTGAAAAGTCATCTTCTCCATCATCACTACCAACAATATCTCTAGCTTGTTCCAACTTGCATTTCTAACAATAGCCCTACAAACAAAAATCACTCTAGCAATATCTCTGCCCTGCAAACAAATCATTCCAGCAATACACTTCTAATTGAACCGGAAAACATTCTAGCAGAACCTCTTGATGGTCCTCTAGCTGAACCTGGAAAACATTCTAGCTAAACCAGAAAAACATTCTAGCTGAACCTGGTTGAAACTCTAGCTAAACTTGGGCTGATCCTCTAGCTGAATCTTTTTTTTTTTCCAACAATCCCCTCAACGTTACCTAAGGGGATTCGAACCCATAACCTTGCTCTGATACCATGTAAAAACAGTCCTAAGATAACAAAAACAGAACAGCAACAACAAAACAGAGAGAAAACAGGGCAAACAGAGTTGAATAAACTCAGAAATATTTATTCATCTAACTTGCATTACATCCAAAATGCTATGTATCTAGCAGCAATCCAGATGCTGTATCTAACAGCTATCCGGATGCTATATCCAGCAACCATCCAAAGGCTCTGTCCAACAGCTCTATCCAATCACATATATATAGCTATAGAACCTTTAAAGCCTGAAAGCTTCTAACTTTCTAGAAAACTCTTAAACCTGGAATGTTCTTTTCTAGAACATATCTTACAATATTCTTTTCTAGAACAGCTCCAAGAATGTTCTAGTTGTGGAAGGCTCTAGAATCATTCTACAATTTTCTAGACAATCTTAATCCTTAACAGAAATACCATGCTCTGAGAACATCAATATCAACCTTGACGCACTCCAAATCCACTCGAAGCCTGCAGGGTATGTTATCACCCCTGTAACTCCACCCAGATTTGTTCTTGTTAGACATGCTGCAACTGAATGTTCCCCCAGTCTCCCTTATAAGCTTCACAGGATGCTCTTTGTGGGCGCCATAGTTGAGAGAGGTGGGGAGCGCAAGGCAGAGAGGATGAAACCTCAAAGGCCTCCATATATTACCCGTAGGTGCTTCATACATAAATCCTCTTAGACCCTCTCCACAGGCATCACACTCATGATTCAGACGGGTCTTTTTACGGAATTTAAACTCATATGTGGGATAAAAGGGATGAACAAAAACGACTGGATAAGCTGCACACACCTCGTGCAGTGTGAAGTTTTGGCAGGAGCTGCAGCAGTAGCCCATATTGGCTCCATTCTCTTTGCATCCATCGCAGTTGTAAGGGTAAAGACCTTCACACAGGATAAGCTGATGCTTATGGCGAGGGCTACAGTTGCTAATAATCTTCGGATAGGATGCCATCGCCGTCGCCCTAACCTTCGCTGTGCAATACTTCCTAAAACTCAATACATATTCATATCCTTCGCTGCGCAATACTCTGTTGGACGCTGCGCAGAAATTTCTTCTGCTAAGTATGAATTTTCTTTTCGCAGATTGCTGTTCTTTTGACTCACAGATGCCAAACCCATCTTATCCCTGTAATTTATTTTATTGATTGAGGAAGAAAGACAAGGAATCATTTAGTGGTGCTTTTTATTTTCTCAGAACTGGTCCCGCCAATTGGAAAAAATTGGAATATATTTTTGTTACCATTCAGTGGAAGACTCCGCACGCAAAAAATTGCACTGTCTTCTCCTTTCTCGGAAAGTTCATGATAAAACTAAAACATTGTAAAACACGTTTGAGTCAAATGTCTCTGCAGTCTTTTGACTGCCTTACCTCTATGTAATTCGCATATTTTCAATTAAAAAACAAGTGAATTAGAATCCAGTAGCATATTCTAACTAAAGATTTTGCTTATTATTTTCCCCTTAGTCAATTTGACGCGATTTTCAGTCACCAAATTAGGGTCTTAATAAGTTAAGATATACATTGAATAATCAAACACTACTTTTAATTAATATTTCGACCGAGCTTTAAGATTTTTTTTTATTAAATATTATAATAAATAATCTTAATTTTTTTACTTCATTAAATATATTAAAAGGTTTAAAAGTTTGTAATTTTAGATTTTATTTTTATTTTTATTTTATTTTATGCAAATATTATTAATGTATCATCATAACATTGAATATGAGTTACTTGATATATTAGATGACTATGATCTTGAACTATTATTATTATATGTTTAATCTTTTATTGTAAATTAAGATTTGTCTCTATCTTTGTCTTGCAGTTTCTACCTCTTAGACTAGAGTATACATGTGGTCTACTTCTCCTATTTTGAAATTAAATTTCCCCTTCTCACATTAACTTTCTACGACTATCATTGTTACTCATCAGATTGCTTGAGAAAGGTCTTGAGTTGTGTACCTAAGACTTATATTTAAAAATGTCTTTGTAGCTCATTTTAATCATCAACCATTAGTATCTTGCATCCACATTCAATAATGCAAAATTGAATCAACATTCATAGGCTCTATTTAGTGTGTATTAGATCTTGTTAGATCCACAAGGCTTGACTTTTATTAAAGAAGTCAATAGTCTTCCCTATATCTATAGAAGGTCATCCACATGTTTCTAAGATGTAGGTAAAAATATAGCTATAGAGGTTCTATCAATCTTGAAGGTAAAATTTTTTTAGTAGACAAAACCATGCCAAAGCAAAGTGTCCCAGGGCCAAACTGTGAGCGCAACCTAGTCCATGGCCTTAAAAATCCCATACCATATCTACCCCCAAGTTCCTTATCATAATTAGTCTAGCTCTAGTTTATAATTTCTAGCTTTGTGTTGCAAAATCTTAGTTAGTCAAGGTGTTCAAAGTTAAAAACACATTGTAAATCAAATAAGACTTTATTAATCTTTCTCAACATTTCATTTATCTATCTTAGTTACTCAAACCTTTCTTTACATTAGTTAATCTCAACTCTGTTAATAATCATATTCAATCCAATTAGGGTTTAACCTAGATACTTCATCCTAGGGTAGCCATTTTATTTCCCTATATTTTAGTGAATCCATAACATCCACACCTATTAAATTTTTGAAGATTTTTTTGTTGTGGGTTTTTCAATTCATTATCTTTAATTTTACATGTCATTTTATCTTTTATTCCCACTGCCTCTTATGCCAATCTCATTTTGCATTATGATAAGGAAGAAGAAGACTTTTACTATGATGTAAAATTGAAGAGATGATTGACAGGTTGAATGCTTTTGCAAATCAATTAACTAACATAGATGAGGATATGTCTATTTCATTTGTCATTAATGCTCTTACAAATATACTTTTCACTATAAAACGTGATATTGATAAAGTCAAGGCTATAGCACTCAATCATTGATGATACACAAGCTCCTCATATAGTTGCCATATTTCTGCAAACTTTTCCCAACCTCTAGGTTCTATCCACCCTACCCATAGTTTTCATGTATAACTTCTCCACTCCTATCCCAAACACTAGGTGCTACATACAAGTTAAATATTTAATATTCAACCTTATTTTCCAAGCAATTTTTTTGCGATACTTTTCATTCAAAATTACTATTCAAATGTTAAAGGCTTTTTTTTCCTTAGACCTACTCAATAGACACTCTATTTAAATATCATCCACTTCAATGGTCAAACAATCAATAGCAATTTTACACCTCATCCACAACAAAAAGTGGTAAATATTTGTTCTATTTTTATTGGCCAAAATTGACTTTTGACTCTTGCTTATGGATGATGTTTAAGAATAGTTCTCAATAACATACAACTATAATCCTTTAAGAAGACTTGCAATCTACCCAAAATCTCCCCTTTTATCTCTTCCTAAAATTTAATTGTGTTCTATGGAAAATGTATAAATATGACCATCAAATTTAGGCGTGTTTGACTATGGTCGAACACATCACTTTAGATGAAAAAGAAAGTGTTTGGGTGTTTTGTCATGGACATTGTGTTCTATGGAAAATGTATAAATATGACCATCAAATTTAGGCGTGTTTGACTATGGTCGAACACATCACTTTAGATGAAAAAGAAAGTGTCTGGGTGTTTTGTCATGGACATTGTGTTCTATGGAAAATGTATAAATATAACCATCAAATTTAGGCGTGTTTGACTATGGTCGAACACATCACTTTAGATGAAAAAGAAAGTGTGTGGGTGTTTTGTCATGGACATTGTGTTCTATGGAAAATGTATAAATATGACCATCAAATTTAGGCGTGTTTGACTATGGTCGAACACATCACTTTAGATGAAAAAGAAAGAAAGTGTCTGGGTGTTTTGTCATGGACCTTCATAAATGAATAAAATAGAGGGTATGCTTGGCGTGATGTGGAATGAACGGTTGATTTTGTCTGAAAATTATAGCGGAACTCTATACACAGTAGGATAAGATGCGTTGACGTCAATTGGTTAGAATAGCCTACACGGGGTTTAATATTCAAGGAAAAAGAAATTTCAGCGCAGCATCGATCCAGCAGGGTTTGCGGATCGAACGAGTCATTCACTTGAATTGTATAACTAGATATGTAAGAGAATGATATGTATATGTATTGAATGTATAGAAGTCTCTACAGGTTAGTGTGATGGCATCCTATCCGAAGACTATCACCAACTGTAATCCTCGCCATAAGCATCCGCTTACCCTGTGCGAAGGTCTGTCCCCTTACAAATGCAATGGATGCAAAGAATATGGAGCCAATATTGGCTACTGCTGCACCTTCTGCCGAAACTTCACACTGCACGAAGTTTGTGGAGCTTATCCTGATATTTATGTTCATCCCTTTTATCCCACCCTGGAGTTTAAATTCCGCAAGAAGACCCGTCTGAGTCATGAGTGCGATGCCTGTGGGGAGGCCCTAAAAGGATTTGTGTATCAATCGCCTAGGCCAAATTTATTAAAGCCTTTGCGGCTTCATCCTCTGTGTGTTGCGCTCCCCATCTCTCTCAACTATGGCGCCCACGAAAAGCATCCTGTCCAGCTTATAATGGAGACAGGGGGAACATTCTGTTGCAGCCGGTGCAACGAGAACAAATCCGGGTGGAGTTACAGGTGTGATGAAATGGCGTGCAGGCTTCGAGTGGATTTGAGGTGTGTGAAGGTCGATCTTAATGGTCTCTCGGAGCATGGTATTGCAACCATGAAACATGGCAGTTGGCTTACGGCCAACTGCTGCTGTAAATAACTGATCACTCCATCTTCCTAAATTGGCAACCCAAATGATCACTTTGTCTATCACTGTTACAGTTTTATGCCACAGCAGCGGCAGGAATTAAGTATTGTCGTGAAGTCGCTTCTGCAGTATGGTTTTCTGGATTTGTATTTTAACTAGGGAGGTTTCTGGCTTTTGTAGTGTTGTAATGTCTTCTTTGCAAGCCAGGCTTTTGTCATTCACTACCATAATAGTAGATCTGTAATAGCGAGAATCATTGTACTGTATATGATAATAAAAATAGTAACCTAGTTGAAAACTTTTATTGTAACTTGTTTATTCGTGGATAAGTTTTACGTTTAGTAATCGATAAGCAATTGTATTATTATTAGTTATTAGTTAGTTAATTTTTATGTTCCCGTTTAAACTTTGACGTGATAATGTGAACATTTTCTCAATCATTTATTATGACATTAAATCAATTGTCTTCAACTGTACAAATGCGAAGGGCGCTCTCACAAATACTGGTGACTCACGGTTTCTTTGCTTTGTACTTTAACTTGCTGTTTCTGTCTCAGGTGGGGGCCGCTCTGCTTGGGGCCCCGAACATGAGAATCCAGTTGCCCATGTATTTAGAAAAGTCAGGGCATTTGTTCCTTAGGCTTTCTGTGTGCGATTGAGAAACAGATTTCAAGTGGCCGTTCTTAAATATCATTCACTTCAACAATCAAAGGTCAATATTGGCGAATAAAAATAGGACAAATATTTACCACTTTTTGTTGTGAATGAGGTGTAAAATTGCTATTGGTTGTTTGACCATTGAAGTAGATGATATTTAAGTAAAGTGATTTCAAGCATACTAGTATTTTAAATGCGATATTGACGTTGGATTTTAGCACGATAAAATCTTTCAAGCTTAGGGCAGGGTCCCATGTAGCTGGTTATGTTATTTTGGCTAGCATCCGGTGTTCAATTTTTTAAAGGAGTCGTGTGGAGCTAGGTTAGTGGTCCCATGAATATTTCTTTCTCTGTTTATTTTAAGAAGTCACTTAAATTGTATTTTTTAATTTTACAGATTTTTTAAAAATAAAATTTTAATAAATTATTTCTCTTTGAGTTGTCTTCGATATGGAAATAAAAATTAGAGGGAAATGTAAAAAAGATGCGAAAAAAATATATGCAACCATTTGGCATTTTTTCATTATGTAGTTGTTGCATAATTTCAGCCCCCTTTTCCCCTGTTACTGGGGTGAGGGAGATAAGTCCCTCTTAGCAAGGAAGGAAGCCAAATGGACCCCTCCTGAAAGAGGGTGGCACAAATTGAACTTTGACGGGGCCTTGAAAGGAAAGGGCAAGTGGCGTTGTCAGAAACTAGGAGGCAAAAATTGTGGGAAAATTTTCTAAAAGTTTCCTATCTTCCACTAATAATAAAGCAGAATTTGAAGCTTTATTGATTGGTCTTCAGGTATGTGAGTGAGGCCCTTGGCATTCGGAAATTGGCTATTGAAGGAGACTCTCTACTAGTTATTAAGACAATCAGGGTATAATCTATACATTGTTGGAAATATAAGGCTATATTAGACCAAATATTAGAGCTATTGAAATTTATTGAATTTCACTATCAACCATATATATAGAGAAGCCAATGGCAAGGCTGATAGTTTGGCTAACTTGGCAGTTAATAGAATAGTGGAATTAGTGGTAGATATAGATGAGCTCGAGCTTATCGTATAATCATTATTATTGGTAAGTTGAGGAGACGTTTGCCACCCGAGATGGTATGATCGAAGTATAAGTCATGATGTAGCATTAATTTTGAGTACAGTTGCCAAATAAGAGTGGAATAAGCGAAGGCAAAAGATTTAACAAATTGAGTTGGTCATTGGCAGCATTCATTCATTTCACAGAAGACATGGATATGCCTATTTGCTTAACTAGCCCACAAAGACAAATGGCGTTCCTCGGTTTAGTTTCAGAGAAGAGATTTTAGCCGGTTTTCAAAACTAAGAACGGGATTTTAATCCTTGCGTTCCAATGGGTTTTGGGAAATAAATTCTTGGTGGTGAAACATAGATATAGGGTTAATACTGCTGTGTCATCCATGTTCATAGCTGCATTGTTCGATGCTAGGGAATCGAAGGGTGATATAGAGTTAATGGCGAGAGCTTTCATCAAAGATTGTCTTCTTGGAGGCCTGGAAGAGGTGCTAGACATTGCCAGGTATGGTAATGGGATTCCTAGGCCGGAGGATTATTTGAAAGTTAAACAAGATGGTGAGATCATCAAGTGGGTGTCGTTCATTTAGTTTGAAAGGAAAGGGGGAGAAATGAATAGGAGGCAGAAGGTGGAGAAGGCCGTGAGCTTCTTAAAATAGGTGGTGGGCATACAAGATGCAGGGTCATCCCACATTAATGGGTTACACTTTTTGGCCAAACTTGACATTGAAATCAACATTTTGAACTAAATCTTCACTTTCTGACACCTATAGCCACTAAATCGTTAGGAATTTGAAGATGATGCGAACTAGTCATTTGTGAGATTTTGTTTGTAGATTCTAAATATATATTTTTAAAAAAATTTGGAGTTAAATCGTAATTTTTTTTGCATCTCCTTTGATAACTAGTTTTTAATAGTAAACAACATTTTTTTAAAGTGATGTGTATTTTGTAGCACATTACCTTTTTTTTACAAAAGATAAAATTTTGATTCTTTTGAATTTAGATTGGTAACACCAATATATAGGGCATCCATTTGGTTTCATAATGTTTTGTTGAATATTTTTTTTAATTAAGTTTTGAAGTCAAAGCAATTATAATTTAGACATAGGCGTATTCCGTAAAGCATACCTTTTTCTGTATGTATCAAAATTCTATTTTTTTTAATTTTATTGAAACAAGGACATCAATACCTAGGGCATAGATATTTTGCATAATTTTTTTTCACTAATTTACTAATTTTCCATGTGTGTAGAACAGAGAACTTGATGTTCGGTGAAAAACCTACATTCACAAGAAATAAAAAATAAATATAATAATCAAATTAAATATATTTAAAATTATACTTTTTGGGAGGCTTATAATAAGGACTACATACTTACAAAACATAAATTTTAAATGAATTCATTTGATCCCACAAAAGGTAAATCAAAAGTGGTTTTTTATCAGCATTTTAATAGGTGTACAGAGGAGACTCCATTATAGGTATGGTTTAAAACTAGCGGGCTTCTATCCAAGGGGGTTTGAATCTAAGGGGGTTTGATCAAACCCTCTTCAATGAAAATCCTTTAAATGGAACCTTCCAAGGTTTAAATCATTATATTTTCTAAAAATATGTGATTTCAGCAAAAGGGTGAGTGCAAGATCATCATGGGTCAAACAGTGGCAATGGAGAAAAAACTTGCTGAATGAAAAAGTGCTAACATTTAGACTAATATTTAGATTTGGATGGAAAAGATGTTAATATTTTTAGTTCAAATATGGATTCCCTCCACAAATTTATTAGAATTACCTCATATTTTGGCAAGTGGGTGTCCCAAAACTTGCCAAAGAAACTTGCAAAACCACCAATTTAGTGTTATCCTGAAAATTTCTACAATTTCATCCTTGAAGATGACAAACTTTTTTATAACTAAATTTAATCAAATGAAAAGGGTTTATAGAGGAAACTATTAGGATTCTCAAAATATAATATATGCCTCATAATAATTTTATTAAGTAATTATTATTAATTTTTTACATACGTTGTCTGATTTCCTGATAGATATACATATTGAAAAACATCCATAACTTTCAACATATTAATCTTTTTTTAAATCTAAAAGATGTGTCACATTCTACGATTTATTGGGTATACATTAAAATTTAAAAGTTTTGATTTTCATATATTTTGACCAAGTTAGGTTGGCTAGAAAATTAATTTTTAATATTTAAAAAAAGTCACAATAAAAAATTTATAAATAATTATTTATTTATTTTAAAAATTTAAAAAAATATGTGTCACATCCGCTCATGTATCCTTTACTTAAATCCAAATCATGGAGGAAAAATATTATCTTTTTCTCATACTTAGGTTGGTCGAAATAACACCTACTTTTTACATTTTTCTAAAAATTTTAGTAGTGCTTCATTGAAATATCCAATTTTCACCAAACTATTTTTAAAATTTTCAAAAAAAAAGTAGTAGCCCATAAACTATATTCAATTTATTACAACTTTTATTACTACCTTATCTCTAGATTGTGTAAATAACTCATTCAATTTTTGACATGAAGTTACTTAAGTCTGTTTTTCACATTTACATTGCCACTTAGGGGTAGTGTTTGGCCCATCATGATCTTGCACTCACCCAAAAATTAGGATGTCCTAGAAAGTGTAACCCATTATTGTGGCAACACCCTATAGAGGCAGGGGACTGGTTCGAATTTACTCAGCCTGAAGCCAAAGCTACTGTGGGGGAATGGATAATTCAATAAGGAGTAGAGTTATTTGTAATGGTTCTTAAGTCTTTTGATAGATATATAGTATGTTATAGTTTGGTGGTTATAAATAGTATGTTTTAGCTTGTAGATAATAAGTTTATTTCTGTTTAGACAGGGAGTTTGCAAAGAAGGTTCAAATTATAGCATGTTAAGGATGGAAATTTTTTGTAAAATCCTTGTATAAGGGCGGGATGTATAACTGTTGCAGACTCTGTTAATTTTTTGGTTAATTAATATAATGGGAGCATCCCCCAAATGTGCATATACTTAGCAAAAAAAAAAATCAGCTCCCTTTTCTCATATCGTATTTTCAATCCCTAAGATGTAGTCCATCCGCTAGAATAGAGAAAGATTCTAAATTATCCTATATACATAATTTAAAATTTGCATGGGGTACCTAATATGAAAATTAGCTGACTCTGTTACGTTTTTTGCTCTGCCAATGCTTTTCCATCATACCATGCTTCCGCAAGATATTATTCAGTTTGCCTACATTTATTGCAGTGTGGGAAACACTGCTTAGCTTGCGAGCGCTTTCTGCCCACTTTATATGGCGTCGACCTTTCATTCTCCCACAGCTTCTGCTGCTGAAATTGAAGACTTGACAGTGACACTCAATGGCTCCCTTGCTCAAATGCCCTCAAAAGCTTGTCCCCAAGGTGTTCCATAAGGTACATCCCTTGAAACTTTGAAGGCAAATGCAAAAAAAGAAAGCTACACATATGAGAAAAATAAAGCAATTATTTGATGCTCTAGTCATTTTGTATTATTATGATGTTTTATCAAGGTTTAACTAGAAGAAACAGGGTGAAAGTTCAATACTATGTCTCACTTTTATAAAGGAAATGGCTAATACAAATAAAGTTTTTCAACTTAGAGCACTTAAAAGTCACATGTATACATTTAAAAGTTTAAAATGATATATACTAATGAAATGTGGAACTCTTAGTGTAATTTATGTTTATATTTAAAAAAATTAGTTGGATATAGTTTTTAATAAATTTAAAAGAACATTTAAATTGCTTTTTTTTGAAAAAGTGAGGTTGATGAGATGTAACAAAAAATATAGTAAATTTATTTTTTATTTGTTAATTTTTTTTTCCATTTAGATAACTTGGAAATATAGTGCATGGAGAAATTTTTTTGATAAATATTTATTTTTTTAATATTTTAAGTTTAAATTTATTCAAAATGTCATCATTTTAATGGGATGCAACCTTTTGTCTAAATTTACCATTTTGGAGAGGATTCTCTCCTCTAATGCACCATATTTTTATAAATTTTTAAAATATATTTTAATTTCTAATTAGTCTCATGCTTGATTATAATGACCTACTTATAATAAATTTAAAAATGTTATTGTATATTTTAAACTCGCTTAGGCTTAGAAGACTATACTTAGCAGTGTGCTTTTCTCATTTGAGCACATGCTAAGATTAGGTGTTCTTGTGCTTTTATTAGCACATCTAAGTTTAGTAACATGTGTCTAGGCTAACTTATCCTAAGTTAAGTAGTCATGCCTATCTTTTGGGCCACTACTATTCTTAGGCTTGCTTTTCCTATTCAGGCATGTCTATTCTTAGAGATTGGATGCCTATATGTACTTGCTTATTGAGCTAATTCATCATTCTATTTTGCTTTTCATATTGCTTATGTTTTTTTGACAGTATCGAGTGTGTGATTATTTGATTTCTCGTTACTCCTTGTGTTGGTACTCGCAGTCTTCCAAGATAGATCCTGTTTTCGACATGGTATCAGAGAAGTATTGATGTAGATTGCAAGTCTGGTAACTTTTCATTGTTAAAATTTTGAGCATAGCTTTTTTTTGACAAAATTGGATGTATTCTTTGTAGGTTTTTCAAAAGGTATTTGGAGAGCAGAAGGCCACGATTCTCATTGCAGGGCATTCACAAGCCCTAGAAGACTTTGGTCATGGCTTTTTACTAGAGAAAGACATTGGATTTAATCTTTTTTTGGTGCTTCACTCAAAACAAATCTCACCAAAATCATGATGTCCTTGGAGTTATCAGAGATTTATTTTTCTTTAAATTCATGCCAAAGTTGTTGACAAGGCGCATAAAGGTCATTACGCCCCTCATTCATCTTTCATTCGCTCAAATTGTGAATTTGCAAAAGTAAAACGGGCCTACAATCGACCTTCAACCTACAAAATCAAATTTCAATCAGGCATTTCAATCTGCAACATAGGTAAATTAACCTTTTTGACTGACTTTTTGCCTCAAATTTGCAAATTTCACCCAATTGTAGGTCACAAATTTATTAATTCATCCAAGCTTTGCCCTAGTTTTTTTAAATTTAGGTTTTTTTTAGGAAAAGCCTATATTTAAATACATTTTAATAAGATTTTTTTCTAAAATTAAATTGAAAAATCCTCTTTAAAAAATAGTAATTTGGGTGGCTCTTTAAAAATTCTCCAAGTTGTAAAGTCCTTTTGTCCAATTTTTTTTTTTGGCAAAAACGACTAAAGGAGCATTTAAATTAGTGTGTTTTAGGTAAAAGTCAATTAGCTTGTAATTGGTGATTCCTTGAGTGCTAAAATATCTTTGTAAACCACCTTGGGCTCGATCGCACTATTCTTATAAAGTGTCATTTTTGACCCAAAATTGGATCACTTTTGCTCATGCACTCATTATAAAGTGCTTTTTTATTCTTAGGGGGATTATTCACAGTATTTTGTAATCAATGAATTGAGATAAAGTTCCAAATTTGGGGGTTCATCATGAATTTTGGTATTTATTTCCACCCTTCTATTGTCAAACTAACCTCAGAGAATTATTTGTTCTGGAAATAAGGAATAAAGAATGAATGTCTTAAATAGGATCTATTTCCCTATCTCCTTAGGCTCGTTCTTGAGCCAAGTGACTATAAATAGAAGAATAAATGGTTTAACAAAAAAGACATGGTCTATGGACTAATAGGTCTTACTATTTTAAATCATATAGGCCACACTAAGTGCCCTTTCACTGCTTGGACCATCATCTGGAAGTTGTATGGAGACTTTAGATCTTCGTCTAAAAGTGATGTTTCTGTGGATAACCAGGCTCTTGTGGATGATACTGAGATTTCTATTTCCTCAGATTGTGTGGACACAACCTCATGGGATGTTCAGTCTATTTGGTTGACATATATTGATACCCCATCTACATTGGAGGAAATTCCATATCCTATAATACCTATTGCTACTTCAGAGTCTAGTGTTGCTTTTTTGAGAGCTTCTAGTGATTGTCTACATTAGGGTCATTTATGTCTTCTAGATTCACCTCATTGGGTCACATTTCTACAAGACATCTCTTACTTGTTTGTACAGTCCCACATTTTGGATCTTGATGACACTTGGAGGATATTGTCCTTCTCTCTGATGATAATTATCTTGCACCTACTACTACTATAGAGTTCAGAGAGGCTTCACCGAGGGATTCCAGTGATTCTTCGTAGGAAATCACGTGGGATTTGCTTTTTAGCCACATGGCATGCATTGACATTCCACTCTCATACATCACACTAGTAGAATTTAGCAAATAAATGACTACGTGACTAAAACTTTGAGTCACAACAAATAAAAATGACTAAATTCTACTAATTTTTTGCAACTCGGCTATAAATGAGTAAATAAATGACTAATTTGGTCGCCGACTAAAAAATTATTTAGTCATAGAAATAAAAATGACTAAATAGTTAGTCACACAAATACAAATTAGACAAAATTAAAAAAAAACTTTTCAGGAAATTATTGGCGGGATGTATTGGTGTGATTCATTATTCGCGTTCATTGAATTCCTCCTTCGTTAGTTGGTTACTTGCAGCTCTGTTGTAAAAATGGCTGACACAGGGCGGTGATCTAAAAGTCTACTCTCCACCCTCTCATATGACAATTGTTTCATTCCTTTCCCATACCAAAGTATCTGATCACACCTACAAAAGGAAAACAAAACAATGTGGGTCTATTGTCGGGATCAAAAGGGGGTGAAATTTGAAGAGACGAACTACATATAAATTGCATTGTCCTATCAGGTTGGAACGTGGCATTTTCCCCTTGGTTTATCTTGGGTACCATAGTATTGGTATGAATTTGTAACATATTGCATTGAGGCGTTTTGAGTTATACCAGCTACTTGCATGGGTGATAAAGATTGTTTGGAGAGGACTTGGAGACTTTTGAAAAGGTGGGCAAGGAATTTGGAATTTGCTGTAATGAATTTGAAGTCAGTGATGCCCTCTGCAGTGAAGTCAAATTTGGGGATGCCCTCTACAATGAATTTAGAGGTAATTCGAAACCCTCATTACATTTATAAACATAAAATCTATAGCTTTGTGATTGGCAACTTACAATAGTTACAATCTACTACTCTTAATAATGTTCTTTTACAATCTTGCCACTATTATGCTTCATAATGTGTTTGAGCTAAATATAATAAAATTTGGGTGTAAGTGCCAAAATAGAATTTCCTCAAACAATTTGATACATTTTCACTGCAAGCGCAAATTGTCCTTGTGCAAAATAAACATGTGCTAGATTTATGCACACATCAGGCATCTGAACAAAGATGTTTCCTGCTGCAGCTTCTTGTACCTGTGTAAAAATTTCCTTTGCATTATCAAATTGACCTCTTTTAGCTAGCACAATGGCTGTCCCATTTGTAGCATAAAAATTTCCTAGTCTCTGTGCCAACACTTTACAATACAGTTCTCAAGCCTTCTCAAGATGTTATCCCTCCACCTTTGGATCCCTCCTCTCATTGCGAAAAGCTGTAAAATAATTCCAATTTCCAAGTGAAATGTCAACATAAGAATTCTTTGCATTTGATTCACTTTGTGCAGCTTTAATTGCTTCTTTTGCTTTAAGCTAGTCATCTGTTTTCAGTTCCATTTTGCCAAGCATAGATAAAGCATTTGATGAGTTTTTATCCACCTTAAGTGTATCCCTAATCAATTCTAGGCTTAGTTGGATCTCATTCTGAGCCTAAGCCATGGCTGCAAGACGTAGATACGCATCCACATAATCAAGAAAATTGAACAATATTAGCCTATATAACATATTTTCTTTTTCAGTATCATGTAGTTGTTCAAACAACCTAGCAAGATTAAATAGTGTTGTGACTTTATCCCATGGTAGCTCATTTTGAAACACCACCTTCTTCTAATCGATGGAAGAATTCCATATCCTTAAAGAGCACAGGAAAAACTATAGAATTGGCACTGAGGCTTTTATTTATGAATTCAACCCAAATGCCATTTCCTAATGCCTCCATAAAAGTTTGTTGAGCCAACTCTAGTTCATCACGCTCAAAATGAAGAACCCCAATGTTGTTTAACAGTTGAATGGGTACTTCTTCTCTGCTCTTCTTCAAAAGAGACTTTGATGTCTTAAGAGAATCTAAGGCTACACTAGGGTCTGATGATATTAATAACTCACCCATCTTGATAAATGCATGGGCATCACGTGGATCTATGCGAGTTGCCTTTCTTAAAATTTTTAAGCCTTCTTTGCCTGCCCTTGCTGAGCATATATATGGCCTACAACTTTTAAGCTCTCACAGTTCTCAGGGTGGACCTCCAGAACCTTTTCAAAATTTGAGAGAGAACTCTTAAGAACTCCCAGCAACAATTTGAACATGTCCACAAAATCATGTGGCCTCTGGCTTTCCTTGATTGATGCCATGTAGTAGCGGCCAGTGCTGTCATAATCACCTTTACTATGATAAGATCATGCAAGATTATAATATGAATGAGATTACATGAGAGGGTGGTCAGTTGAAACAAGAGCTATCTTAGTCAACTATTCCACAAGAAAATGCTGCCTTGTGAAGAAAAAATGGTTTGCTAAAAGATTCAATGCCATTGCACAGTATGGGTATAATTCAAAGACTCTATGCATCTTTTTTATTCCTTCATGAACACTACCTTTTTCACTAACTATGAGAATCCTACAATTAAAAAATGCACAAAACTGACCATAGGGAATTTTACCCATTTCAAACAACAAAATTGCCAAAAAAATGTGTTTACAACCTGCAAAAAAATGCAAATAAAATCATGCTAATTTTCGCGCTAAAAAAAACCATGAGACCATAGCTTGTTGCTTACTATTATGCTTTGATAGATTTTTTCCAAGCATCCATATCTTGTTTGAAATCACCTGTTTTATGCTTTTAGCCATAGTAGCAAGGTAGTGAACTGTTTGATAAAATGCTTTGGTAGAGATGTATGAAAAATGTGGTAGCATAGACAAGGCAATGAACTTTGGAAAAAATGCCTCAAAGAAATGTGGTCTCATGGTGATGGAATGACATGACGAATGCCATGACAAGTGAATTGGTATGGATTATTATGGCATTCCATCACCATGAGACCACATTTCTTTGAGGCATTGTTTCAACCAGTTCACTGCCTTGTCTATGCTATTGCTTACTATTATGCTTTGATAGATTTTTTCCAAGCATCTATAGCTTATTCAAAAGCACTTGTTTTAGGATTTTAGCCATAGCAACAAGGTAGTGAACTATTTGATAAAATTCTTTGGTAGACATGTATGAAAAATGTGGTAGCATAGATAAGGCAGTGAACTATTTGAAAAAATGCCTTAAAGAAATGTGGTCTCATGGAATGCCATGACAAGCAAATGCAATTGGCAGCTGCTCCTAGTTATTAGTTATGCAATGTGAAGTAATTGCATAACTTCTTAGGTTGACTTTGTAAAAACTATATTGTAATTGAAATTTTGTTATCTATCAGCATCTAGTTATTAGTTATGCAATGTGAAGTAATGCTTTGAGTTTGAAAGATGTGCAATGTAATGTAATCAACAATTTGAATATAAACTACAAAAATCTATTTTTTACAATTCATTAGTTAAACTCTCTATTTTATTTTCTCTCTATAACTCTATTTCTATGGAAATGCCTTTCAATTAAAAAAAGACACTTTTTGTCTCTTATTCTACAATTTTTTACATTTTTTTAAAAATCTATTTTTTTAAAAAAAATCTTGAACTTTTGGATTGCCAATTTTTTCCCCTAAAGATTTTTGTTGTTATGTGTAGAACATTATAGATGGATCAATGTCGAAGGTTGACTATGGATCAATACCGTGCATATGATGAGAGAGTAGCATGTGATAGGCACATGGACAAATATCCATGTCCATGTAAGGACTGTCTTGGTGAAAAGGTGAGAAAAAGAAATGTGATTTATCGACATATAATAAGATATGGGCATAGTGGTATAAGCCCTTGGGATTACAATTATTATGAAGATATGATAGAATTGCAGAGTGTGAGAGATGAAGAGGCAACAAACATAGATGAAGTGGAACCAAACATAGATGAAGAGGCAACAATGTTAGACAAAGGGTTTGAAGTTGATAGAATGTTGAATGAGGGTCTAGATGATGATTGGGCCAAGTCGATGGAGGATGCTTTAAAGCCTATGTATGCTAATTGTGAGTTAAGTCGTTTGACAACAATCCTTCAAATTCTTAACTTGCAAGTGGTGCATGGTTGGACAAATGAGAGTGTAGATCAATTATTGGCATTATTAAGTTTGTTGTTACCACCTGACTCCACATTGCCAACAAAATGAAGTCAATGTAAAAAGCAAATCAGTAAGCTAGGCTTAGGGTATGAAAACATCCACACATGTGTGAATGGTTGTGTATTATTTTGTAATAATCTTACAAGTGAGAGTGAATGTCTAAAATGTCATGAAGTGAGGTATAGACAAGGGTTGAAATTAGCTGTGGTTCCTAGAAAGGTTCTTCGCCACTTTCCAATAATCCCACAATTACTCTTAATGTATAGGTGCAGAGACATTGCTAAACTTATGCAATGGCATGCCCAAAATAAGAGCACCAATGGAAAACAACATGTGATTGATTCTAAGACCTAGATGGAATTTGATAACAGATGGCCTGATTTTTCTCAAGATCCTCGTAATATAAGGTTGGGTTTGGCTCTAGATGGGGTGAACCCATTCTCAGATCAAAGTACTCAATGGTCAACTTGGTCAGTGTTTTTAATAAATAATAACTTGCCTCCATGGTTAGCAACTAAACCATTTTTCTTAATGTTATCATTGATTATACCAGGAAAGAAAAGTGTGACTTTAGATACAATTGATGCTTATCTAGAGCCATTATATGATGAGCTAATGGAATTGTGGAAAGGAATTGAAGCAATTCAATCTTTAAGGGATGGTCATTCAATCAAATTCACTTTAAGAGCTTCCTTATTGTTTATGATTCATGATCTTCCTGCATATGGCACATTGTCTAGTCTCAGTGTTCATGGATACCATGGATGTCCTACTTTCAACTTATGGATTTTGTGAGGCACTCAAGAAGTTTGCGTAAGTGTATTTATTGGGGACATCATGCTTACCTTAAAATGGATCATCCATATCTTTGACAAGAAACATGTTTCTATGGTCAAGAAGAGAATTGTGAAGCACCATTGCTAATAACAAGTGATTACATTGTTGAGAATAGACAAAAAAGAATATCATTTATTGAAAATGATGGGATTGATGGTAGTAGATATGATCCATGTAGTGAAAGCAGTGTAAAACAGTTGTGCATATTCTATAAGTTGCCATACTTTAAGGATATAGCCATTAGGCATACTGTTGAATTTATGCATACTAAGAAAAATATAGCCTATGCTATTATAGAAAGTCTTTTTGGTGCTTTTGATACTATTTCATCATGTAAAGACTTTCAACAACTAAAGATTCATCGAAATCTTTGGGTTGAAAAATATGTTGATGAAAAATATAGAAAACCTCGTGCTCCTTATGTCTAGACAAAGGATCAACATGCACAATTCTTACAGTTGTTCTCTCAAACTTGCTTTCCCACTAGATATGTAATTAGTAGTATTAGAAACCAAACTGACATTAATGGCTTAAAAGACCTCAAGACCCATGACTATCATGTCATAATCAAGAATATTTTACCTATTGTGGTAAATATATCAAGTTTGGCAAAGGGGCCAAGATTGGCAGTTATAAGGTTGGTCCTAATATTAAATAGAATGAGTTTACATGTATTAGATCCTTCGAACTTTGATAGTTTGAGGGAGGAGGTTGTTTAAGTCCTTTGTCTATTGGAACGGGAATTTCCACCAACAATCTTTAACATTTCTATGCATCTTTTGATACATCTAGAAAATGAACTAGAGCATTGTGGCCTAGTAAGAACGAGATGGATGTATCCTATAGAACGATATATGAAGGTTTTGATAAAAAATGTTTGTACTAGGGCAAAACTGGAAGGTAGCATGTCTGAGGGATATTCAATGCAAGAGGCCATGGGATTTTGCATAGAATATATGAAGGATTTTAAAAATGTCAATCGACGTGTATGGGATAATGACAAAGATGAAAGATTTGCAGGTGAAGTATTAGAAGGAAATGGATGTCACTTCAAGCTATCACATCAAGAAAGAAGTGCGATACATGCCTATATTCTTCAAAACACAATTTCGTTCGATAAGTGGCATAGGTAAAAACAAACTTACACAATAATTTATTTACTCAATTACACATTTACACATTTATATTATTAATCTTACTATTTATACGTTAATATTCTATGTAGAAAATATGAAGAAGAGAATCAAACTTGGATGCAACATCGACCTCAAAAGCGCAGATGTCATGATTTGATTGGAGGTGATTCTTTTCCAAAATTTGAAGAATGGATTGCTAATGCAGTCAGTGATACAAAAGAAGAAGGTCAAGATGTAACAACGGAGGAAAGTGAGCTTTCACAATCTCCACATTTATGGGCTTTGTGTTTTAGTGGAATGTGGGCCTATGGTATAGTCATTTAATAGTGGAAGAAAAAGACAAAGGAAAGACAAATTGTGATTATGTTGTTAGTGCTAAATTTCTTCAGGAAACTGAGAAGAAATTTTATGTTGGATTCATCCAAGAAATTATTCAAGTGGATTTTGGTGAAAATAGTCCTATATTATTAAAATGTAAGTGGACCTGACCATCCGCAGTATAATTTGATGAGTATGGATTTGTACGCGCAAATACAGGGCAATTTTTATCAGAGATGGATGAACCGTATGTTTCCCCTCTTCAAGTTAACCAATCATAAATTGTAATTGATTATTTAAGAAGCCCAGGATGGTCATATGCCATTCAAACAGAGTCTTGTTCCAAATGAAAATTCATGGAAGTTGTCGATATAATGCTTGATGGGCAATATGTTAATTTACAAGAAACATTCAAAGAAGTGGATGAAGATGATGATGGAGTGTTTGAAGAAGAGATTTTGATTACCAATGAAGAGATTGGGAGAGATAATGAGCAGCATGTCACAGATGAGGATGAGGAAGAAAATTAAGTAGATGCAGACATGAGTGATCAAGATCCTGATCTTGCTGACAATGCAGATGATTATGATGATGTTTTGTCACCTTAAGAGGTTAGCTTCTCACCTAAACTTTGCTATATGTATGGTGTAATTTATTATTGAATGTAATAAAGATCTGAGTATAGGTATGCTTATTCACTATTGTTTTACTGATACATTTCTGAATGTAATCATCACTATTCTACTGGTACGTTGTATACAAAACCTGAGATGTTCACTACTGATTTGAAGTGCATTTAAAGTTAGTTTCAATCATTCTTCTTAGTTTTCTTACTTTGGTTGAAATTAATTTTGTTTAGTTAGAATATAATTTCTTGTATGTCCTATATGTTTTCTAGATGCTAGACTTTTCTTGTATGTCCTAGATGATAACTTTAGTTTGTAATATAGATTCTAGCCTCCACATGCATTGAATATGCTTGTGTAAAGGAAACAATAATGAACATCTGTGATTTAATAATACATATAGATATATTAACATTAGGTGAACTAAGCCTCCTCATTACAATCAAAGAAATTATCTCTTAGATATCATAACCAGAATTCAAGCACCAAATTAAATCATCTTCTATCTATTTGATTGCTTCAAATAGATATTACAAAGTCTCCTCATATATGTTTCTATAAGTGCCTATGATGATGATATCACAATTTGGTCTTGGTTTCTCTTTTATAAGAGAAGCAACAAGCTTCAAACCGTTACAAAATATGGCATCTTTTCAAAATTCATGCCTCTTTGTATAAACTAAACATTAGTTTTTCTTAAAACATAATTAAGAGAAAACAAAGAAAGTAGACAACATTGATTGGAAGCCCGCAACACTTGCAATACACTTGTAGTCCGTTAATCAACATAGGATACCCATGATCATCCCGATCTGGCAAAGTCCCCCTCTCCACGATAGAGTGGTTGAAGGCTCAGTTCTTTGGTCCTGCAACATCTTCAAGGTCCTATTCTTCTGGAGGAGCCAAATACTTTTGCTCCCATTGGTATACTATGTAGTCATGAGGCCATTTGTATTCTTGAATCTTTGATATATTTGTTAGGTGATTCCTCCATCTATTGTCAAGTAACCCTCTTCCATCTATAATGAATTTAGAATATCTGGTATCCAAGGATATTATTCCATCCATGATCAAATTGAGGCTTTGGACATTCAATTCACCATTCTTTTGTACATGAGCAATGCAATCATGAACAATTTGGCCAAATTCCTTTCTCCATTCACTAAGATTTTTCAATTGGTCATCATCCTTTAATATCCTTGGCACAAACCACTGCTTTAATGTATTAAATGATTCCATCCTTTTTTTGATCTTCTAATCTTCTCCATGTATATACTGAGATTCATGTATATACTGAGATTCATGTATAACTATCTTAACCATCTGCTTAGTTGGATTCAAAGCTAAAGGAGCTTCCAAAGTTCTCTATAATACCTTGCATAAATTCATCAAGGTATGATTAATTGGCTACCACTTCTTGAAAAGAGGATCCGGTATAAGTGCATGGGCTTTCATGTGGTCAATTGCTTGGGATAATGAAGTGTAGCAATCATACACACTTTCCAATTTGTCCTCAATCAGTTTGATCTTATGATCCAAGATTTTTTTTAAGACATTGATGATCTGCCCCCTCACTCCCTCCTTGGTTTCATTATTGGATTTTTTCAACTCTTCGATCTCCTATCTTAGTACATTCATTTGTTCAGAGGATGCACTATCTATATCAGTTGAATGGGTAGTAGGAGACCTTTGATACAATACTATTTCTTTACTCTGTGAGGGCCTTGCTCCTTTCAATTTCTCTTTCAGTCTTACAATTTCTATGAATAGTTTATTTACCTCATCATTTAAGAATTTCTATTCCTTTTCATAGTCTATCAATTTGTTTTCCATTCCCTTAAGGGCAGCTCGAGTGAACATGGTCGAGTGCATTGTCATGGTTACAACTTCTAAAAGAGATGTGTCCTTCAATGTTTTTACCATAGCCATTCATCTCATCTCTTGTACCACATCTAACAACCTTGGTTTTTGTGTATTTCTTTGCTTGACCCAAAATGCCAAGGTCTCAATCTTAGGGTTGTACCCTATACCACTTCTCCTCATCAGAATCAAATTCAGCAATCATCATTGTGTCTTCTTGTGCTCTTTCTTGGTCAAGTAAGAATATCTTCTTTAGTTCCATACCTAGGATAATGAGTATATTACTCTTCAAAACCATATCCCTAGCTTCTTGTGGGCTAATATCAACATTATCAATTCTCAATTCCTTAAAAGTCTGGGCTACAATCTGATCGTGCTGAGACTCGTCAGCACCCATCTTGTTTATCTCTACCCTTTCTTCAAACTCTCTCATTTTCATTTTAACCTAGAAATCCTTAAATTTAGGGGTCTTAATGAAATCATCATCTTCAATAAATCTGAGAGCTGCAATTTCCCTCTCATCATCATGCATTTCCCTTTCTCCTTGCATATGGATATCAATTCTAGCCTCTAGTTTATGAGCTTCAGTTTCATGGGCTGGTTGATCTACCTCAACATCATCCTTCAAACTCCTCAGTACACTAGCCACTTCTTCTGTATCTCCCACTCCTTCGCTCATTGCATAGGAGACCAATCCATATGGCTCCTATGTCTTATGTTTCTTAGGAAGTGGCTATTCAGGAGGTGATTCCTAAGGAACATGACATATTGAAATAGTGTTAGGAGATGGCTCTAAAATTACAATACCACTTGGCCTTTTGGGAGATAATTTTGTGGGCCTCTCCTCCTCTGCTACAGCCTTATTATACAATTAATCAAACTTATCAATTATCAAATTTATCCTCTTAAGAGGATCTGCTTCCTGTACAAAATACCCCAAGAAGTCACCGTTCTTCTTCTTCCTTTCTTGCTCAAGCTTCATCATGATCTCCCATTTTCTTGTCCTCTAATATACCTCTTGGGGAGTGAAGCAGTTTCTAATCGCATCCTCTTCATAATCCACTTGATGAGTGATTGCAGCCTTTGTGAGGAGGTTTTTTCTTATAAAATTCATATGGCCCTGAGGGTCAAAAACCCTTTCACTTCCAGGCCTTAGAGAATATCTTGTCTTAAGGTATTGTTTTAATTATTCAAGGGTGTCAGATCCAACAGATAATTCTTCACATGTTGTCAAGTTAGGTAAAAATGTACCCTTCTTTTGTTTGTGCATGACATCCTTTTCCATCCACAACATCTGCCACATAAATTCTAAAAAGGCTAGCTGAAGAGGAACAAACTTTGGCAATATATGTGGGGCCTGTGGGCACCCATAAATCTTGATTATTATGACATCTTGCAAAAAAACCAATCACCAAAGTTATGAGTATGACCTTGTTCTAGTTTCAAAGCCAAGGGCCTCAATAGTTGTAGTATAGGTGTGTGTAATCTTGGCGATGAGTGGCCAAGAACTCTCATAACTCTGTACAGAAAGTCATCATGGAACACTATATAATCAGAGTTTTTACATCTGCTATCCCATTTATAACACCATCATTGCATAGACAATGAGTTCCCTTCTTGATCAATCCTACCCAAGCACATCTTTTCTGTCCATCTATCTTTGTTCTTGTACAATATCAAGTGACACAGTAAAGAATATTGCCTAAATGTTATAGGGGCCCTATTCTCTTTGACTTGCAGGAAGCCTTCATGCAATGCCTTCTCAAGATATGAGGCAAAGTCATATTCAATGTTTGTCTCAGGTTTCTGAATTCTCATAGCCATCATCATCAAAATAACTAGCATTTTTTCTTGTGCATCTATCCCAAGTACTTGACATAAAGCAAAGCAGGTTTTCTTGAAATAAGTCTAAAAATCTTCTACATCAAATGGTTTGGTGGTAGAGGGGGGGATAGGTATCACCTTGTTGTTAAAACTCCTTTTCATGTATATGGGGAGTTCATCACTTCTATGTGTTCTCCTTAACCTAGTATATTCTTCCTCACTCTTTTGCAAGTCAACCTTAGTGAGGGCCTGTTTGTTTAGATTGAAGCATTCAATGATTGCAGCTTTTGTTAATATTACCAACGGTGACCCATCTGTTATCCTCACAGTCCTGGTAGTAGGGTGCTAATTCTGGGCTAGAACTCTAATGAACTCTACATTTATGAAGACATTCAGGACAATTAGCTTAGCTAAGTCTAATGTCCATGGATTTGATACTGGAATTCTCCCTTCCATCTTTTCATAGAAATACCAAAACAATTCCCACCCCAAAACAGGAATAAGGGCATCCCTACAACCATGAGATGTATCCCAGAAAACCTTCTTGTATCCTCTCAGTCGAGTTAGGAAAGATATCTAAGATAGATTGTTGTAATGATCTCTTTTTACCCTTAGGCTCTTCCTTTTTAGTCTTAGGTTCTTTCTTTCTAGGTGGCATAATATCTAATGTCAACCTCTACTCAAGCTTTCTAAGTGTTTAAATGTAGGATTTAAAACAATTCTATGCTTGTAAAGCTGCTTCAGTAAGTTCAGTGTACTTACCCGGTATGTGATAGTTGCATAACTTCGCCATGTTGAACTCCTAGCTTCTTGCACGACAATCCTTACAAATGAATGCCAAAACAATGTCGAGTTCTTAATTTAAATGGCTTATGAGTTCAGTCATGTCATCATTAATATCAACCTTATGCTCATATTTTGAGTTTGAATGTGCGCCATTGATTTTCACAAGATCTGAGGGTTGTTAAGAGTTATGCATTTAATACTGCAACTAGTAATAATGCCCTAATAGTCTATACCACAACATCGTCGCCTCTTTCTTTAACTGGTACGGGATAGCAGGGTGTATACCGCTATGCCGCAAGCTTCCTTATGCTTCATTATGGGGTAGCAGAACTCTTACTACTATACCACATGTCTTAGTAGTCTTTCTTAGAGGAAAATGTGAACAACAGTTTTAAACAACTAAATATCCAATAACTCAATGGAATTGATACAAATACAATAAACAAAGATATTACATTCGTAGACTGATTTACCTTGTAGCTTCCATTGTTTCCTATCTCGTATCAATCTTGTGTATGATTTTAGCTCTCAGAAGTTGTACTTCCTTGCTATTGTAGATGACAATAGGAGAATGGTTATAGATGGATAATGCAATGAAGACTAAACTAACAATGCAATTCTAATGAAGATGGATGATGGATAATGGAGACATGGTTGGATAATTATGATGATAATGAGGTTATGCAAATGCAATGAGGATACTTTGCCAAAGGCATGCTGGTAGGATTCCTACAGAGTAAGATTATGAATGCTTGAGTGCTGTGAAATGGGTGTGAGGACCTTGCTTATATAGGTTGAGGAGAGGCCAAATCCAAGTGTCAATAGATCCATGATTGGAGGAATTGCCTATGAGGTGTATGGTTGAGGAAGCTTGAGAGAATGTGTGAGAATCAGAAGAGGACAAGTGTCCAGGCTCCTTTCATGAGTTATGGGAGTTAACATAATAGATTGAGGAGTTATCTGAATAGACTAACCAGTTAAGTGGATTGATTGATTAGATGACTGGGTTGATTGGAGAGTTGACTGAATTGATTGACCAGTGAACTCAATTGACTAATTAGTTAACTGATTTGATTGATGAGTTAACTAATTTGATTGGAGGATAAATAGGACATGTGGGTGAGGGAATATTAGCTAATTAAATATTAAAATATTTAATTATATGTGCAACATGGTGAGGTGGAAAGGTGATGTGGATTTATGAAATTAGGACTTTGGGATAGAGGAATTTAGGATTATTTAATTAGATGAGACATTAGAGGAATTAGGATATTTAATTAAATAAAATGATTTTATTTAATTATTGGAGGAATGTGAATCATTTAAATAAATTAGGATATTTATTTTATTGATAGAGGAATGAGAATAACATAAATATTAAAATATTTATATAATTCGACTTAGCCATTTTTAAGTGTATACATTTGCCCCTCTTTGATGCGATGTGTTTTATCACGTTGCCTCAAAGAAAAAAAATTCTGCGATTGATACATGCCCCAGTTTGCCCCTGGTATAGGTTTAATGACAATAGGATGCCCCCTCGGAAGATTAGACGGAAAGAATGTGATGACATGATGACAGACAATCTCATGATGAGATAGGTTGAATGGCAGGTTAGGGTGAAGAAATTGGTTGACACGAAAGAAAAATGGGATGAAAACCATGCCCTAACATGCACAAGGTAAAACACCTCCAATTAGGTTCAATGTACTATAAATAGGAGTGTGGGATCACATTCCATGTCATTTGCACACTTGTCTTTTGTGGAGCGCTTATAGGAGATCAGAGCTCAGGTGCTAAGGAGAGTCAGCAAAAATGCAGCAGGTTCCTGTTGAGTTACACCACTTCAAGAGGATCTGACTATTCAACTGTCTAGCAGAGTACGACCCACCAGTAAGTACACTTGTAATTTTAGCTTAGGTGCATTTATTGTGGTCAAATTTCTAGGTCAAAATTAGCTGTTGTGAATGTGCAGCAAGAATGAATCTACGCATTTGCCCTGCATTTCGACGTAAATGCTTCGATTCTGTGCAAGTACCGAATGAATCTATGCACATGCAAGATTTTTACAAATAAAAGACACATCTATGAAAACACAAGGGGTTTTTGCGCTAATGATATAAATTTGCACATTTGGCTTAAAGCTGCCCATGTGTTGTGAAGCTGGGCAAATGTCTCCAGAATCGGTGCATTTGAATGCTACTATGCAAATGCAAGGGGAATATGCGCATCCACCTTGAACCTATGCAAATAATTAGTAGAACTATGCATCTATTTTAAAAGGCCAAAATACTTAGTGATTTGATAAAGTCAGCATCAAAATCGATGTTCACCAACTGATAATTCATCTCTGAGATTGATAGAATCTTAGGAGAGATGATAGGATAGATATCATGATAAAATAGCTAAGTACTTGATGTTTGATAGATAGATTTGTAGTTTAGCTGATTTTGTTTTATTAACACGCGTTTGGCTGATTGTAGGAGGAGTGTAATGACATACTCATGTCTCAGGAGCAATTTCTGGTGACATAGCTTTTGAGACCATAATTGATAGAGATTGACCATCTAGTTCTAGGATCGGTAGGGTTATCCTATGTTTGCTTTATTCCTGAGATTCAGGCTAATCTTGGTATGTTGACTGCACTTTTTGAGCTATTTCATAGTGAGGATGGGACCTTCCATTTTCCTATTGGGGAGATTATAGTGACACTGGAGGATGTCCATCAGATTCTTTAGATTTTGATAGACAGAGAGCGCGTAGAGTAAGAGTCTCAGACTGGGGTAGGAATGGATGAGTGTCGTCAAGTCTTTGATGATGACACCATCGAGGGCACAAAGATCATCTAGGTAGACATGGTTGCCTACTACGAGCCTCTTCCATCGGTTGTCACCGGGTTGATTGGAGGGATAGTGTGCCTTGATAAGAGCTCACACAAGTTTGTAGTTGGATGGGGGAGGACTTTGGAGCAGATTGTCACAAAGGGGACTCAATTTGCCTGGGGCTCGTGCCTACTAGTACACCTCTATCATGACATGCATTAGTTTGTTTATGATGGAGCTGCTAGTTCGTCATGTGGAGTTTCACTATTACAGATCTGGGCTTGGTGCCACATTGCTATCACTTGACCTATTGGTATGCCCCCTAGGGCAGGGATTAGCCATACTCTTATATGTTCCAGGAGAGTCTTTCCTAGCCCAAGATGGGGAAGCTAGAGTACTAGCGGCATGTGTTCGACAATGTGGATTCAGTTGTGTAGTGACCCTACCTAGATTGTGAGGTATGGGATGATGATGCATCAAAGTTACCATTTTGCTTTCAGACCAAGTGGTTGATAGGGAGGAATCCCTACATTCTTGAGAGGCACATCATTTCTTGTGTGTACTGGCAGTTTGGCAGGATCCAGGGGATACCCCAGGGGAATTCCATCTTTGCTAGGACGTACAAGGAGTGTCCTCGATGGGGTCCTAGTGCTTTGTTTGGGCCGGCTTGAGCAGAATTTTTATAGATACCTTACCAACCGTGGCTGATGAGGCGATCATTGGTAGATGTAGGCATGACATATGATTATGTAGATTGGTTTGCAGCAACCCATGTTGCAAATATGTGCCTAATCGGTGTTGTCATTTATGTCAACATATTCTTGTTGTCAATAGTGTCAACTATATCTTATTCTATTGCTTGTCTAGAAGATTTCTATGTTGAGGATATTGAGAAAATTAGCCTCTTTGGAAGAAACAAGTGAGTTACATATCTCTCTGTCAAAGGCAGTGAAGATAGTGTAGATTCATTGAAGTAGATTGCTCCGCATTCCTAGTTAGATGAAGATCAGAGTCTGCAGATTAAAGGGTTTGTAGAGGATTACTTGAAGTTGCTCCAGTTAAGATTTGAGAGGTTCGCATGAAGTCTTTGTGAAGCTATAGTCATTTGAGTAGAACCAAGTTTTGCAGTTGTTCAGAAGTGACAGAATGGCAGGAATTTGGTCTGGATTGATCTGCATTGGAATATTATGATCTGCAGATCTAGAGGTGTGTTTGGGATGTTAGTGTGTATTCTTAACTCAAGTGGTTTGTGGTTTGGAGGTCCGCAAGCAATCTTTCTAGTGTGACAGTCATGACAGTTGGTGTTCTTGAATTCTCAGATGAAGGTGCAAGTGTTTCTGGTCATTTGAGGTGGTGTGGTTGTTCATGTTGATTTCATTGTGCTTGTGGTGGTCTCTAAATCGGGTGCCTATTGTGTTGATGGTCCACATTAAGGATTGAGCTCATGGATGAAGATTTCTCCTTGGGTGTTGTTGTTCTTTCCAGTCTTGGTCGACCGAATGCATAGTGCATGTTGCAGATGATCTAAGAGAAGTTTTATGGAGCGTGGCATGATGTTTGAGGAAGTTTTGAGTCCCAGATATGTTTGGCCGATAGTGTGGTGGTTCACATAAAGCATTTTAAGTCTTGTGATTGTAACTGCTTGTAATACCTATCATGGAGAATGTTCCAGGTAGATGATTGTTTGGCCAACTTTGATGTTCATTCCAAAGTCGATGACATGTATAAATAAGTGTCGTGAAATCATGGAAATGTGTGGATGTGAGTGAAGATGCAGAGGTAGCGAGGAAGTGTAAAGGGGTCAGAGCAGAGGTGTTATGCACTTCAATGGAACTGACCTTGGCATGAAGAAGATGTTGTTTCTCAGTTCAAACTTTCTATGTTAAACTTGTGAATGTTTCTGTAGGTAGTGAGCGTCTTTGAGCAGTGAGCTTTGGGTAGTGCACCCGAAGGCAAGTGCCTTCCCATTTTATATTCTTTTAATAGAGAATAAATCTTGTGGGTTAACCCCCATTGTGGTTTTTCCCTTAACCGGGTTTCCACATAAAAATCTTAGTGTTATGTGTGTTGATTATGTTTCTGCTCTTGTGTTTTTGATTCATGCTTTCATGGTTATATCTTTAATCTGTTAATAAGTGGTAAAGAAGATTAAATGCAGCAAGAGATAAAAGTTTTGTGACAACTGATTCACCCTCCCTCTCAATTGTCTACCCTAATTTCAACAATTGGTATCAGAGCCAACTCCTCTACAAGAATCTTGACCGCTTGAGGAGATCCAAGATGTCAACTTACAAGAAGGATAGTCTGAGATTTGATGGAACAAATTACTCTCTTTGGAAGAGTTTCATGGAGTACCATTTGCAATGCATGGGTGATGCTTATTAGCTGATAACAAAGGATGAGTATATGCCTTCAGAGAAAGGTCCTTCAACTCCAGATGAACTCAAAGACGTTGAAAACAACATTCAGGCTAAAGAAGCATTATTAAGTACCCTGATTGATATAGAAATGACAAATGTCCTAGAATTAAAAACTGCTCATGAAATCTAGAAGAAATTGGAGACTTTGTATGAAGGTGATGAATATGTCAAATGTGCTAAGTTATAGAGCCTGAAAGGTAGATATGAAAATTTGAGGATGAGTGAAGATGAAAACATTACTTCCTACATGCAGAAGGTGAATGAACTTGTGTGCAGTATCAGGTGTGCTGGTGGAAAATTTGAAGAATCAGAGATTGTTGGCAAGGTGCTCAAATCCTTACCTACTTCATACAAGCATAGAGTTGCTGCTATTGAGGAGATCGGGACTGTGACAACTGTTACAAGAGATCAATTGGTTGGCAAGCTTTCAACATTTGAAATGAGTGAGTTTGGTGATTCCCTTCCTAAATCAAAATTTGCTTTTAAGGCCAATGTTTCTGGGAAGCAAATATTTGATCTAGGTGAAAGCTCTTCACGAAGATTAACCAGATATGAGAAAACAAAGAAGGAACTTGAAGAAGATGAAACAGAGCTTGAAGAAATTGAAGCCCTTATTGCAAAAAGATTCCCAAGAGGATTCAGTAAGTATGAAGGAAATTTGCCTTTCAAATGTTTTGCTTGCAATAAGATTGGTCATTTTGCCTCAAGATGTCTGGAGAGGGTTTCAAAGCCAAACCCTAAGAGACCTAGGTTCCAGAAGAAATGATACTATGTCCAAGAAGTTGCTGATGGAGTTACACATTATGAATCTGATAAGGGAAGTACATCTGGAAATGAATGGGTATTCATTTCTATCAAAGAAGAAAATCTAGTGCCTACTGAATCTACTGGCTATGTAAATGTGGAAAGTGCCTTGGCTGCTCAGGTTGAAGAAAAGGATGAATGGGTGATTGACAATGGATGTTCTCATCATATGATAGGTGATAAAGTAAGTTTGTAAGTATGGAAAGATATGAAGGTGGAATTGTGAAGTTTGGAGACAATTCAGCTGGCAGAATCCATGGCAGAGGATCCATCTCTTTTGATGGTAAGCACAACATTAATGATGTTTTGTATGTAGAAGGGTTGAAGCATAATATTTTCAGTGTTGGACAGTTAGTTGACAAACAGTATGACCTCCGATTCAAGAATGGAAAATGCAAAATTTTAGAAAGCTCCGAAACTGAGATTGCATTTGGTACACAAACTAGAGGTAATATCTTTCATTTAAGTTGCACTGGTAAAAGATGTTTGATTGCTCAAATTGATTAGAGTTGGTTATGGCATAGGAGAATGTGTCATGTAAACTTTGATAACATTGTTAAGATAAGTACTACTCAAGCTGTAAGAGAGCTTCCAAAACTTGTAAAACTTGCTAATAGCATGTGTAAGGAATGTCAGTTGGGCAAATAGAGCAGAACTACATTCAAAGGTAAAGAACAATCTTCAAGTGGATTGTTGGAACTTGTGCACACTGATTTGTGTGGTCCTACCAGAGTTAGGAGTTTGCAAGGAGATAGATACTTTATGTTGCTGATTGATGATTACTCCCATATGATGTGGGTCACTTTTTTGAAGGAGAAATCAGAGGCTCTTGAAAAATTCAAGGTGTTCAAGGCTAGGGTGGAGAATGAGATTGGTGTGAAGGTAAAGTGTCTGAGATCTGATAGAGGTGGAGAGTTTACCTCTGGTGAGTTTAATACATTTTGTGAAAAGCGTGGAATAAGAAGACAATTATCTGCTACTAGGACTCCTCAACAGAATGGAGTTGTGGAAAGGAAGAACTAGACTATTCAAGAGGCTGCTAGAACCATGATGATGGAGGCAAATGTTCCACATGTCTATTAGAGAGAGGCTGTGAGTACTATTGTCTACACTCTTAACCGGGTGCAGATCAAAGGTAATACTGGTAGAACACCTTATGAACTTTGGTTTGGTAATGCTCCTACTATGAAATACTTCAAAGTCTTCGATAGTAAATGCTCTATCAAGAGAGATGAAGATCTAGGCAAGTTTGATGCAAGATGTGATGAAGAAATATTTTTGGGTTATTCTAACCAAAGCAAGGTATACCGGTGCTTTAACAAGAGACTAAAAAAGATTGTTGAAAGTGCTAATGTCAAGGTTGATGAAGGCATGGAGAGACCTTACAAGTCTTATGGATATGAATTAGATGATGAAAAGAAAGTTCAAGCTCAAACTCAGATTTAGACTGCTTCAGAGAATCCAGTGACTCAAGAAGCTAGTGAAAATGTTGAGGAACAAGTTCAAGAATCAGAAGTTCAAGAAAATCCCAAAACTCCTAGGTATGTAAGGTTGAATCATTCTAAAGATTAGATCATAGGAGATAGAAATAAAGGTGTTCAAACTAGAAGGAAAATTGTTGAAGATCAAGTGGAGTATTGTTTAATTTAAAAGATTGAACCAAAATGAGTGAATGAAGCATGTAATAATGAAAGTTGGGTAAAAGAAATGGAAGAAGAATTAATGCAAATTGAAAAGAATCATACTTGGGATCTTGTTCCTAGACCCGGAGAAAAAAATGTAATTGGAACTAAATGGGTCTTCAGAATAAATTGACTGAAGATGGTGAAGTTGTGAGAAACAAAGAAAGATTGGTGTGCAAAGGATATCCTCAAGTAGAGGGAATTGATTTTGAAGAAAATTTTGCTTCAGTGGAAAGAATCGAAGCAGTCAGATTATTTCTTGCCTTTTCTACTTAGAAAGATTTCAAAGTTTACCAGATGGATGTCAAGTCAGCATTCCTGAATGGAGAGGTGAAAGAAGTGTACATTGAGCAACCAGAAGGATTCCAGTTGTTTGATCAAGGAGATATGGTCTGCAGATTGAATAAAGCATTATATGGACTTAAACAAGCCCCAAGAGCTTGGTAGGCAAGGTTGGATAAGTATCTGCTAAAGTTAGGCTTTAGCAAAGGCACCACTGATAGTAATCTTTATTTCAAAATTGATCATGAACATATCTTGATTGTTGAGGTATTTGTTGATGATATCATCTTTGGTGGAAATGAAAGCATGTGTAAAAATTTTGCTAATCAGATGCAAAGTGAATTTGAGATGTCCATCTTGGTGAAATGAATTTCTTCTTAGGTTTGCAAATCATTCAGTCATAAAATGGCATCTTTATATCTCAGTCTAAGTATGTGAAAGAGTTGTTGAAAAAATTTGGAATGGAGGATTGAAAACAAGTAAGTACTCCTATGATAACTAGATGCAAGTTGAGTAAAAATGACAATTCCCCTAAGGCAGATCATAAAAGGTATAGATCAATGATTGGAGGACTGCTTTATCTAACTCATACCAGACCTAATATTATGAATGTAGTTGGCCTTGTTGCTAGATTTCAAGCTGATCCTAGAGAATCCCATGTTGTAGAAGTCAAAAGAATTTTTAGATATCTGAAGGGAACATCTGCTTATGGATTATGGTATCCTAAGGGTGATGATTTCAGTCTTCATGCATATACAAATGTTGATTGGGTAGGAGATGTGGATGACAGGAAAAGTACTAGTGGTGGTGCATTTTTCTTGGGTAAGAGATTGGTCTCTTGGTTGAGCAAAAAGTAGGAGGCAATTTCTCTGTCTACTACAGAGGTAGAGTATATAGCAGCAACAAGCAATTGTACTCAAGTTTTGTGGATGAAGAAAATGTTGAAGGATATCATAATTGTGTTTGAAGAACTTGTTACAATCTTTTGTGATAATTCAAGTGCAATAAACATTTCAAAGAATCTGGTGTTGCATTCAAAGACAAAGCATATATCCATCAAGTTTCACTTTTTGAGAGAGAAGGTAAATGAGAATGAAGTCAGATTGGAGTTTGTTTTTTCAAAGGATCAGATTGCAGATATCTTCACTAAACCTCTACCTAAGGACACTTTTGAGGATCTCAGAGGGAAGCTAGGGGTGATTACCCCTCCTACTCAAAACTAAGGTGCACTAGTGTGTATCAGTTTGGTGGAACTCACAGTCATATCTAGTGACCCAGATTGATGTTAAGGGGATACTACTTAGGGGGCGTAGTCAGCATGTTCTGAGTTCAGTCTAGTTTTATCTAAGAAGTAAAAGAGGGAGAGATGATTGCAAATATGTGCCCTTTGCCATTGATGTCAAAGGGGGAGAGAATTCATGTGAAAAACTTGAAAGTAAGTAGTTGCTGGTAAAAGGAGGAGTAGTGAAGAAAGTGATTGCAGATGTGATAAGAGAAAGGGGGATAAGTTCTTATCTTAATGGTTGAAACAGTTTTTCACATCTTATGTAATGACAAAGGGGAAGATTGTTGCAAATATGTGCCTAAGCGGTGTTGTCATTGATGTCAACATATCCTTGTTGTCATTAGTGTCAACTATATCTTATTCTATTACTTGTCTCTAGAAGACTTGTATGTTGAGGATATTGAGAAAATTAGCCTCTCCAGAAGAAACAAGTGAGTTACATATCTCTCTGTCAGAGACAATGAAGACAATGCAGATTCAGTGAAGTAGATTGTTCTACATTCCCAGTTAGTTGAATATTAGAGTCTACAGATTAAAGGGTTTGTAAAGGATTGCGTGAAGTTACTCCAGTTAAGATTTGAGAGGTCCACATGAAGTCTTTGTGAAGTTATGGCCATCTGAGTAGAACTAGGTTTTGCAGTTGTTTAGAAGTGACAGAGTGGTAGGAATTTGGTCTGGATTGATCCGCATTGGAATATTATGATCTGCAGATCTAGAGGTGTGTCTGGGATGTCGGTGTGTATCCTCAACTCAAGTGGTTTGTGGTTTGGAGGTTTGCAAGTAGTCTTTCTAGTGTGACAGTCATGACAGTTGGTGTTCTTGAGTTCCTGGATGAAGGTGCAAGTGTTTATGGTGATCTGAGGTGGTGTGGTTGTTCCTATTGATTTCATTGTGCTTGTGGTGGTCTCTAAATTGGGTGCCTATTGTGTTGATGGTCCGCATTGAGGATTGAGCTTGTGGATGAAGATTTCTCCTTGGGTGTTGCTATTCTTTCTAGTCTTGGTCGACTGCATGCATGGTGCATGTTGCAGATAATCTAAGAGAAGTTTTATGGAGCGTGGTGTGATGTTCGAGGAAGATTTGAGTCCCAGATATGTTTGGCCGACAGTGTGGTGGTTCACATAAAGCATTTTAAGTCTTGTGATTATAACTGCTTGTAATACCTATCATGGAGAATGTTCCAGGTAGATGATTGTTTGGCCAACTTTGATGTTCATTCCAAAGTCGATGACATGTATAAATAAGTGTTGTGAAGTCATGGAAATGTGTGGATGTGAGCAAAGATATAGAGGTAGCGAGGAAGTGTAAAGGGGGTAGAGCAGAGGTGTTATGTGCTTCAATGGAACTGACCTTGGCATGAAGAAGATGTTGTTTCTTAGTTCAAACTTTCTATGTTAAACTTGTGAATGTTTCTGTAGGCAGTGAGCCTCTTTGAGCAGTGAGCTCTGGGCAGTGCACCTGAAGGCAAGTGCCTTCCCATTTTATATTATTTTAACAGAGAATAAATCTTGTGGGTTAACTCCCATTGTGGTTTTTCCCTTAACCAGGTTTCCACATAAAAATCCTAGTGTTATGTGTGTTGATTATTTTTCTGCTTTTGTGTTGTTGATTCATACTTTCATGGTTATATCTTTAATCTGTTAATAAGTGGTAAAGAGGATTAAATGCAGCAAGAGATAAAATTTTTGTGACAACTAATTGTTGGTCATGATGTTAGTCATAAATAGACATGGAATAAAAGTACACATTAACCTTTATTCATCTTGAAAGATACAATGAATTCAGAGAATTCATGATCCCAAGTCTCCGGTGATTAGGTCTTAATCGTCTGACGTTACTCAGAGGTTGATGTGTGTTGTTGTTTCCATTTTGGGGACTTACATGAAATTTATCATCATTACTCAGGTTCTGCAAAGACTCTTTACAAGGAGGTCATTTCATACAGTAATTTTGATCAAATGATACAGTTATACTCGAATGTTTGCATGATATTCATCAATTACACATGCTTTGTCTCTAAATATGCCAAAGATATACAATTATCTACAGGATGTCTGCATATTTATGCATTTGCTTAAGATTGTCAATTATTTTGCAATTGTGTTGGTGAAATGCTCTAAAATTTAAAAGAAAATGAAAGAAAAAATTCAAATTAAAGTTGAACCTTCAGCTATTGGACCACATATACATCAGATACAGTCATGAAGAGAAGAAAACCAAACCATATGTTCACCAGGACATTCCACAGCTAGATATAGTTGATGCTAACTTCAAAGGAATTGTACGAACACAACATATGCGAGTAGATATGCACTCCAAGGGACGCAGCAAGTCACAGCATATATCCAGAATTCACACACTAATTACTCAAGATTTACTATGAATTGTAATCAAACAAGTCTTCTCATTCATTAAGCATGCTAGGACATATATGTATACAAAAAGCTTTGAAATGAGCCCTAAATATTTCAGCAGACGGATTTTAATTAAGTTTCCAATGTTTCAAAAGAGGCATTCCTACACCTTTTATAGAACAATGTGAGGAATCCGTTACAAAAGATCTACGATCCAGATTTGTCTATGAATATCTACGGTGAATATTCCCTTTGACTTTGTTAACTCTATCAAGTGGCACAGGTTGCCAGTTGGCAACCATCTGATATACTTATTTTCCTTAAGTGTCAGATGCTGATATCTGCTTTATGCTGCATCTTTATCTACTTCATCAGATTCATCCGCTCCATCATCAGGTGCATCACTCTCTGTATCCTCATCATCCTGATGACCTCGACCCTGTATATGAGCCTGCATGACTATCCTGACATTCTCATACAACTGCACTATTTTATCTATTTCTCCACCATCTAGAGTCTTTTCTTTGATAATGACATGTTTATGTGCTTGGTACTTATTTCAGATGTTATCCAGTTTATTCCTTCTGCTGTATAATGTCTCATTATAATTTTCTATTTTCACCTTAGTCTTCACCAATCTATCCATGACTTCTTTTGTCATTTGGCCTAGTGAATCATCAGCAACGAATTGGAAGTTATTATGTAGAGCTTGGATTACAAACTCCTCGTCTTGATTTTCTATTTTTCCTTCCACTTTTCCTTCCAACGTTTCTAGAATTTTTGCCTCAAAAGAAATCACATCATGTAACTTCATGCTGATCTCTCTCAACTTATTGTTGCATCTTTTAAGTACATCACATTCAAATTGGATGTCTTTATACCATATATCTATTAGTAAGGCATTGTTATTATTCAGTACTTGCTTATATATGAGTATCTGAGGACTGATCCTCCTCATTTCTCCCAGGACATCCAATATCTTTTCTAATTGGAAAGACCTTTTCCCTGTCTCCATTTGCAATTTATCTACCTTCTTCTTGGAACCACTAAGAGAATTCGACCTCTTCAAAGAGGACTTTACTACTTCTTCTACTGTGTCAAATGTGGAGTACATCCACTTCCTCAATATGGATGACTCATGTTTCATGAGATCCAACTTATTTACTTCATCTTGGGAAATAGCAGTCAATGGGACCGCACGATCAGTAGCATTATCTTTAGGATTGGTTAACCCCCTTATATATGCATGCAACTGAGCAATGTGCTCTTTGTGTTGCTTATTTTTCTCCTTTTCTCACTTAACCTTTTGAATTAAAGAATCTATAATGTCTTTGCCTTCATGACCCTCTTGGTCTTCATTAGCAAACCCTAAGTCTACTGTACTAATTTGAAATTCATCCAAGGTAATTTTACCTTTCTCTTTATCTATAGTAGGGAGTGCTATCTGTGCAGTTCTTCTTCCTATTGCAGGATCTCTTTTAATGGCTGAAGTCATTCTGGCCTTCCTCTTTGGTTTTATTAGGTTTTCTGAAAAAAAAGTAAATACATCAAATTCTGGCATTTGCATACCTGATTCCATGCCAATTTTAGTCTCTAACCATTGAGGAACTTGATCCTTGGGTCCTAGGTTTCTAGTATCATCATCCTGATGATCACTTTGATCTCCTATGTCTACCACCATATTCGATGGGGAGGGTGATCTTATTTTCTCTTCCTCATGATGTTCATCATGAGGGGGATCTTTTGATATATCCTCCTGATGAGGATCTTCTTTCTCTAGAGGTTGATCTTGTTGATCATCTGCACGTGCACCATGATCTTTATCTTTTATTTCCTTCACTATGACTTCATCTACCTCATTTATTTCCTCTTCCTGAGGTATATTAGTATTTGTGATTACTATTTCATCCTCCTTAGGTGCTTCTGTTTCATCTTTCATCACATCTTTCTCTGCACCTGTGATGACTGTATCTTGAACGTTGGGAGTAGGATCATCTGATGCATCCTTTTCTTCTTCTCCCTTATCTTTTACTTCTACTATCCCATGTTCAGCTGATGTATCATGCTACTGCTGACCCATATCTGGAGCTTCGCTCTCCACTTCTTTATGTTTCTGCTCTTCAACATTTTCCATCTCATTAGGTGTTCTTGCCACATCCTGAGGGTTCACATCCTCTATATATGCCAAATCTACAACTGTAGGACTTGTCACCTGTTCACTTAATGTATCTAGCCCTATCTGTTCTACAATTTTCTCGGGGCTCTTTTCTTTCTCTGACTCCACTTGCTTCATTTCCTCTAACATAGTTTGCATTGATGGAGTTCCATGAGGAGTTGTTAGGGTGTCAGCAGCAAGGGTTTCCATCCTCTGTGAAGCTACATCCTTCACTACCTCATCATCGAATAAGTCTACTGTCTCATCCAATGAGACAGCACCACTTTGGATTATCCTTGAGGTTTCTTTTATTTGCTCTTCTGCAAGTTCAGTCTTGAACTTTACAATGGTGGGAAGTGGAACATTATGTTGCAATTCCTTATTGAACACTTCACCACCTACCGCTTTCAACATTATAGGGGATTGTCTTATTTCACCTCTCATGGAGGTCCTTGTTTTCTTCGGTGTGGGGGCTATCACATGAGGTGCCTTTCTTTTCCTCTTGAACAATAAAGGGCCCTCATCTTCCTCAGGCTCCTCTTCCAGAGGGATATCTTCCTCTATTTGTTTTTGTGAGGTCTGACCCTCTTCATGGGTCTCAATAACTACTACCTCTGCCCTCTAAATTTTCTTGGACTTCTGTCCATCTCTTGGAGGAGGTGCAGCTAGTGCTAAAGCATGTCCTGCATGTCTTGAAGCTGATGCTTCTCCTGATGCTGGTGCCTATGCAGTAGTTTCTACTATTCTCTTTATAATAACCCCTTTGGGTTCTTCTTCTGCTTTCTTGCCTCTAAGAGGTCTTTTACTTTGTTTTTGTGGAGGTGGCATCCTATCTCCTTTGGATTTCCTCTTCTCATTCAGGAAATCATCATATTCATTAGCAGAGAGTTCTTGTCCTTTCTTTTTGTTATCTATGGTAAGGACCACACCTTTTTTCTTCAGTATATTTACCTGTTCATCAACCCAAGCTTGGGTTAGCTGTAATATTCTACCTGTGAATGGATCCAAGGAGATGTCCTCCTGCATTGTAAGGTCCGGGGTTGATATGGTATCATTGTATATCTTCTTCTCTTCATATTCTTCAGCCATTATCTTTCCATCATCCTTTTTCATTTGCGTTCGGATGGAAATGCAAAACCAAAGGTTCTGATTTGATTCAAGGTTAACCTTTGGTACCTCCTTCTTCTTGCCTTAGCCTCATCTTCAGAGTCTGCCCAAAAATCTTCAAGATGCCTCTTGTGGATTGGCTGCCCCATTATTTTCTGCATCCTGCCATAAGGATCATATGACCTTACAAATGGGAAAAGCTGTAACTTCATCATTGTCAAGCCAGCTATGGCTTTCTTAATATTTTCACTATCTGGGCACATGTAATAGCCCATGGTCACTGGAAACAATACTGGTGGAATTTTGTTGGTGGCTTTATAAGCATCTAATATTGGTACAATCTACCTCATGAACTCCATGAGCACTACAGCATCGATTGGATATCTTGGGAGCATGAGGGGCTATCCTGCAAATCCTTCAATCCTAATATAGGAGAAGGTTGCAAACTGTATATACTAGGCTCCATGCATGTAGATGACTTCATGAGCCTCCATGCTCAGTCTCTTTGTTCTGTCTTCTTCTATGGTTCTTACCAGATGCATTGAAAATGCATCATTCACCAGCTTATAGTCCTGGAGATAGTTTATTCTTTGCAATTGGGGATATTGATCCTAGATATGTGCATCATTGGTGGTGCCACCAATCTTCCCCACTGTTGTCAGTGCATTGAATGTGCCTTTGTATGCACATGCATAAACCAAGTACGAGGTCATATAAAATGCACAATCTGTACCTCCCAGATTCGATAGCTGCTCATCAATAGCATCACTTATTATTTTGTCCCATAATGGCCTGTTATGAGTATATGTACACATTAGGATAATCCCATACATCCAGTCTTTAAACCCTCCAGTTGTTTTCTGATCTGTAGCCCGACTGAGTAAGGCGATCATGAACTGATATTCATCATCAAAATCATATTTGTATAAATGGACAGGGAGCTTGGTTGCAGCTGGATATGGACTATTCTTAGCTCTCCAACCATACATTCTTTTCCTGGAAACCTTCTTATTAACTTCATACTCTACTACCAGCTTCTTCAGGTCTATGCTGACCACACCTTTGCCCAATGGCAAACCAAACATGGCGGACAGGCTCTTTATGGAGAAGTCCGCATACACCCTTCCTTGTTTCTCAACTCTTCTTGTTTGTGAATTATAATTTCTGGCACATTCTATAACTAGTTCAGGAGCTTCCATGTTATATGGAACACCAACGACATTTCCAATTCCAGACACTAAAACAGCCTCAAGCAGAGGATTATCTTCCTGATTATGCATCCTGTCCGTCGATGCAGCCAGATCTGTGTTTCCTTGGTGTGCATCTCCAATAACTCCATATTTGAATTGCACCCATTCAGGCTGTGCAAACATTAGTTTAACGAACTCTGCCTCAGATTTCATCAATCGCTTATCTGCCATGGATTCCTGTAATGACAAAAACTGGTCTCACAATTGTGCACCTCATCTCATACATGCATATATATACTTTTTATGACTTCTATGCAGTGTTTGCAAGCATTACTTCATCCTAATATGCAGAACTTATATTCTTAAACTAGTAACATCATATTACCTGTATATGCCTACAAAACATAGTAGAAGGGATCCGTTACTTACCTGACGCGTTTGTCTTTTGAATTATGCTATTGACAATTTTATGGAAATACCCTTGAGATTGATCGTAATCACATTTTTTGCTTTGTTCAGGATGTGTACCTCTGCAGGTGACTCGTAGCAGGGTTTGGACTCTCAGCTCTTTGTAAACACTTAATTCTTTGCAAGGTAAATGTATAATGACATTGCAAATATGTTTTAAACCTATTCATTTGGTCAATTAGGGCATAATCTGACTGAATCAATCTTAATCATTAATTTTGTGCATAGAAATGCAGAATCTTGCCAGGTGTGATCTGTTGACTTTTTCTTCTGAATCAGCATTAGGGTTTGCCACTTCTAATGCACAGGCAGATTTAGCCAACTAAATACAGGAGGTTGCGTGAGCTGCCTCCCCTTCACTTTTGGTTCTGCCGCACCAAGGGGGGTATCCCTATAACTCAAGATATAACCTTGACTAGCTCAAAGATAGAAAGATCTAACTTGACAACAACAGGCAGAATACTCTCATGTATGGACCAAAATCTTTATGATAGATCACAAGGTGGGCAACGTTCTTGGACATATATGTCTGGTTAGGGATGAGAGCATGCAAGGGTTTCCTACTCCTAATCCTACAACTAACAGATGGAAGGAAGAGATGGTTTAGTTTGAATTTTGGATGCAAAGCTGGACATGGTGTATAACCTCAACACAGAGCTAGATTGGTGCCTATCCAGGGCTTGGAGTCGGTAGACATACACCTGTGAATGATCAGCATGAATAGCTAAAACTGGATTTCAGGGGGATAACACATGATATCTGCCTTACAGATATCTCCCAATAAAGAGCGTTAAGCTGTCTGTACTTATGGCATCCCTATTGCAGTAAGAAAGATACATGCAAAACTGGAGACAGAATCAGCATAACACATGCAAACACAGCATTATTCATATAAGATTAACCATGAAATCAGTGGATTCATGCCAAATCGTACAACAGGAGATACATAAACTCACAAGTTTTACTGCACAGAGCAACCAAAACCAGTTGTATCTTATTACAGAGCCAAAATGTCCAGTTTTCAACAACCAAAAATGAGTAACACTTCCTGCTTATAACAGCCAGGTAGTGTACCACAGCAATTAATTACATGGTTGACCAAAAATCCCGCCAGATACACAGTATCATCAGATTGGCGCTCAAACATTCAATGCAGCAGGTGGGAGAGGAGACAGGAAGAAAACTTGAGCCTTGCGCCGCCGCCTAGGGATCCACATCTTCAATCGGGTACTAGATCCGTCCACACCATCGCCCATACCTCTGCAACAATCGCCATTAATGGCGCACCAACCCGTGGCCTTGGGAAATGCAGAATACTGTGCGTCGCAACCGTTTCCCACCAAGATACATCGTCATGATATTTGAAAATATGCAGGATATCAATTATCCCACATGCACCCCGCGGCGGCCTTTTCAACACTTTATATACTAGGTCGCGAGCACATATGATGTCGGTGCTTTTGCTCCCGACGACACTAGTATAAACCTTCATCATCATCCTCCAGCAGCATGATATCCTGTCGCTTGAAATATCACCCTGATGTCAGCATCATATCGCAATATCACCTGCATGATAATCGCCTTCATCGGCACAACCTGATCCATCGGAGGAAGATCCTCCTGCTTAGCCGATACCAAATGTCTGGCCGATGAACATCCTGATGACGTCACCGTCATATCCTGCTGATGTCATCAGCATATCTGCCTACTGCGCACCTCCTCATATCCGGATGACGTCATCATCATATTCGCAACATTGGGGGATCTTCATAAGATGAGTAATGTTAGAAATATGACCCCCCGGACCTTGATGACGTCACCACCACATGTCAGCATCAGGATGATATTCGGAAGATAACCGGATATTTGGAAATATCATCCTGATGCACAAATATCATGCTGCACTGTAGCTCTGCTATAAGATCGGGGTGATATATGAATATGACAGATATTTGAAATGATCACCCCCCACTGGATAATGCATGAAGCTGACAGGCGGATATCTCCCTGATATCAGCATCATCATGATGCTGGAACAAACATACATCTGGGTGATATTCAAATATGAAAATATCACCCCCTCCTTCGGAAATATCATGATGCAGATAGGCAGAGAAATAGATATCACCCTGACATAAGAATGACGTCAGCATCATCAGGATGATAAAACAACGAACATGAAGTGATACAACAACATCAGGATGATATTGACTAAGATCATCCTGACATTCAAAATATGATGACCACGATGAATATCGGGTCACACTTAGAACTTTACAGCAACATCATCAGGATGATCTTAACAAAGATCACCCGATGTTAAAATATCACCCCAGCAAAAGATCATGCAGGTAGACAATATGATGACCCTCGCAAGCAACACGGCGATAACCGGAAATATGATGATGATGATGACGACCCTTAAGAAAAAAAAATAGGTCGGGTCGAACAACTTAGAAAATGACCCCTTCGGAAGATCGGGGTGACATCATCATCATATAAGGGCAGGGTGATAATTGGAAGATCACCAGATATTTGAAAAATCACCCCCCGCAAGAAAATCAGGGCACACTGTAGCTCATCAGCAGGATCGGGATGATGCTGACCACCATCGAAGAAAACATGATGATGATGACCTCCTCCTCAGGAAAATATGATGCTGCAGCTGAAAAATGCTGAGGAGGTCCAACACTTAGAACATTTTTAAGGAAGGTGCCTGCATGAAAATTGCTCAAAAACTGTCAGTCAATTCAGGCACTAACACTAGCTCTGTCTGGGGACGTGCAGGTGCAAGACTGCAGCGAGAACCCCAGAACTCTGGGATGCAGACCAGTCCCTTATCCATTGGGCACAGAGTCAAATACTGCACTGACCTGCATCACCAAACACATTATTTTTAAAATAAACATGGTGGCCCAGGGCCACCAAAAAGGAAAAACCAGACTTTTCCTTTGTCAAACACCTGATTTTCTTTTGATTTCTTCAAATGAAGCCTAAAAGCATTTAACTATCTGCAGCAAGCCCCTTGGCAATTATTTGTGCTGCTGCTCATTTCTTTTTCTTCAACAAATCTAGAACTAGCTTCATCAGCATATATCATTATCAGTTGTAGAATGTCATCATCATATGAGTCACTGATGTTGCTTGGAAAAATAACAGACTCACATGAAACAAATGAATCCACATCAGAATTGTGCCCTTCCTCAAAAAACAAGAGCTCCTCTGCATCAAACACGCAATATTCAGGCACAAGCAACATCTCATAATCAAATTTATCTTGATGAACATATAGATATCCATCATCATCATGCACGGTAGTTTTGTGATTAATGTCCACCTGAAATGTCTCAAGAGAAGGCAGAAATAACTCAGAATGCAGCCCTACACTGAAAGCTTCATAGTCACCCCTGCAATCAACACTATTCCCAACTGTATGAGCACACACATCTGCAATTTTCCCATCCACCTCTGAATGGTGACCTTGTTTTTTATCTTCACCAGTGCCCTGATAATCAAAAACAAAGTTTTCAACCTCTGCACTATGAAGGTGGCCAAAATCTTCAAGGAAACATTCATAATCAGCATCCAAATATATTTCATCATCTGAAAGGCTCACATATGCATCTGAATGCTGGCAATCACTAGCATATTCACTGCCATCCCTTGAATCAATATTTTCTATATTCAGAGTGAAGCTCTGCATATCCACTTCATATAAATAATCAGGCATAACTGAGATATGCACACTGCTGCAAGACACAACTTCATGTATGTCTCTCATTTGATCAATTGGAGGGAACCTTGTGTCTGCAGGCTTGTCTTCTAAAGGTTGATAACAATCTTTGTTTTCATTATTACAAGATGTGCTTACATTTTCTACAACATTTTCTTCATGCATCACATCATGGCTGCACACATTATTCTGAAATATATTTCCCTCTATACAATCATCTCTCAATGCACATACTGGGAGAGCTGAAATATATTCACTTTGATAACTGCTTTGACAACTTGCAGCCATGAAACCTACTGGCATTCCATATTTCTCATTGTTTTCTATGTCCATAGCAAATTGGAAAGCCTGGTGAAGTGTGACTGGTTCTTTATCTCTCAACAGATAACTCATTTCTTCATTAAATGCAGCCAAATAAATTGTCAAGCACAATGCATTATTAGGTCTCATATATTCAGGGATCTGCCTGAACAATTTAATAAACCTAAGATTAAAGGCTGGAACCCATTCCTCATCTTCCCTTTGGATATTCATAAAATGTATGATCAATGAGGCCACATCAAACCTTTCACCAAACTGCCCTAGGAATGCAACTTCTAAATCTATCCATGAAGAAAGTGAACAAACAGGCAGGTCTGAAAACCATATCCTAGCATCATCTTCTAATGACTGAACAAAGAGTCTCATTAATACATCTTCATCCTCCACCTCATAATCTTCTATTAAATTACAAAATCTTTACAGATGTTTGTTTGCCGATTCAGAATCTGATCCACTATATTTTGGCAAACATCTTCTAATTTTATTGGGAATAATATTTGGGTAACCATATATCCCTGTGAAATTTAGGGCTTTATATCTTTCAATAAAGAATGGTCTTCTCTGAGAGCATGACCAGGCTTGATGTTCTAGACTCAACATTTTGAATCAAAGATGAATACCTGGATATATATTGTAGCACTGATAGGTTCTTTCAACAGAGTCGCCACCTCTCAGAGAGAGGACAAAATGTCAGCAAGGCACTTTTGTTTTCTAGATTCATCACCCCAGCAGAGCACCACATGGTTCCTTTTAGCTGCAACAACTTCACTGGAAACTAGATTTTCCAGCCCTCAGGTTGCTTGACTCTCTCTGTCCCCAGCAGAGTCGCCATTTTGTTGACTTTTTCTTCTGAATCAGCATTAGGGTTTGCCACTTCTAATGCACAGGCAGATTCAGCCAACTAAATACAGGAGGTTGCGTGAGCTGCCTCCCCTTCACTTCTGGTTCTGCCGCACCAAGGGGGGTATCCCTATAACTCAAGATATAACCTTGACTAGCTCAAAGATAGAAAGATCTAACTTGACAACAACAGGCAGAATACTCTCATGTATGGACCAAAATCTTTATGATAGATCACAAGGTGGGCAACGTTCTTGGACATATATGTCTGGTTAGGGATGAGAGCATGCAAGGGTTTCCTACTCCTAATCCTACAACTAACAGATGGAAGGAAGAGATGGTTTAGTTTGAATTTTGGATGCAAAGCTGGACATGGTGTATAACCTCAACACAGAGCTAGATTGGTGCCTATCCAGGGCTTGGAGTCGGTAGACATACACCTGTGAATGATCAGCATGAATAGCTAAAACTGGATTTCAGGGGGATAACACATGATATCTGCCTTACAGATATCTCCCAATAAAGAGCGTTAAGCTGTCTGTACTTATGGCATCCCTATTGCAGTAAGAAAGATACATGCAAAACTGGAGACAGAATCAGCATAACACATGCAAACACAGCATTATTCATATAAGATTAACCATGAAATCAGTGAATTCATGCCAAATCATACAACAGGAGATACATAAACTCACAAGTTTTGCTGCACAGAGCAACCAAAACCAGTTATATCTTATTACAGAGCCAAAATGTCCAGTTTTCAACAACCAAAAATGAGTAACACTTCCTGCTTATAACAGCCAGGTAGTGTACCACAGTAATTAATTACATGGTTGACCAAAAATCCCGCCAGATACACAGTATCATCAGATTGGCGCTCAAACATTCAATGCAGTAGGTGGGAGAGGAGACAGGAAGAAAACTCGAGCCTTGCGCCGCCGCCTAGGGATCCACATCTTCAATCGGGTACTAGATCCGTCCACACCATCGCCCATACCTCTGCAACAATCGCCATTAATGGCGCACCAACCCGCGGCCTTGGGAAATGCAGAATACTGTGCGTCGCAACCGTTTCCCGCCAAGATACATCGTCATGATATTTGAAAATATGCAGGATATCAATTATCCCACATGCACCCCGCGGCGGCCTTTTCAACACTTTATATACTAGGTCGCGAGCACATATGATGTCGGTGCTTTTGCTCCCGACGACACTAGTATAAACCTTCATCATCATCCTCCAGCAGCATGATATCCTGTCGCTTGAAATATCATCCTGACGTCAACATCATATCGCAATATCACCTGCATGATAATCGCCTTCATCGGCACAACCTGATCCATCAGAGGAAGATCCTCCTGCTTAGCCGATACCAAATGTCTGGCCGATGAACATCCTGATGATGTCACCGTCATATCCTGCTGATGTCATCAGCATATCTGCCTACTGCGCACCTCCTCATATCCGGATGACGTCATCATCATATTCGCAACATTGGGGGATCTTCATAAGATGAGTAATGTTAGAAATATGACCCCCCAGACCTTGATGACATCACCACCACATGTCGGCATCAGGATGATATTCGGAAGATAACCGGATATTTGGAAATATCATCCTGATGCACAAATATCATGCTGCACTGTAGCTCCGCTATAAGATCGGGGTGATATATGAATATGACAGATATTTGAAATGATCACCCCCCACTGGATAATGCATGAAGCCGACAGGCGGATATCTCCCTGATATCAGCATCATCATGATGCTGGAACAAACATACATCCGGGTGATATTCAAATATGAAAATATCACCCCCTCCTTCGAAAATATCATGATGCAGATAGGCAGAGAAATAGATATCACCCTGACATAAGAATGACGTCAGCATCATCAGGATGATAAAACAACGAACATGAAGTGATACAACAACATCAGGATGATATTGACTAAGATCATCCTGACGTTCAAAATATGATGACCACGATGAATATCGGGTCGCACTTAGAACTTTACAGCAACATCATCAGGATGATCTTAACAAAGATCACCTGATGTTAAAATATCACCCCAGCAAAAGATCATGCAGGTAGACAATATGATGACCCTCGCAAGCAACACGGCGATAACCGGAAATATGATGATGATGATGACGACCCTTAAGAAAAAAAAATAGGTCGGGTCGAACAACTTAGAAAATGACCCCTTCGGAAGATCGGGGTGACATCATCATCATATAAGGGCAGGGTGATAATTGGAAGATCACCAGATATTTGAAAAATCACCCCCTGCAAGAAAATCAGGGCACACTGTAGCTCATCAGCAGGATCGGGATGATGCTGACCACCATCGAAGAAAACATGATGATGATGACCTCCTCCTCAGGAAAATATGATGCTGCAGCTGAAAAATGCTGAGGAGGTCCAACACTTAGAACATTTTTAAGGAAGGTGCCTGCATGAAAATTGCTCAAAAACTGTCAGTCAATTCAGGCACTAACATGATCATCGTGGCGAGAATCGGCAGGAAGCACCTATCGCATTAATGGGCATTCAATGTTTGCGTGGCGGGATGAGGAGGAGGATCTTTTGAAATATTAGGTGATATTTTAAATATCGGGTGATGTTTAAAATATGATCATCCATCGTAATATGACCATCTGCACCATGGCGAGAAAACATATCAAGTTATGTTTAGACCATCGGGTCATGTTATATAGATCGAGTGATGTTCAAAACATCGGGTGATATCTAGGAAAGGATGATGACCCTAAGCATTCTTTAAGTGACCTTTCCCAGAATGTCACGATGACATCGCCATGATAATGGCTGAGTCTATTGCTAAAGCACTATGACGTCATTGTCATGTTTTGGTGAAAAGATGATGTTATGAAATATACCTCTGCGAGGTAAAATGATGATGACATCATCATCATGTTGATTTTCTTTTGTTATCGGGATCAGATGATGTCATCATGATAATTTCTTTAGGGTGATATTTCGAGACCAGGGGATATTTGAAATATAGGGTGATATTTAGAATATCAGGTGATGTTTAGAAATATCATCCCCGTGAAATATATGATGCTATTGACAGGTAAGTATCACCACCATTTAAGTTTGACGTCCGCATGTCGCGAATCAAATGATTTATCGGGTGATAAATAGGATCAGGGTGATCCTTTGAAAGATGACTGATATTAAGAAATATGATCCTCCCCCCTTGTGAATATCAGATTTGATCAGGATTTTGACCACCCATAACTTTCACATCCTAAGGAATATCAAGGTGATGTAAAAGACAAACTTTCATGAATTTTAATGCTTTTTCCAAATATGAGGTAAATGTCATGAAACAAGGACTTTGACAAACTGACCTCATGATGATGACTTACCACATCCTCCTATAGAGGGTTATCTGCATGACATACTTTTACCAGACCGCCAGAAAGCAGAAAACACAAGCCAAGCCAAAAGTTGGGTCCCTGTTTTGCCAAGTCAAAATGGGGCGTGTTGTGTAACCACACAACAACTTGCCACCAAAGAAAACAACAAAATTCCAATGATTTAAGCAATGTGATCACATTCTTATATAGTATTCTAATTCTTCCTAAGCATAAGCATCATAATCTTTCTGAATAATAAAGCTTCATCATGGTAACAATGCTAACAAAGGACCAGGTTTGTGCAAATGATTAATTATCCTCATCTTGAAAGCAAATTGAAAACATAAGTAACTGGTGTTAAACTACATAGTTGGAGATCATCCCCCAATAGCCAACCTGGATAGGGCCTTGCTGCCAGCAGGCGTCCATAGCCCCGGCAAGGTTATCTATATAATTTCCCTAAGTAGAGCCCCACTGCCAGCAGGCGTCCATAGCCCTGGTAGAGTTACTTAGATGGCCTAATTTTATTATATTTCTTTTTTTGTATATGATATCATCATGTTAGCTCATTTTTACAAGGTATAGTCACTTACAGCTTTAGGTTGGAGATTGTATTGGTAGCAAGGGAGTCCCTTTAGATTTTTCGCTTAACACCTATACTTGTGTGTTCAACAAACCCAAGGCTGTTAAGTGTTTCATTGTGATTGATTCACTTTGACCAAGAAAAGGCACCCTGATGAAGGATATTACAGACCTGATCATGAACACTTCTCAGAATGAATTATAACCTATATTTAAATTTGATCTCATCACTTGAATTTTAACAATTTTGTTATTTTCTGGGGTGATGAAGTGCATCATCTTGACTAACCAAAACAAAACTCAACAAGCAAACAAAACAAAACAAACAACAAACAAACAAACAACAAAAACAAAACTGTACAAGCAACTATACAAATGTACAATATGATACACATGACTGTCATGAAATCACTTAGGCTTGAAAATAATGTTTAAGGAATTGTCAATTGACTGGCAATGGGACATCCTCACCTGTCAGGTTCTTAAGCCTATAAGTGTTGTCTCCTAATATCTCAGAAATTTGGAAAGGACCTATCCATAATTTGTCAAACTTACCATGGTCTCCTTTCCTTTCATGGGCTTTATCCCACATCAAGACTAAATCAAATATCCTGAAGGCTTTAACTTAGCTCTTTTGTCAAACCAACGTTTGACAACAGCCTGATGTTTTGCAAACTGGTCAATTGCTTGACTTCTTTTCTCTTCCAAGTGCATCAGCTGAAGCAACCTGACTTCTTGTCTATTATCTATGCCTAGGTACACTTGGGCAAATTGCAAGGTAGGAATTTTCAAGTTAACGGGGAGGATAGGATCTACCCCATATACTAAGTGAAAAGGTGAATTTCCTAGTGCAGTTTTCATTCTAGTTTTGTCTACCCATAAGACATATTTCAGAAATGAGTTCCATTCTCTAGGGTTCTTCTCTATTAATTTTCTTATGATATTCAACAAATTTTTGTTGGTGGATTCTGCTAATCCATTCCCTTGGGGATAATAGTTGGATGAGAACTTGAGTATGATCCCATGATCAAAAGCCCAACTTGACAATTTAGTTGAAGTGAAGGCAGAACCGTTATCACTTACCAGAGCATAAGGAATTCCATACCTGGTAACAATATTGCTTTCTAGAAAATTAATAACATCATCTGCAGTACAAGTCTTGCTGCTGACAGCTTGAGTCCGCCTGGTACAATAATCAGTAATTGTTAAGACATACCTATGGCCTGATGATGATGGAGGATTGATTGGTCCTATGAAATCCATGCCCCATTGTGCAAATGGGCGCTCTTCCACCACTGGCTATAAGGGTTGGGCATCATATTTCTCTCTGTTGGCAGCAACCTGACATACATGACAACATTTAACATGTTCAGCCGTATCTTTAAAAACTGTGGGCCAATAATATCCTGCTCTGAGGATTGCATGTGTTGTGGCCAAGGCTGATCCATGTGCTGTTCCAAACTTGTCATGTAACTCTGATAAAACCTTATTTGCTTCTGGCTTCTCTAAGCATCTCAGGTATATTCCTTCATAATTCTTCTTGAATAGGGTTCCTCCTTTCATCATATATTTTTGTGACCTTATCTTCAAGGCTCTTCTCTGTGAAGCTTGCAGTCTTGGAGGACATCTTCCAGTGATCAGCATGTGACTGATATTTGAATACCATTCCTTATTATCTCTTGCATTGATTACATACTGCTGACTCATAATGTTTGGATCAATTTCTAATATCATTTGGCTCAAAGCTTGTCCTCTTACCTATTTCATTGGTGTAATCTCCATGTCATATTCTTGTAATACAGTGATCCACTTGGCTCTTTTTTCACCAGGTTCACTCTGCATTAGCAGCATCTTCACTGCTGCATCAAGCACTACTACAATTACTTTACTTCTTAATATATAATGCCCGAATTTCTTTACTGCCTTGACCAATGCAAGTGCTTGTCTTTCAACATCTACATATCTTAGTTTAGCATCCTTGAAGGGACAGCTCATGAATGTAATTGGTTTCTCTTCTTTTTCTTCATTCCTTTGTGTTAACACTGCTGCAGAAGTATGTTCTGAAGCAACTGAATAAATGTAGAAGTTTCTTGTGAGGTCTAGACTAATCAGGACTAGAGCATCTGATATGGCTTTCTTTATGTCCTCAAAGGTAGCTCTAGCCTTTGCTGTCCATTCAATCTTTGCATCCTTTTTGAGCATGGCATTTAATGGTCTAGCTATCTCTGCAAAACCAGTGATGAATTTTCTTACAAAATTTATCTTACCAAAGTAAGATTTGAGCTCTTTCTTGCTTCCAGGGAGTTGTATTTTCATAATGGACTCCACCCTGTCAGGATCAATGAGAATCCCATTTTCAATTATTAGGTGGCCCAATAACTTTCCTATTGTCACCTCAAATATGCATTTCTTGGGGTTTAGAGATATCCCATACTCTTCACATTTTTTTAATACATTTCTGAGATCTGTTACATGATTTGTTCTTTCTTTGGAGAACATTGTGAGGTCATCCATGTAGATGACTATATATTTTCCTATCAAGCCTCTGAAGGCTATGTCCATTGCTCGCTAGAACGTTGCTCTAGCATTTATCAGCCCAAATGGCATGCATCTATATGCAACTATCCCCCACTTTGTGGTGAAGGTAGTTTTTAATCTGTCAATCTTATCAACCATCACTTGGTTGTATCCTGAGAAGCCATCCAGAAAGGACATCATTTTAGCTCCATTTACAATCTGTAGAACTTCATCCAAGGATGGTAAAGGATAATTATCTTTTTCTGATGCTCTGTTCAGGTTCTTGAAGTCTACACACAGTCTGATGTCTCCATTCTTCTTTCTTACTGGCACTAGATTAGCCACCCAAGTGGAGTGCCTCATAGGAAATATGATCCTAGCATTTAACAGCTTCTTGACTTCTTCAAAAATTATAGGCTCAAGCAAAGCATTAACTAGCCTTTGCTTCTGTCTGAAAGGCTTAACATCTGGCTTGAGAGGTATAGTGTGAGTTATGATTGATGTGTCATATGTCTTCAGCTCATCATAGGTCCATGCAATGACATGGATGTAATCCTTAAGGGCTTGAGTTATTCCTTCTAACTCTTCTGATGTGCAAACTTTACCAATCAAGACATTTCTCTTGTCTTCATTTTGTCCAATATTTGCTTGTGAATATTGACCTCCATCAGCTTTTGGAAGATCCTTCTGCTTTAGCATATTATCCAGGTTAAAAGCTCTTTCTAATTCTATCATACCTTTGGGAATCTTGTTGCTGGGCAACTCTAATATTTCATCTTCCTCCCACACATGATCTTCCATACTGTTCTCATCTATGATCTGAGCATCAAATATGTCTCTGTTAGAGATGAAATCAAGAATATGTTGATCATCATCAAAGACCTGAAGGTTAGTAACATTATCAGGTACTGATATCAATTCTCCTGAAAATCTCTTTAGGCCTAATATGGACAAAGGATCTAATGTACTGGCAGCTTGTGCTAAGGCATCTGCCCTATGGTTCTGTTCTCTAGGTACATGGGTGATATTAAATGCATCAAAGTCTTCAATCAAATCCCACACTCTGTGTCTATAATTTGACAATTTCTTATAGTTGCAAGAGTAAATTCCTCTTACCTGTCTGACAGCTAATTCTGAGTCTCCAAAGACATGTAGAATTCTTACCTTCTTCTTAAGAGCAAACAGTATCCCATGAATCAGAGCTTCATACTCTGTCACATTGTTAGTACAGGGGAACTGTAATCTGTAGGCAGCTAAGTAGGATTTTCCTGATGGATCAATAAGATCAATCCCTACCCCAGCTCCTTGTTTGGACTTGGATCCATCAAATCTCAGGATCCAGGGTTTATCCTCAGTAGGAGGTTTAGCTAAACCTTCCCTTTTCTTTGTAGCTCTGGAAGCTGCTCCACCTGATATCCATTTTAATTTAGGAATTTCAGTATCCTTGGACCTCACTTTTTCTTTCTTTTGTGGATCAGATGATTCTTCTTTCTTTTCTTCACCAGTAGGATGATGATTCTTTGTAGTGCACAATGTATGTCTTCTTACAATATGCAAGCATAGTGAACAGACAGTTTCTGAGTGAGGTGCCTCATGCAACCTACACCAACCTTCAATCAAGACATCCTGGGGAAGTCTTTGCTATTGTGTCATCTTTTCTATCTCTTTTGCTAAAAGTTCTTCAAACTTAGTCAGGTCACTACCTCTATCTTCATCAAACAACTCATAATCTGACTCCATTAGACAATCACTCCCAGGGGTGATCCTTTCTTTCTTCTTATCATTTATCTGGTCATATACTAGAATTTCTTCTATTCTTAGAATATGATCTTCATATTTGCATTTATCTTCTCCTGTTCCTGCAAGAAACAAACATAAATCAGTATCATCATCATCACTAGATGTAGACCTTACCTCAGAATATGACGATGATGCCTCACTGCATGTCTGCTCCAGCTCCATCATGTCCTTGCATGCTTCGCAAGTCTTTTTTGAATGTGGCTCATTATGCAACCTGCACCATCCATCAATTAAAATATCATCAGCAGGTATACCTAACAATTGACAACGCTCTATCTATTTGGACAAACGCATCTCAAAGTTTCTGAAACGATCTATTTCTTTCTCATTTTTGAAATTACTATCAAGCTCTACAACCAGTATGTCCTCCTGATGATCATCATCATGATGATGAAAATCCAGCATCAGGATCTCCTCTATCATGACAGTTTGTGGCCTAACAGAATAAACTCTAGGCTCAATGTCTACATACATTATCTCATTTGTTTTGTTATACTCGGTTATCATGTGTTTCATTCTAGGTTCAGCATCTATTCTTATCTGGTTAGGTATACCTTTCTAAGGCAACCACATGTGATTGAAGTCAGGAGACATATACCCATTCAAAGTCTTTGACCAGTCTCTACTAAGCAGCATCCCATATGTGTCAGGTATGTCAACTACCTGGATATCAATGTAATACTGGATCCTGGGATCAGATGCTAGTTGCATGTGTATATGATTCAATTCTCCTATTACACTCACTTCTGTCTTATCTAGCTGTGTCACCTTCTTTAGGGATTTAGTAGGATGCAGTCCTAAAGCATTGCATATAGACAAGGGCATCACATTTGTAGATGCACCTAAATCTACTAAATAGTTGTGTAAATTCTTTCCAAACATCCTTATGGTAAGGAGGAAAGGTGGTGATTCACTCTTGTCTCGATATAATGTCATATGTGAGTTTTCTGTAGCTTGGACAGTAGCTGGCACTTTATGTTTGATATTATTATCTCTAGCCGCATGATCTTTGCTACTAGATTGGCCTAGAGAATGAATATCCTCTTTAGGAGCAAGATCATCTAGTGATTTCATGAATGCCTTCTTGATTGCAGGAGTTTTCAATAATTCTGACAGAGATAGGCTGATCTTTATCTTTTTCATCTCATCTGCCAAGTACGTGACAAGTTTGTTAGATTCATGAAGTAGGCCAATAGCCTTTGATGCTGTATTCTAAGGTGACAGATATTGGGCATTCTCCTTGGAAAATCCTAGATTATTGTTAGCTTTGGGATCAAGAGGTGTGTTAAAATTATTCGGAGGCAAGGAACTAGTTAATGGATCAGTAGGTCTGTTAGGCTTACTTCTCAGATTGTAATTGTGCTTACCCTGATATTGCTGCTGGTAGGCATGCACCTCCTCATGTTCATTGGAAGGCTCATTCTCATCTTCAAAGGAGAAAACATAATTTGACTCAAAGGCTAAAGTAGATTCTTCACATGCTTGGGGATAATTCTGATGATAAGACATAGTCTACTGATGATGTTGATCAGTATATCTCTCTAATACAAATGCAGAGTCATATCCACAAGGGACAATTTTATTTCCTTCCACCTGAGGTGGATTGCCAGAAGTATTAGATTTTTGTTTGAGAAATGCTAGTGGCAATTTGAAATTGTGGACAATCTAGCTCTACATGAGCATTTGTATTATGTATTCTACACCAATTGGTGAGGGCTGCCTCAACAAGATTAACTCTAGTAGTCTGTTTGGCTTCACCAGGTGTCTGATTATCTAAGGGTGATGGTAGTGAGCCATTATTTGGCCTGAAGTTCCATACTCTAGGCTGTCTGGGAGGATTGTTGTTATTTCCACCACTATTATTGAAATTACTGTTGTTGTATCCTCTGTCAGGATAATTTGGTCTATCATTGGAATAGCTTCTATTCTAATTTGACTGGGAATAGAAGTTCTAATTTCTCAAATGAGTCACTTCTGTAGTGAGTTTTCTTAACTAAGCAAAGATTTCCTTGATTTCCTCCTTTTCTTCCTGAGCTTTAGCTACTCCATTTTCAATTTGAGGTTTGAAGAAAGAGGATCCATGATTATTGTTAGATAGGTCAGCACCCTGAGGTGTCTAAGTTTGTGCAGGATATTGTGGTGTCTGGCCATTCCCATTAGGAGGTGGCATGATACTTAATGGAGGAATTTGCAAGGGTGCAGGCATGACTACTAGAGGCATCATAGCTCCATTAGGATATTGGGTAGGATATTGCTGAGACGGATATGCAGGATATTGTGGAGGATAAGTTGGGTACATGCCAGGCAATGTAGGGAATGCAACATTTGGAGTAGGAGCAAGGACTAATTGCTGATTCACTTTGATAGCTTCTTGAAAAGCTCCTGTCAAGGTAGTGATTTCAGGATGTGTTCTCTTGATGAACATGGAAGTCAATGGATCCAGAGCTGAGTAGTAGATACTCCTAGCAGCAGCATCTTCTACAGTATATAGAGCAACTAACTTGGATAGCATTTTCTGGAATCTAGCATTGAAATTGGCAATAGGTTCTCCCTCAAACCGCTTGATTGTGGAAAATAGGTGATAGTTCATTGAAGGATCAATAGGTACTTTGAACCTATCAGTAAAAGCTTTCTCTAGGATAGCCCATGAACCAACGGAACTCTAACCAAGACTAATAAACCAATTATAAGCCTCTTCCCCTAAGGAAAAATGAAATAATCTACATACAACATCCTGATGCTCTATTCTAGCTCTACAACAGGCTTCTTTAAAGGTTCTGATATGATCATCAGCATCTTGATAAGGATGAAATTTTGGACAAAGTTTGTCCAGATTCTTTGGCAACTCATGATATGTAGTGAAGGTCAATGGTGACTCTGCTGCAAAGAAAGACATTGCAACCAGAGGAGGTTGAGCCTGGGGTTGAGGTTGAATAGGAGGTGTCGCAGATATTCCAGAAGGTATTTGTAGACCAATAGGAGTTGCGGGAGGAGGCTCTAGTGAAGCTCCTGATGCACTAGATCTTGGAGTGTGATGGATGTCCACAGTTTTAGGTCTGAACCCTCTAACAGGTAATTCTTCAAAGATTCCACTAGGTCTAGATAATTTTTCACATCTTATGTTGCCATCAATGACAAAGGGGGAGATTGTTGCAAATATGTGCCTAATCAATGTTGTCATTGATGTCAACATATCCTTGTTTTCATTAGTGTCAACTATATCTTATTCTATTGCTTGTCTCTAGAAGACTTGTATGTTGAGGATAATGAGAAAATTAGCCTCTCTAGAAGAAACAAGTGAGTTACATATCTCTCTGTCAGAGACAGTGAAGACAGTACAGATTCAGTGAAGTGGATTGTTCCGCATTCCCAGTTAGATGAATATTAGAGTCTACAGATTAAAGGGTTTGTAAAGGATTGCCTGAAGTTACTCCAGTTAAGATTTGAGAGGTCCACATGAAGTCTTTGTGAAGTTATGGCCATCTGAGTAGAACTAGGTTTTGCAGTTGTTTAGAAGTGATAGAGTGGCAGGAATTTGGTCTGGATTGATCCGCATTGGAATATTATGATCTGCAGATCTAGAGGTGTGTCTGGGATGTCGGTTTGTATCCTCAACTCAAGTGGTTTGTGGTTTGGAGGTCTATAAGCAGTCTTTCTAGTGTGACAGTCATGACAGTTGGTGTTCTTGAGTTCTTGGATGAAGGTGCAAGTGTTTATGGTGATCTGAGGTGGTGTGGTTGTTCCTGTTGATTTCATTGTGCATGTGGTGGTCTCTAAATTGGGTGTCTATTGTGTTGATGGTCTGTATTAAGGATTGAGCTCGTGGATGAAGATTTCTCCTTGGGTGTTCCTGTTCTTTCCAGTCTTGCTCGACTGGATGCATGGTGCGTGTTGCAGATGATCTAAGAGAAGTTTTATGGAGTGTGGCGTGATGTTTGAGGAAGATTTGAGTCCCAGATATGTTTGGCCGACAGTGTGGTGGTTCACATAAAGCATTTTAAGTCTTGTGATTGTAACTACTTGTAATACCTATCATGGAGAATGTTCCAGGTAGATGATTGTTTGGCCAACTTTGATGTTCATTCCAAAGTCGATGACATGTATGAATAAGTGTTGTGAAGTCATGGAAATGTGTGGATGTGAGTGAAGATACAGAGGTAGCGAGGAAGTGTAAAGGGGGCAGAGCAGAGGTGTTATGTGCTTCAATGGAACTGACCTTGGCATGAAGAAGATGTTTCTTAGTTCAAACTTTCTGTGTTAAACTTGTGAATGTTTCTATAGGCAGTGAGCTCTGGGTAGTGCACCTGAAGGCAAGTGCCTTCCCATTTTATATTATTTTAACAGAGAATAAATCTTGTGGGTTAACTCCCATTGTGGTTTTTCCCTTCACCAGGTTTCCACATAAAAATCCTAGTGTTATGTGTGTTGATTATTTTTCTACTCTTGTGTTGTTGATTCATACTTTCATGGTTATATCTTTAATCTGTTAATAAGTGGTAAAGAGGATTAAATGCAGCAAGAGATAAAAATTTTGTGACAACTAATTGTTGGTCATGGTGTTAGTCATAAACAAACATAGAATAAAAGTACACATTAACCTTTATTCATCTTGAAAGATACAATGAATTCAGAGAATTCATGATCCCAAGTCTCCGGTGATTAGGTCTTAATCGTCTGACATTACTTAGAGGTTGATGTGTGTTGCTGTTTCCATTTTGGGGACTTACATGAAATTCATCATCATTACTCAGTTTCTGCAAAGACTCCTTACAAGGAGGTCATTTCATATAGTAATTTTGATCAAATGATACAGTTATACTCAAATATTTGCATGATATTCATCAATTACACATGCTTTGTCTCTAAATATGCCAAAGATATAGAATTATCTATGGGATGTCTGCATATTTATGAATTTGCTTAAGATTGTCAATTATTTTGCAATTGTGTTGGTGAAATGCTCTAAAATTTAAAAGAAAATGAAAGAAAAACTTTAAATTAAAGTTGAACCTTCAGCTATTGGACCACATATACATTAGATACAGTCATGAAGAGAAGAAAACTAAACCATATGTTCACCAGGACATTCCACAGCTAGATACAGTTGATGCTAACTTCAAAGGAATTGTATGAACACAACATATGCGAGTAGATATGCACTCCAAGGGATGCAACAAGTCACAGCATATATCTAGAATTCACACACTGATTACTCAAGATTTATTATGAATTATAATCAAACAAGTCTTCTCATTCATTAAGCATGCTAGAACATATATGTATACAAAAAGCTTTGAAATGAGCCCTGAATATTTCAGCAGACAGATTTCAATTAAGTTTCCAATGTTTCAAAAGAGGCATTCCTACACCTTTTATAGAACAAGGTGAGGAATCCGTTACAAAAGATATACGATCCAAATTTGTCTATGAATATCTACGGTGAATATTCCCTTTGACTTTGTCAACTCTATCAAGTGGTACAGGTTGCCAGCTGGCAACCATCTGAGATACTTATTTTCCTTAAGTGTCAGATGCTGATATCTGCTTTATGCTGCATCTTTATCTACTTCATCAGATTCATGCACTCCATCATCAGGTGCATCACTCTCTGTATCCTCATCATCCTGATGACCTCGACCCTATATATGAGCCTGCATGACTATCCTAACATTCTCATACAACTGCACTATTTTATCTATTTCTCCACCATCTAGAGTCTTTTCTTTGATAGTGGCATGTTTATGTGCTTGGTACTTATTCGGATGTTATCCAGTTTATTCCTTCTGGTGTATAATGTCTCATTATAATTTTCTATTTTCACCTTAGTCTTCACTAATCTATCCATGACTTCTTCTGTCATTTGGCCTAGTGGATCATCAGCAACGAATTGGAAGTTATTATGTAGAGCTTGGATTACAAACTCCTCGTCTTGATTTTCTATTTTTCCTTCCACTTTTCCTTCCAACGTTTCCAAAATTTCTACCTCAAAAGACATCATATCAGGTAACTTCATGCTGATCTCTCTCAACTTATTGTTGCATCTTTTAAGTACATCACATTCAAATTGGATGTCTTTATACCATATATCTATTAGTAAGGCATTGTTATTATTCAGTACTTGCTTATGTATGAGTATCTGAGGATTGATCCTCCTCATTTCTCCCAGGACATCCAATATCTTTTCCAATTGGAAAGACCTTTTCCCTGTCTCCATTTGCAATTTATCTACCTTCTTCCTAGAACCACTAAGAGAATTCCACCTCTTCAAAGAGGCCTTTACTACTTCTTCTGTTGTGTTAAATGTGGAGTACATCCACTTCCTTAGTATGGATGACTCATGTTTTATGAGATCCAACTTATTTACTTCATCTTGGGAAATAGCAGTCAATGGGACCGCATGATCAGTAGCATTATCTTCAGGATTGGTTAACCCCCTTATATATGCATGCAACTGAGAAATGTACTCTTTGTGTTGCTTATTTTTCTCCTTTCTCTCTTAACCTTTTGAATTAAAGAATCTCTAATGTCTTTGCCTTCTTGACCCTCTTGGTCTTCATTAGCAAACCCTAAGTCTACTGTACTGATCTGAAATTCATCCAAGGTAATTTTACCTTTCTCTTTATCTACAGTAGGGAGTGCTATCTGTGTAGTTCTTCTTCCTGTTGTAGGATCTCTTTTAATGGCCGAAGTCATTCTGGCCTTCCTCTTTGGTTTTATCAGGTTTTTCGAAAACAAAGTAGATACATCAAATTCTAGCATTTGAATACCTGATTCCATGCCAATTTCAGTCTCTAACCATTGAGGAACTTGATCCTTGGGTCCTAGGTTTCCAGTATCATCATCCTGATGATCACTTTGATCTCCTGTGTCTACCACCATATTCGATGGGGAGGGTGATCTTCTTTTCTCTTCCTCATGATGTTCATCATGAGGGGGATCTTTTGATATATCCTCCTGATGAGGATCTTCTTTCTCTAGAGGTTGATCTTGTTGATCATCTGCATGTGCACCATGATCTTTATCTTTTATTTCCTCCACTTTGACTTCATCTACCTTATTTATTTCCTCTTCCTGAGGTATATTAGTATCTGTGATTACTATTTCATCCTCCTTAGGTGCTTCTATTTGATCTTTTATCACATCATTCTCTACACCTGTGATGACTATTTCTTAAACGTTGGGAGTAGGATTAGCTGATGCATCCTTTTCTTCTTCTCCCTTATCTTTTACTTCTACTATCCCATGTTCAGCTGATGTATCATACTGCTGCTGACCCATATCTGGAGCTTCGCTCTGCACTTCTTTCTGTTTCTACTCTTCAACATTTTCCATCTCATTAGGTGTTTCTGCCACATCTTGAGGGTTCACATCCTCTATATATGCCAAATCTACAACTGCAGGACTTGTCACCTATTTAATTAATGTATCTAGCCCTATCTGTTTTGCAATTTTCTCTGGGCTCTTTTCTTTCTCTTACTTCACTTGCTTCATTTCCTCTAACACCGTTTGCATTGATGGAGTTCCATGAGGAGTTGTCAGGGTGTCAACAGCAAGGGTTTCCATCCTCTGTGAAGCTACATCCTTCACTACCTCATCATCGAATAAGTCTACTATCTCATCCAATGAGACAGTACCACTTTGGATTATCCTAGAGGTTTCTTTTATTTTCTCTTCTGCAAGTTTAGTCTTGAACTTTACAATGGTGGGAAGTGGAACATTGTGTTGCAATTCCTTATTGAACACTTCACCACCTACCCCTTTCAACATTATAGGGGATTGTCTTATTTCACCTCTCATGGAGGTCCTTGTTTTCTTTGGTGTGGGGGCTATCACATGAGGCGCCTTTCTTTTCCTCTTGAACAATAAAGGGCCCTCATCTGCCTCAGGCTCCTCTTCCAAAGGGATATCTTCCTCTATTTGTTTTTGTGAGGTCTGACCCTCTTCATGGGTCTCAGTAACTACTACCTCTGCCCTCTGAATTTTCTTGGACTTCTGTCCATCTCTTGGAGGAGGTGCAGCTGGTGCTAAAGCATGTCCTGCATGTCCTGAAGCTGATGCTTCTCCTAATGCTGGTGTCTATGCAGTAGTTTCTACTATTCTCTCTATAATAACCCCTTTGGGTTCTTCTTCTACTTTCTTGCCTCTAGGAGGTCTTTTACTTTGTTTTTGTGGAGGTGGCATCCTATCTCCTTTGGATTTCCTCTTCTCATTCAAGAAATCATCATATTCATCAGCAGAGAGTTCTTGTCCTTTCTTTTCGTTATCTATGGTAAGGACCACACCTTTTTTCTTCAGTATATTTACCTGTTCATCAACCCAAGCTTGGGTTAGCTATAATTTTCTTCCCGTGAATGGATCCAAGGAGATGTCCTCCTGCATTGTAAGGTCCAGGGCTGATATGGTATCATTGTATATCTTTTTCTCTTCATATTCTTCAACCATTATCTTTCCATCATCCTTTTTCATTTGCATTGGGATGGAAATGCAACCAAAGGTTCTGATTTGATTCAAGGTTAACCTTTGGTACCTCCTTCTTGCCTCAGCCTCATCTTCAGAGTCTGCCCAAAAATCTTCAAGATGCCTCTTGTGGATTGGCTGCCCCATTATTTTCTGCATCTTGCCATAAGGATCATGTGACCTTACAAATGGGAAAAGCTGTAACTTCATCATTGTCAAGCCAGCTATGGCTTTCTTAATATTTTCACTATCTGGGCACATGTAATAGCCCATGGTCACTGGAAACAATACTGGTGGAATTTTGTTGTTGGCTTTATAAGCATCCAATATTGTTACAATTTGCCTCATGAACTCCATGAGCACTACTGCATCGGTTGGATATCTTGGGAGCATGAGGGGCTGTCCTGCAAATCCTTCAATCCTAATATAGGAGAAGGTTACAAACTGTATATACTAGGCTCCATGCCTGTAGATGACTTCCTCAGCCTCCATGCTCAGTCTCTTTGTTCTGTCTTCTTCGATGGTTCTTACCAGATGCATTGAAAATGCATCATTCACCAGCTTATAGTCCTGGAGATAGTTTATTCTATGCAATTGGGGATAGTGATCCCAGATATGTGCATCATTGGTGGTGCCACCAATCTTCCCCACTATTGTTAGTGCATTGAATGTGCCTTTGTATGCACATGCATAAACCAAGTACGAGGTCATATAAAATGCACAATCTGTACCTCCTAGATTTGACAGCTGCTCATCAATAGCATCACTTATTATTTTGTCCCATAATGGCCTGTTATTAGTATATGTACACATTAGGATAATCCCATACATCCAGTCTTTAAACCCTCCAGTTGTTTTCTGACCTATAGCCTGACTGAGTAAGGCGATCATGAACTGATATTCATCATCAAAATCATATTTGTATAAATGGACAGGGAGCTTGGTTGCAGCTGGATATGGACTATTCTTAGCTCTCCAACCATACATTCTTTTCCTAGTAGCCTTCTTATTAGCTTCATACTCTACTACTAGCTTCTTCAAGTCTATGCTGACCACACCTTTGCCCAATGGAAAACCAAACATGGCGGACAGGCTCTTTATGGAGAAGTCCGCATACACCCTTCCATGTTTCTCAACTCTTCTTGTCTGTGAATTATAATTTTTGGCACATTCTATAACCAGTTTAGGAGCTTCCATTTTGTACAGAAAACTAGCAGCATTCCCCATTCTGGACACTAAAATAGCCTCAAACAGAGGATTATCTTCTTAATTGTGCATCATGTCCATCCATGCAGCCAGATCTGTGTTTCCTTGGTGTGTATCTCCAATAACTCCATATTTGAATTGCACCGCTTCAGGCTGTGCGAACATTGGTTTAACGAACTCTGCCTCAGATTTCATCAATCGCTTATCCGCCATGGATTCCTGTAATGACAAAAACTGGTCTCACAATTGTGCACCTCATCTCATACATGCATATATATACTTTTTATGACTTCTATGCAGTGTTTGCAAGCATTAATTCATCCTGATATGCAGAACTTACAATCTTAAACCAGTAACATCATATTACCTGTATATGCCTACAAAACATAGCAGAAGGGATCCGTTACTTACCTGATGCGTTTGTCTTTTGAATTATGCTATTGACAATTTTATGGAAATACCCTTGAGATTGATCATAATCATGTTCTTCACTTTGTTCAGGATGTGTACCTCCGCAGGTGACTCGTAGCAGGGTTTGGATGCTCGTCTCTGTGTAAACACTTAATTCTTCACATGGTAAATGTATAATGACGTTGCAAATCTGTTTTAAACCTATTCATCTGGTCAATTAGAGCATAATCTGACTGAATCAATTTTAATCGTTAATTTTGTGCACGGAAACGCAAAATCTTGCCAGGTGTGATCATCGCGGCGACAATCGGTGGGAAGCACCTACCGCATTAATGGGCATTCAATGTTCGCACAGCAGGACGAGGAGGAGGATCTTTTGAAATATCGGGTGATGTTTAAAATATGATCTTCCATTGTAATATGACCATCTACATCATGGCGGGAAAACATATCGGGTTATGTTTAGACCATCGGGTCATGTTATATAGATTGGGTGATGTTCAAAACATCGGGTGATATCTAGAAAAGGATGATGACCCTAAGCATTCTTTAAGTGACCTTTCCCAGAATATCATGATGACGTCGCCATGATAATGGCTGAGTCTATCGCTAAAGCACTATGACGTCATCGTCATGTTTTGGTGAAAAGATGATGTTATGAAATATACCTCCGCGAGGTAAAATTATGATGACATCATCATCATGTTGATTTTCTTTTGTTATCAGGATCAGATGATGTCATCATGATAATTTCTTCAGGGTGATATTTCGAGACTGGGGGATATTTGAAATATAGGGTGATATTTAGAATATCAGGTGATGTTTAGAAATATCGTCCCCGCGAAATATATGATGCTATTGACAGGTAAGTATCACCACCATTTATGTTTGATGTCCGCATGTCAGAAATCAAATGATTTATCAGGTGATAAATAGGATCAGGGTGATCCTTTGAAAGATGACTGATATTAAGAAATATGATCTTCCCCCTTGTGTATATCAGGTTTGACCGGGATTTTGGCCACCCATAATTTTCACATCCTAAGAAATATCAAGGTGATGTAAAAGATAAACTTTCATGAATTTTAATGCTTTTTCCAAATATGAGGTAAATGTCATGAAACAAGGACTTTGACAAACTGACCTCATGATGATGACTTACCACATCCTCCTATAGAGGGTTATCTGCATGACATACTTTTACCAGACCACTAGAAAGCAGAAAACACAAGCCAAGCCAAAAGTTGGGTTCTTGTTTTGCCAAGTCAAAATGGGGCGTGTTGTGTAACCACACAACACTAATTCACCCCCACTCTCAGTTGTCTACCCTAATTTCAAAAACCCATTCCCTCGCTACTCAGGACATGGAGATAGCCCCGAGACTAGATGGTCAGGAGGAGGCTGATGAGGGTCTGTGGTGATGATGGAGGCAACGTGGTGGTCATGGTGGCAAAGGTGGCTGAGGTGGGGGTGATGATGGAGATGATAGTGATGACAGGGATGGTAGGAGGGTACGCCGGTGGGTTGACAGAGATCCCGCCTAGCAGGCACAGGTTGGATAGATGCCGCCCCCTATACAACCATAGGTATAGGGACATGGATAGGATGACGAGGAGCTGGAAGCCCTACGAGCCTAGGTGGCTCAGCAACAGACACAGCTAGCATAGATGTAGATGCAGTTAGGGCAAATGCAGGGACAGACCACCCAGTTGCAGGGTGAGCTACAAACAGCCAGATTGGAGAGAGATACTGCAATCTAGCAGTACACCAGGGATGAGGGGTTACTAGAGTAGGTATAGCAGACTACGACACAGGGTCCCACAGGACACACAGTGGCAGAGATGGTGAGGGCCGGATAGGAGATATTCTACTGGAAAGGGTTGTATGAGTAGGTAGTGCCCCCAGAGCGGCGAGCAGGTAGTTTTTGCCCTAGCTACCATAGTAGGTCACAGAGGACTTTTACAAAGAGTGGAGGGGTGATGGAGCCACACAGGGGGACATCAAGTGCAAGGACATTAGGTGGTGGTGGGGATGGTCAGCCACAGTAGCTAGTGCCCTCAAGAGGTAGTGCCTCCTAGATGCTTTCTAAGACATGTATCATTTTGGCAGTAGTATTTTGTATACACCATATTGTGGACATTTAGATATGTACTTTTATTTCTGATATCTTTGTACACTTGGACATTATTATTCTTTTTGATGATGATGATATATGAGCTAGTGTTCGATGGACTATCTATATATGCATTTATGGATGGATGTTTTTAAATGATGATTTATTATGATTTATGGTTATATCCGATTCTTCTAACATGTTCTTGACTCTATGATGCACTTGATATCTATGTGACATGATGTTTTCTAGGAGATATATGATGGACATGATGACCTATATGCATGCTTATGATCCTATATGCTGATGCATTATGACGACTTAATGCAGACTGTGGTGATATTTTAAATGCAACATATGATGTGATATGCAAACACTATGATATCTATGTTTTTCTGAGATTTTTTTATTTATGGCATGTTATGGTAACTCATGCATCTAAAAGACAACATTATATGTAACACGAACATGATCTAAATGCTTACATCATTAGTGCACTTAATGTGATGATATTATATGATGACACACCAATGTATGACATGCAAAATGTAATATGATTTGTTTTTGTTGTCCCAAGTATACTCAATCATAAAATAAAAGAACACCATAGAAGAAATGGACTTAATAACTGGGATAAATGGGTAACTTTAGAAGAAAATTGGATAAATGGATAACTTGAGATCTTGAAACACTTGGATTTGGCCAAGGATGAAATGCTTATAATGAAATGCATTTTGATATGTATGGATGTGGATTTTGTCATCTTCGTATACAATTATTTGAAGTACTTTGTTTCATCATTGAACTTGTAAAATGTTGTAAGAAAATACAAGCATCTAGGTATAATTAAACCATGATGACCTGAGTATTACTTACATGGATTTTGATTTAGCATGTTTAATACAAGCATCTAAGTATAATTGAACCAAGATGACCTGAGTATTGCTTGCGTATCAACAGACAAGGATTACACCTATTTCATGTTCAAACCTCTGATGTCCTTGATGATCATTATGTTGATCATGTCTTTTAGACAAGGTTTCACATTACTAAAGATAAATCCACAAACAACAAACAAATAAAATAATTATGCCCCCATTATAGCTTGTCTAGTTTTTGACATCCTTGAGTAGCATAAAAGGACATAATAACAAAAATCAAGATATAAGACTTTAAACAACCATAAAACCTTCTTGCCATATATATATTTTTCTTGCAATAACTGATAGAGTCATGTTTGATAGTTTAGGTAGGCTGGGATTTGTCAGGTGTAGTTTAAATGTCTTCTTCTCAAGATGATGTTTAAAAGCTTGCTTTGCCGCGCTGCTTGCTGTCGAGTGATAAAACCATGATCTAGTTCGTTATCCTCTGAGTCGTAGCATTCAAAAATCTAATTCATTAGTTTTTGATCCAACAAGTCTTGGATGACATGTTTTAGCACTTGACAATCATTAGTTTTATGTCCTGTGTTTCTGTGATACTCGCAAAAGTCAGTATCATTCCACCAAGAGGGCTTTAATTTTGGTTCATAAGCATGCACCAGTGGAAGTGTTATGAGGTTACCCCCAATTAACTTCCTAAGGGTGGATTCGAGACTCTCCTAGTGGTGTGAATTTTCTCCTAGGAGCAAAGTTGGTGGGTCTTTGCTCATTACTTTGAGGCTTGTTGGATGGTGTATTGTTCTGTGGTTTTGATAGATTGAAGATAGGTTGCTTTTGCACCACATTTTTAGCATCCACCACACCATCATTTACAATGGGTTTGTTCTTGGTCCAAAATCGTGACTTGTCTACATTATTGTTAGAGCTAGGGGTGTCTTTGTATAGCTTAATTTTCCCTTTTGTTATCAAAGCTTTCTCAATGAGTAGCCCCATTTCAATGACCTTACTAAAAGTAGTTAGGAATTGTATTTGGATTTGATAACTCAATTTTGTAGTGAGGTTGTGAACAAACATTTCTATCATCTGTTTCTCTGGTATGTGGTAGGGACACTTGCTTGTAAGTTGTCTCCATCTTTGTAGGAAAGAGGCAAAGGATTCTCCCCTCTTTTGCTTGTTATTACAAAGGTCTAATATGGAGATTTCATGTTCGATATTGTATGTGAAATGTGTTACAAATTTATCCACTAGCTCATCAAAAGTGTAGATGCCAGGAGGTAGGCAGGAGAACCATTCCATTGCTTGGCCTCCTAAGCTTCATGGGAATAGTCGCATAATATATGCTTCATTGTTTGGGACTTCTAGGCATGCTGCACTAAATTCCCTTATATGATCTCTTGGATCACCTTTTCCTCTATACTTGTCAAATTTAGGAACCTCAAATCTTGAGGGAAAAGGTATCATGAGCAAAGATTTATCAAAGGGATATGGTGAAATATCTTCAAGGGAGTAATGTTTTGTTGTTGTCCCACTTTGGATGTCCATCAACTAATTTTGTAAGGCTTGGATTTGTGTTGTTAATGTGTCCAAGGGATTGAGTGTATCCTTAGCCTTTTTTGATTTAGAAGCATCTATGTCAGTTTTGAGGGCATCTTTGTCATTTTTGTAGCCATCTTTCAAAGATTCAGCTTCATTTGAGGAATTGTTCTCTATGAGATTTGAGACATCAAAATCTGAGGGCAACTTAGCTCCTTGTTGAGCTAGGATGAGAAAATATTTATGAGGATCTGTAGCAATGACCTTATCCATCATCTTTAGGAATTTTGGATCTTGAATTTGTTTAAGGATTTATTCATGACTAATTTCCTCATCATCATAATTATGCCCACTATTGTGAAGGGAACCTATTTTTTGTTTTTGTTTAGATTTGGATCTAGTTTGAACCATGCAATTTTTGGATGTGAGAGAAATTGGATTGTGAGACTTGGGGGATTTGGTTTGATGTTTTAGTATGAAAATGATGTGAGGGTGAATTTGGCTGGGTATGGTTTTGGTAAGATTTTGTTTAGGTTTTATATTGATCTATGTTGTCCAAACAATGTGTTCTTGAGCTAAAAGGTAGTCAAAATAGGGATAGTTGATCACCACTATTGATATACACTACTCTTTTATCAAGATCACACTAGAATAGTTTTGAGGTGAGGGATGATTGATCCTGTTATGAAACTAACTAGATTTTGTTTGAATTTGGTAGAGTCTCAATAATACCTAGATTTATGGTTGTTTTTGGATAGCAAGATAGTGGTATGCTAGGGTGAAGTTGTGAAAATGGTATGAAGGTGAGATTGCAAGGTTGAACTTATTTTCCAAGTAAAAACTAGAGCAAAAAGGGTATCCAAAAATGGTTTCAGTTTTGTCTCCAAATGTACAAAACAACTTTCTGTTATGAATGCACAACGTCAGATGCGCAGGAATATTCAACAAATGCGCAGCTCTGCACTATGCATGCGCAACTCTGCCTATGCAGGACTGTGTTGTATATGTGTAAGACTACATTATAAATGCACAAAAAGGGTATAAATGCAACAAGATGATGTATATGTTCAGCAATACTATGTGAATGTGCAACAGAAGTAAATGTGCAACAAGATTTGGTAGATGCGCAACAATACAGTGTAAATGTGCAGGTCTGCAGGAGTTTTTCTTTTTGTTGTAGTTTGTCAATCTTGGCTTGTTTGTATGTTTTCTTAGGATGCTCTGAAGTTTGAAGTATTTTCTTTGACTCAAGTTATTCCTAGAAAACATAGTAAACAAGAAGGTGTTGTTACGAGAAAATGTGGATATAATATTCATAATTAATAATAACCCAATAACTCAATAGAAATTGCAATAATCAAGATTCAAACACAAAGAACAATACCTTGCAAACCTTATTACTTCAAACTTCCATTGGTCACCTAAACTCAAATTGATCTTTCGTGTGAATGAAGCCCTCAGAAAGCACACTTCCTTACTTTTTTCTTCAAGATGACAATAGAGAAATGACTATGATAGTTCTTGTAATGAAGAGGATCTTTGATACACTAGAAAAGGTGATCGCAAGCTATGGAATGGTGTTGGGTGCCAAAGGGTGTGCTCTGATTCCTATAGAGTAAGTTTACTAAAAGATTGGATTATTCAAATGGAGGAATAGGGGTTGTACTTATAGGTTTGAGAGAAAGAAGATCAATGGTATAGAATGAATAGGAGGATCAACGATTGAGAAGACTTGAGAGGATGTACATGAATAGGAAGAGGACAAGTGTCCTGGTCTATCATGCATCAGAGGAGTTAACAAAAATAGATTGAGGAGTTAACTGAGTGGACTAATTAGTTAATAGAATAGACTAATGAGTTAAGTGAGTTGATTGACTAGTTAACTAATTTGAAGTGGAGGATAAATAGGACATGTGTGTGAGGATAATTGCTAATTAAATTTTAAAATATTTAATTACATGTGCATGTAGATTTATTGAATTATTTTTGGTATTAATTCAATTTTGGAGGAAATAGATAATTTAAATAAATATTTGGATTTATTTAAATATAGAGAATGAGATGAATTAATTAAATAATTTGGTATTATTTAATTTTAAAATAATTTTTAGAAGAATTTGGGAAGACTTTAATTAAATAAATGATTTTATTTAATTTTGTGGAGGAATGCGAATCAACTAAATAAATTGATTTATTTATTTATTGATAGAGGAATTAAATGGAATAAATATTAAGAATATTTGTTTAGACAAAGTCATGCCATTTTTAGGTGTATACATTTTTCCCCCCTTTGATGCAATGTGTTTTATCACGTTGTTTCAAATAAAAGATATTTTCTGATAATGATACATACCCCAGTTTGTCCCTGGTACAGGTTTGTATGACGCTAGGATGCCCCCTTGGGAGATTGGATGGGAAGAAAAGGTTTGAGGGTGTGAGACGGACAATCTCACGATGAAGAAGGTGAACAGTTAGGTTAGGGTGAAGAAAATAGGTTGCAGCTTGAGAAAATGGTGAAGAAAGGATATAGATAGTAGGTGAGGTCACCACACAACCAGCTAGGATTGTAAGTCTATAAATAGAAGCTGGTTCCACAATCCTAGTCATTTGCACACTTGTCATTTTGAGAGAGGTCTTTAGGAGATTTGTAGAGTGCAGGAGCTAGAGTAGTTAGTAGAGATATGGATATTCCACATGAGGAGCACTGGTTTGAGAGGGTCTGATGATTCAGACAGCTAGCAGAGGCAGGACCCCTGGTACATACTTTAAAACTTTTAGGATAGGTGCATTTATGAGTGTAATAAATGATAGGCAAAGTTAGGCGAGTATAAGCATCGATTTGAGTTTTAGCGCATTTGTTGTCTAAAATCGTGCATACGTTCTAGTTCAATGCATTCAGGTCATGTTTTGGTGCATGTACTACCCCTACGCATATGCTATGTATTTCTGCACATGTGTTATAGTTTGGCACATGTAATTTTTCTTGCGGCACATTTACCAGTTCTGCGCATGTGTGGCTCATAGTTGCGCATATGTTCTAAAACATCACATTTGCTTGATTTGGCCATGCACTTGCTGTTGAACTGTGCATTTGCTTTGATACTATACAAATGCTACCTAGAACGGCATATTTGCTTAAGATAGTCAGTTACTTGGTGAAATTGACTCGATTGGCATCTTGATCGATGCGACAATCGATAAGTGATCTCTGAGATTGATAGAATCTAGATGAGAGATGATATGCTTGGTTTGATCAATTTGATATGTTAAGTAAGTGATTTTGATGGGTTTGATAGTTGAGCAGGTTTGCATTGATATGGTTTTGGTTGACGCGTTGTAATGTTGATTGCAAGAGGATATTTATGATACGCTGATGCAGAGGTAGGAGGACCAAAACTATCCTCAATAACATTAACAAATCAAAGAACTAATCCAATTGCTTTGGTTAGGTTGAAGATAACATTAATACATATTTTTCCTCCAATTTTCATGAAGATCCAATGGTAGGGAAGAAGGTTATGATTTTTTTCCCAAAACTGCAAACCCTAGGCAGCGTTCAGACCTGCCCTCACCAAAATTGCAATATCTCTCACAAAACTTAATGAAATTATACCAAACCAAAATAATTGTAAACTAGAAACACATATATTTCCATCCATCTATTATATACATCAATGTGAGGCTGTACCAAGCCGTAGCATTCATATTTTCAAACTGCATTTTCAGAAAATTAAACTCTGCAGACCTACTCTCAATAAAAATGCCATAACTTATTCAAATTTTAATGAAATTTGATGCAACAAAAAGAAATGGAAAGTAGACTCAATACTTTTTCTATCCATACCACATTCTGGTCATATAAAATCCATACAAATCCATACCAATCTCTGAAACAGCAGTTTAACATTCAAAAATGCAGAAACAAGGGTATCTTTTATTGATATCACATCAAAATGTAACAACCCACATTCTCCAACCTTCTCCCCTCTGCCTTCACAAATGGATACAAGGCCTTTTAAAGGCATTACATCATGACTCTTCAGTTTCTAACTTCTCCAAATGAATGAAACTAACTCAACTACTCTATGATCTTTGGTATTCCATCCTATTGTTATTTTTTTTGCATTTTTGTAATATTGCATTGACAACAAATTTAGCAATTACATTTTCAACCTCCCAGAGACCTATTGATGGCTCATTTACATACAAATTGACCATTACATGACCTATTACAATTCTCTTACATTTGAAGTTTCCATTTTACAAATTTGCCAATTAAATGAATCTAATGAGTAAGGTGCTCCTGCACCATACGCTCATGTCATGAGAGCAGTTCCCTGTTACTATGCTGCGACGATACATGTTGACGAAGGTAGATCAGATAGTACTCGATGCACTTGGTTTGGACTATGTGTGCTTCATGCCCGAGGTTCATGTGAACCTTGGTTTGCTGACTACATTAGTGGAGTGATTCCACAGTGAGGATGGGACATTCCACCTCCCCACTAGTGAGATGACAGTTACTTTGGAGGACGTGTACAGGATCCTGTACCTTCCTATAGTAGGGGAGTAGGAAGAGTATGACCCATAGCTCGACGTCGGTTTGGATGAGTGCAGGTGGGTGTTTGATGACCCTACCATAGCGGGGTCAGTTATCAGCTAGTAGGATATGCATGACCTTTACAACTACTTTCCATGGATTGTGGCTGGTTTGATTGGGGGTGTTGTATGCCTCGATTGGAGATCTCATGGGTTCCCTATTTGCTGGGGATAGACTCTGGAGCAGATGCTGACTAAGGGAATCTAATTTGTTTGGGGTGTTTGCATTCTTCCTCACCTTTACCATGACATGCATCAGGTGGTGTCTCGTGGAGCTGCTAGCTCGTCTACAGGTGTGTCTTTGCTTAAGTTCTAGGCTTGGGAGCATATTGCGATGACATGACCCATTTGCATGTTTCACAGGCAGAGGGATGAGCCCTACTCATATGGGTATGCAGGTGTACTTTCTAAGCACAGGGTGGGGAAGTTGGAGTACTGACAACATCAGTTGGATAATGTGAATGTAGTTGTGTGGCGACCTTACCTAGAGTGTGAGGTTTGGGACGACGAGGCCGATGAGCTGCCCTATGTGTTTTAGATGCAGTGGTTGATTGGGCGGATAGCACATATACTAGAGAGACACATTGTCACTTGTGTCATGCATCAGTTTGGGAGGGTGTAGGGTATGCCATAGGGGTAGGCCCTTTTTGCGAGGACTTGGGCAAAGAGGAGGCGATGGCGACCTGTGGCTTCATATGAGGAGGCTAGGATAGACTTCTTGCAGATACCTTATCAGGCATGGTTGATGAGGAGAGAGAAAGTGGATGGAGGCATGACTCACGACTACGAGGACTGGTTCTCTGCACACCTGTTCCCTAGATACTCGGGACCAGGAGAGCTAGCTCCCCACCTAGAGGAGGTGGAGTCAGAGGAGGGTGATGGAGGTAGGTAGAGGAGGAGGCAGAGGAGGAGGAGGAGTGGAGATGGCGGGGGCCAAGGAGATGGAGGAGATAGCAGAGGAGGGGGCTGAGGGGATGGAGGAGATGATGGAGGTGACAGCTGACTGAGACATCGATAGAGAGTGGGACAGGCCCCACCATAGCAGGAGGCACAGTAGGTAGCCCAGTAAGTACAGGTTCCACCACAACAGGTGCAAGTAGCATCAATAGTGATTGCATAGGTAGCAGTCCCACAGGGACTGCAAGTTCAGGTTCAGCCTGCCCCATAGCAGCAGGGACAGGAGGATATAGTTGGCATGCTTCAGGGCCAGCTACAACAGATTAGATCTCAGTTTAGAACCGCAGAGGCTTGGGTATAGGGTGATGTGGGGGTGATCGCTGGTATCACTGCAGAGAGGGATGCAGCCCTAGCTAGAGTTCAGGCCCTTACAACAGAGAGGGATGTGGCCATAGCCAGCTTGGACGATCATGCTTGTGACACAGTTGACACAGGCATAGGCACAAGCGACACAGGTATAGGCACAGTTGACATAGGTGTTGAGAGAGTTGGCCAGGGCTCAGGCACAGACCCAATATTATAGAGGTTTGTATCACGGGGCGGTGCCAGCCGATTAGAGGGCACTTAGCTACAGGAGTCAGTTAGTGGGAGTGTCTGCATAGAGGGCAGGAGTGTCAGTTATGGGCCCACATCAGTCTGGGTCAAGCCGTGGTGGAGGAGGAGGAGGGGATAGTGCTGGTAGTAGCATCTCTTGGCAACAGGGCTAGCTGTTATCTTGCATATAGTTTTATACTTGTTCATACATTTTTGATGGCTCATGGATAGCCTGGGATATGTATATATCACTTGTATTTTGTATAGCAACCGATACATGTATCATTATCATTTTGTATTCATGTAGAGACATTTTGTGATGCGACTCATGGACAACAGATTGATACTGTACACTTGGACATTTTTATTATTTATAGGATGATGAAGCTTATGACCTACATGTATGTTGCTTATGCTATGATCATGGATGCATTTTACTTGTTATGTTTATATGTGATGTACATGTTTATAACACTTTATATGTAGTGACTATGGCCTATATGTATGATGTTTATGCAACGATCATGGATGCAGTTTACTTGTTATGCTTATATGCTATGTTTTTGATATTTTTCAGATGGGATACTACGTATGCATCTATGTTATGATGGCACGAATGTATATGGATGATTTACATGCACCTATATGTATGCACCTATGTGGTCACTTTCTATGATGATCTAATGTAGACATTGTGAATATGGCTATGTTTTTGTGAGTTATTTGGTTAATGCAACGTTATGTTTGACTTTATGCATCTATATGTATGCAAATGTTCTAACCAAGTTAATGATTATCTCACCTAATATGAAATGCAAAAGTGATTACACATGGATGACTTAATGCACTTACATGAATGCAAATGATCTACTCAAATTAATGACTATTTCACTTAATGCAAAATGGTTATATGTTTTTGATATGTCCAAGTGTACTCACTCAATACAGATGAGACTTGATGAAAGACACAAATGATAGAAAAATGACTTTGACAGAAGAATGACTTGACAGAAGGACTCACAAGTTTTTGTAAACTCCGACACTACGAACAGGATCTTTATTGATGGATGGTACATGGAATGCAATTTGATACGGATGGATATGAATATTTGTCATCTTGATATTGCAAGTATTTTGAAGTGCTTGTTTCATCATTGGGTGATTTTTTTGTTATTTTTGTGTTTTTAAATATTGTATGAAGATACAAGCATCTAGGTATAATTAAACCGAGATGACCCGAGTATCCCTTACATGGATTTTGATATAGCAAGCTAATACAAGCATCTAGTCAAAATTGAATCTAGATGACCTGAGTATTTCTTGTGTTTTCAACAAACAAGGATTGCCCCTTTTCATGTTTAGACCTTTGAAGTCCTTGATGATCTTTTGTTGATCATGTCGTTAGACAAAAGTCGTCACATTACTAAAGATTAATCCACAAGCAGCAAAAAAATAAAATAATCATGCCCCCATCATAGCATCTCTAGTTTTTGACATCCTTGAGTAGCATAGAAAGACATGATAACAAAAATCAAGGCTCTGTAACTTAACCTGCTTACAAACACAAAACATTCTTGCATTAGATGTGTCTTCTTGCCAATTTAGATAAAATCATTTTGAGTATTTAGGTACTTTTTTGTTTTGCTTTGGATAGGTTGATGTTTTGGGTCAAAATTTTTGTTTTGGAAGCATGCTTTTGTTGTGCATGCTTTGTCTAGTGAAAGGTGTCACAATACTTATTGGTGTCCTCTTTAGAACATGTGGCATTGTAGAATCCAACTCCGTGACCAAGTCGAGGACTTGCTCCCATTCAAGTAGAGGATTGACTTATTGTGGTTGAACTAACAATGGATATGAAGAAATGGGCCCTAAGGGATTAACTTAATGCCTCGGGGGTGCATTGATAAATGGTCTTTCCTATGTGATGATGCAGAGGCAACGTAGTTCAGGGTGAACCTTGCGGACCTAAGACCTAGGTGATGGGATGGATGGGATGGAATGGATGGGCAGCCTCAGGGGCTCATTAATGATGGCCTTGCCTATGTGATAGTGTAGAGGTGATGTAGTTCGACAATAGTTCAATGGATTGGCTCAGGATGGATGCCATGATGGATGCAAGTTAGGATGAACAAGGAACGAGTTCATAATAGATGGAGGAAGCAGTTTGTCGCAGATAGCACCTATTTCTAGGTTTTCACCACATGCTTTTATTTGCATAATAGCTAAAATACACATGATGCTTGTTTTCTAGGTTTTCATCATGGTATCTATCCAAGGTGCCTGTTTGCTAGGTTTTCACCAAAGGATGATTTTTTTGTTGTTTTTCCATTTTTCTGATTGATTTTTTTTTTGACTCCCTTGCATTGGGGTTTAGGTGTAGAACTTGCGAAGATGCATGCTGTTGATGGGATCATCAAATAGTTCACCTTCTGATGTAGCTAAATGATATGCACCTAACCCATAGGTAGCAATGATGACATAAGGACCAAGCCAGTTGGATTCAAACTTGCCTTTCTTCTCTCTGTCTTGCTGATTCCTAGGATTTTCTTTGAGGACTAGGTCACCAACTTGAAATACCTAGGGTTTTACTCTATGGTTGTAACTTCTAGACATCCTTTGCTGATAAGCCTTGAGATGGTTAAAGGCCTATTGCCTTCTTTCTTCCAGCAACTCTACCTCTTGAAGTCTGGACACTCTGTATTCTTCATCAGGTATGAGGCCTTTTAACAAAACTTGCAAGGATGGGATCTTGACTTCAATGGGCAAGATGGTTTCAGATCCATAAACTAGGGAGTATGGTGTTACACCTCTGGGTGTGTAGATACTTGTGTGGTAGGCCCACACCATGGGATTCAATTGGATGTACCAATCACGACCGGCATCATTGACAATCTTTTTTAGGATTTTTAAGATGGTTTTATTTGATTCCTCTACCTGGCTGTTTCCTTGGGGGTAATATGGGGTGGAAAAGCGGTGTTGGATGTGGAATTTTTCACACAGTTCTTTGACATCCTAATTTTTGAATGGTCGTCCATTATCTATGATAATGGCTAAAGGGATACCATAGCAACAAATGATGTAGTTCAGGATGAAAGAGGCAATCTGTTTGCATGTGACATTGGCGAGGGGTACGGCTTCAATCCACTTCGTAAAGTACTTGGTGGCAGTGATTATGAATTTATGGCTATTGGATGATGGAAGGTGGATCTTGCCCACTAAGTCAAGTCCCCATTGACAGAAAGGCCTAGGAGTCGTTAAAGGCTGCAACTCCTATGCTGGTGCATGTATTAGGTTTCCATGGATTTGGCATTTCTTGCACCTCTTTAGAAAATGATAGGAATCTTTTTCCATAGTTGTCCAGTAGTATCCCATGTGTATGAGTTTCTTGGCTAGGGTAGGACCACTAGAGTGGGTCCCACATATACCGTCATGTACTTCGCTTAGGGCAGTTTGATATTCCTTACTATCGAGACACCTAAGGAGAGTACCATTGAGACCTCATCGATATAAGGTATTGGCGATAATGGCATAATGAGATGCTTGGCAAATGAAGGTTCACTTTTGGTTATTTGAGAGATTAGGTGGTAGGGAATTCTCTTTAAGATAGGCAAATACTTTTTCGTATAGGGGAGACTCAGATCCTACAATGTGGCAAATGATGTGGGATTCAGGAGTGTCATATGTAGGATGGGACACTGGCTCTACTAAGAACTCATAGTGTGATTGGTTGTCAGGGATGTCGAGGAGAGATGCAATCATTGCCATGGCGTCTGCTGCTTTGTTCTCTATCCTTGGTGTTTGCCCAAAAGAGACCTCAACAAAGTATTCTTTGAAGTCATCTACCATTCATTTGTATGGTATTAACTTCTCATCCTTTGTTTGGTAGTCATCATTCACTTGGTTGATGACTAGTTGTGAGTCACCATACACCTAAAGTTCTTTGATGTTCCATTCAACTGCCAGCTTGATGCCAATGACTAGGGCTTCATACTCTGCCATATTGTTAGTGCAAGGAAATAGTAGTCTATATGATTTTGGAATGGTGTCACCATTAGGTGTGATCAACAAGATACCTGCCCTGGACCCATGTTGAGTGTATGAGCCGTCGAAGTAGAGTTTCTAGGTTGTTGTGTTTATGTGGAAGATAGACTCGTCTAGAAATTTGATGCTCAATGGGTTATTGTCTGTTAAAGGCACATCTTCCAGTTGATCTGTAAGTACTTGACCCTTTATTACGCACCTATCTACATACTCAATGACAAACTCACTGAGTAGCATGACCCATTTGGACAATCTACCTGTAAGGGCAGCTTTGTTGAGCAAATATTTTAATGGATCAATTTTTACTACTAGCTTGATGGAATGTGATAGCATGTAATGTCGCCATTTTTGCGAAGTGAAGACCACAGTGAGGCATGCTCTTTCAATTGGCATGTATTGTAGCTCATAGCCAACCAATGTTCTACTAATGTAATAAATTACTTGTTCTTTCCCTTCATGATTTTGTTGTGCAAGCAGAGCTCCTAGAGCTGTTGGTGTGGCTGAGATATAAAGTAGCAGAGGCTTGCCCTGGATTGGTGGCATCAATATAGGTGGGTGCATGAGATACTCCTTTAAATGTTGAAATGCTTGTTCGCATGAATCATTCCACTCGAAAGGAATGTTCTTATAGAGGAGGTGTGTGAATGGGTGGCATTCATCTGCCAATTGAGAAATGAACCTTCTGATAGATTGTAGTTTTCCCTGTAGAGACCTTAATTGAGTGAGATTTTTGGGAGGTGGCATTTCCATGATGGCCTTCACCTTAGCTGGGTCTACTTCGATTCCATTGGTGGACATAATGTATCTGAGAAGATTTTTAGATGTGACTCTGAATATGCACTTCTTTGGTTTGAGGTGCACATTGAATTGCTCCAATCTTGTGAAGATCTTGTCTAATACTGCTAGGTGTCCTTCTCTTGTGAGTAATTTCACTAAAAAGTCTTCTACATAATCTTCCATTATGGTGTACATCATGTCATGGAAGATTGTAGTCATGGCTCTTTGATATGTTGCTCCTGCATTTTTCAATCCAAATGGCATGACACACAAACAATAGGTGCCCCATGGACATGTGAATGCAGTTTTGTGTTGATCCTTAGGTGCAATTTTGATCTGGTTGTATCTAGAGAAACCATCCATTAGTGACAACATGGTGTGCCCTACCGTGAGATCTACAATAATGTCAATGTTTGGCAAAGGGAAATCATCTTTTGGACAAGCTTTATTTAGGTCCCTGAAGTCATTACATAGTCGAACTCTTCCATCTAGTTTGGAGACAGGCACTATAATTGAAATCTACTCAGGATAGTCTATTGGTCTAATGAACCCGACATCTAGCAGCTTCTTCAGTTCTTCTTTTACCATAAGGGTGACATGCGGGTGCATCTTCCTAAGTTTTTGCTTAACTAGATTAGCCCCTAGAGCTAAGGACAAGTGATTCATTATGAGATTTAGATCTAGCCTGGCATATCCGCATATGACCAAGCAAAGTTGATTTGTTTCTTTTTGAATAATTCAATGAACTTTGGCTTTTCTTGTGCAATTAAAGATTGTACCATATGGATCATCCTTGGATTGTCACATGTACTAACGTTGATCTACTCTACTAGTTCCATCAAGATTGAGGATCTCTCTTGATGTGTTAGATTGGGGAGAGGGTCAAGCCTTTAATCCTTCAGTGCCTCAGAGAGGTTTTCACTGTTGGATACGTCTTTCATATTTTTACTATTTTCATGATGTAACACTGCCGCAGATCAGTTTTCACCATTAGATCTTTCTTTCATTTTTACATTTTTGAGACTGAAAGGCTTGGCACTCTCTCCAAAATAAGCCTTGTCATTCAGTTCTATGGCATATCCAGCCTTATGATCCCCTGCAGGTATATGGCCTCTAAGCTCTAGATAGTCTATGATGGCTTCATCATTTTAAAAGGTATCAAGCTCAGGGGGAGTGTCTTGTAAGTCCCAATCTATGAGTTCTGGATGCAATAGTGGTAGAGGGTCATTGGGTTGGTTTGGTTCGAGGATATTTATGGTCAAGATGGAGGAGTTAAGGTGGTTATTATAAGTATTGACAACGCCTACAATGGTACCCTCCACAAGTTGATCTGTCAAGTGTGGTATCATTCTTTCCTCATGAATCTCACTATCGTTATTATGCAGGTCGAACTCTAGAGGTCTAGCCCTTGGACTTTGTCCCTCATTAGTTGCATGGGTAGGGTCATACTCATGGACCACATCAATATCTTTTTCATCACAAGATAGTTCAGAGAGACTATCCCATTCATATTCATTAGAGTCATTCGCACTCCATCCTTGTAGTTGGTGAATTTGATCTACTAGGTTAGTAGAAGATGTTTCTGGTTGTTGGCATTTATGCTTATCTGTTCCTTTGGTCTTTGCTTTGCCAGTGTAACCTAGCCCTGTAGTGTCTTGGGATGTTAATGTATGAGGTTGGATAGGTTCAGTGACACCTTCTTTTCTCAATCCGATGGGCCCATGACCTTCATACCCCATTCTTTGTAATATTGAGAATCCTTGACCATACTGTTCAATTTGTACCATGGAGTGATGGTCTTGTTGCTTGGATAGACTGTTTGAACATCCTTATATAACCATTGTAGGATGTCTTTTTCATCGCTTTCATCTTCAAGGCTTCCCCATTTGACAAACGAACCTTTAGTAGTTTCCACTGCTTTGGGTTTTCTCATGGAAGGCTTTCCATAGGATCTGGGGGAGAGAGGGAGCTGTGCCAAGAAAAAGGATTAGGAGATTGTGCATTCACTGAGACCATTATCTTTGAGATTGAGGTTGGATTGGGGGGCCTTTGATGTGGAAGGGAGTGAAGTTGGGTCAACATGGGATGAAGATGAAGCAGAGGCACGGTTATGGTGAATCACAATGTCAGGTTTAGATTGAACAGAGTTGCAATATTGAAATAGATTGGGATTGCTTTGGATGGTGATTTCTTGGCCTTCATGGGGGAATTTGATACACTGGTGATAGGTTTATGGTACTACTTTCATAGCATGTATCCAAGGTCTCCCAAAGAGAATGATATATGCAAGCTCCATATCAAGGACTTGGCACACTACATCCTTTACTATATGTCCCACTCTGATAGGCAAAACAACAGTTCCCTTTGAAGTTCTTTTCTCTTCATCATAAGCTTTGATGGTGATTTTCTTTTTAGGATTGATAGCATTCTATGAAAACCCTAATGCAAGGGTTAGCTTTAAGGTGCAAATATTCAAACCAGCTCCTCCATTGATTAGAACCCTTTTTATTTTGTGCTTGTGGATGAAGGCTTCTATGTGGAGAGACACATTATGAGATTGAGTGATTGACATATCATCCTTTTCAATGAATGATAGGAAATGAGGTGTGGTAATATGACCTACCATGGTCTGAAATTGTTCTTTAATGAGATTTGTTGGAATGGTGGCTTCTGAAAGAGCTTGGTCAAGTATGGCTCTATGAGACATGGACAAATGCAAAAGTTTGAAGATGGAGATGTGTACGGGTGTCTTGTGAAGTTGGTCCAGGACATTGTACTGGTTGGATGGAGAGGATGGCTTGGATGAGACTCCCTTAAGAGTAACCTTTCCACCATGAGTGGTCACATCAAAATCTGGGGTTTTATTTATAGTGATTACATTGATATGTGAATCACTCTCTAAAATGTGGTTAACAACATAGTGAAATGATACATTTATATAATTGGCATTGTTAGCTCCACTTTTGTTTTGATTTGATGGCCCTCCCTACTCATTATTGGGGAGTGGATTCTTGAATGCTAAGTGATCATCATTAGAGGCATGCCCATCAAGTGATACCTTTTTCTAGTCGAACAAATCTTGAATGGTGTGTTTGAGCGCTTGACAGTCATTGGTTTGTGTCCCTTGTTTCAGTGATATTCACAAAAGTCACTATCATTCCACCAAGGAGGTTTGACCTTTGGTTCATAATCCCACACCATTGGAAGTGTTATGAGCTTATTTAATATTAGCTTCCGTAGGGCGAATTCCAATGTTTCTCCTAGAGTTGTGAATTTTCTCTGAGGAGGATAGTTTGTAGACCATGATTCGGTGTTTCATGGTTTGTTTTGTGGGCTTGATAAGTTGAAAATTGGTTGCTTTGATGCCACATTTTTGGCATTAACCACCCCATCATTCACAATGTTCTTATTCTTAGTCCAAAATCATGGTTTATTTGTGTTGACATTTGCATTAGGAGTGTCCTTGTAAAGTTTGATTTGACCTTTTGCTATCAAAGCCTTTTCAATGAGTAAACCCATCTCAATGACCTTATTAAAAGAAGTAGGGCATTGTATTTGAATTTGGTAGCTGAGGTCAGCATGTAGGTTGTGGACAAACATTTCAAGCATTTATTTTTCTGGTATGTGATGTGGACATTTGCTTGCCAGTTGTCTCCATCTTTGTAAGAAAGAGGTGAAGGATTCTCCACCCTTTTGTTTAGTGTTACAAAGATCTAACAGTGAGATGACATGCTCAATGTTGTAGGAGAAGTGTGTGACAAACTTATCCACTAGTTTGTTGAAGGTTCGAATGCCGGGAGGTAATTGAGAGAACCACTCCATAGCTTGTCCTCCCAAGCTCCTTGGGAATAGTCGCATGAGGTAGGTGTCATTGTGGGTGACTTCAAGGCATGCTGCACTAAATTCTCTGATGTGGTCTCTTGGATCACCCTTTCTGCAATATTTGTCAAATTTTGGTACCTCAAACTTTGAGGGGAAAGGTATCATGATCAAGGTCTTGTCAAAAGGATATGGTGAGATATCCTCTAGAGAATAGTGTTTTGTTGATGCTCTGGTTTGAATGTCTGCAAGCTATTGTTGCAAAGCTTGGATTTGTTGAGTCAATAAGCCTAGAGGGTTTGTAGAGTCAATGATCATCTTGCCTTTGTTTATGGTTCTTTCCTCTTGTGTGCTATCCTTGTGGATTCTTTCTTCTTCGGTTTCCTTTAACACGGTGATGTCAAAGTCTTTGGGGATCTTAACTCCTTGGTTTACTAGGTGAAGAAAGAATTTGCTAGGGTCTTGACTGAGTAGTTTGTCCATCGTGCGTTGGAACTTTTGGTCTTGTTGAGCTTCTAGAATGTCCTCATGAGAAATCTCCTCATCACTGTTGTGAGGGGATGGGACAATTTTGTTGGATGTGCTCGCCATTTCAAGTTGTTTTTGTTTTTGGGGTCTAGTTAGGACCATGCAATGTGACTTGGGATGGGGTGGAGTGAGGTTGGATGTTTTGACAAGATGTTCTTGGAGGTTGTAGTGAAGGGGATACTTGCGGTGATAGAATTCGAAAAGGGTTTTCTTGGATCAATGGTGTCAAACGAATCAGTTGATACAAAATGATAGCCACAAATAAGGATGTTAGGAATCTGATTATTTGATAGGGACTAGCTTTGTACCCACATGACTAGTGAAAGTTCCAAGAGAGAAGGATGATATACTCTGTTAGTGGAGACTTTACTAGTGATTGTTTGAGGTTGATATGATCTAAAATTACCTTGTTGTAACCTAGTTTGGATACTTTGATTCGGTTGGGGGAAGTTTTGTGAAGTTTTAGACGCGGTGAGTGTTGGAAAAATGGCTATGTTGTGGAAATGGACGGGATAAGTGACTTGCACGGTTAATCTGATCTAGGAAACTGAAACAAGGCTGAAATGGGTGCTCAAAAAGATAATTGTTTTTCTTATCAAATGTACAAAATAGCCCACTGTGACAGATGCGCAGAAATAAATGCACAGGAACAAAGGGTAAATGTACAGCAACAGAGAGTAAATGCACAGGACTGGTAAAAAGTGCATGCGCTAGAATAGAGGATAGATGCATAGTTATAGGAAGCAGATGCATAGGACTGGTGGACAATAGATGTGTAACAAAATTGAACAAATGTGCAACAAGATTGAGAAAATGCGCAACAAAGTAGATGTACTGCAGGATGGAGCAAAAGCGTAGCAGGAATGAATAAATGTGCAGCTATGTGTTTTTGGTTGATTTCTGACTAATTTTTCAATGTTTTTGGTTTTTGTTGGCTGAAAGTTGGTCTCTTTGATTTGACTTTTCAACTATGGCAAGAAAGACACAGCACACATGAAGAATATTTTCATGATTTTTGATTTTTTTTAGATTTTGACTTTTTTGACAAGAACAAGTACAAATCCTAGGATGGCAAGGGCAATATAAACTGAATTCTTACTTGGATTTCTCCAGCTACGCTATTCAAAGCAGATAACTTAGGAACTTGGGACACAGGCTCCCCCTTACAAGTGCACAAACTTCTTTGGTACACCAAGTTCTGGGTTCCCAAGGCTTGCAAACCTTAGGATTTCCTTGTTATCTCTACTATTGAATCGTAAGAATGTGAGTCATCTTAGGAAGATGATAATCATTCTTTCCAGCATTGATTTATAGGGGATTTTGGCTTCTAAAACAATGGATAAGTAGTAAGGGCAATCATTCGAGTGGTTATACATGCGGCAGTGCTACTCTCCATTATGGAGTCTCCCAGCCTTCAAGGGTTGCACCTTGGAGGGTTTGGGGGGAGGTTAGCTGTCGATATAACTAATTAGCACCATTACTTGAAGCTTTCACCTCAAACACAATTTATTTATAATGGATCAGAGGAGCTTGGTGTTAGCTCGTTACCACTTAAGGTCATTCCCACTTGGACAGAAGGATATTCAAGGGCAGGCCTCTCTAAAGGAAATACATGTGAAATGATAGGTTTGGTATTCTGGTCACCCAAGAAAGGGGAGATCATAGGCCTATTATCATTCCAAATGCATGAAAAACAATGGTTCTTTCCTCCTATTTAAAAGAAAAAGACTAAATGAGCTACTCTACTTGGGCACGCACAAGATTTGTTAACTTTGAAAGAAGCAAATAGAAAGTAATGGTTGGATTTTAGATCCTCCTAGTTGGGACTATGTTTGAGTTGGTGCAACAAGTTCAAATTACAACCTTCCTATTTAGATCTAGATAAGATTTGCATGAACAATCCAATTACTTTCCTTGCTAATTAGATCTATGATGTGAGTTAACAATGCAACTAAATGTCTAACCAGCCCCTAACCTACAAATCAGATCTAAGAATATTCCTATGAGAGATGTTTGTTGATAAATGAGAGGGGGGGTGAATTAGTTATCTTAATTATTTTAGCTTTCTAAACTTTCTTATTAATTAATGCAGGATCAATTCAAATAAGCAAACATAACCATGAAATGGAAATACACATGACACAATATTTTTGATGTGGAAACCCTATTAAGGGAGAAAACCATGGGGTGATTAACCCAAGATTATATTCTCTGTTAGAAGAATAGAAATACAAGATGACACTTGCCAATTAGGGCTCACTCCTCGAGCACACTGCTCACAAGAGGCTCACTGCCTACAAGAGACTCACTGTCTACAAGATGTAAGAATAATAACAAGATCCTTGAACTGATGAGAAGCATCCACATATGTTGAGGTTCAGTTCCAGTTAGGCTCAATACACTGATCTGCTGCACTTCATCCTTCCTCTTCTTTTGTGCTGCTATCCTTTCACATACCGGACCTTCCTTACTGCTTTCACTCTGTTCTTCTCCTTTTCTTCACACTCCCCACAACACAACTACACTTACCTCATTGAAATCCATCTGGTATATATATCGGCACAAAGGATTTCATCCTCTTTCTAGTCGGCATCCGGAATAGTCAATATTTCCCAAACTCTAGTCTGTCAGCTGAATCCTTGCTTCCCAAGTGATGCAGATCAAAAAGAAACTTATAGAAGTTGTCTAACAAGTTGGCTAATCATGAATGATACCTTAGGAATTTTTATCACCATCAACATCTCATCTGAAATAACTTCTGATGCTCTGCCTGTCAGTTCTTCCTCTGTCTATTCTACCAAACCGAACCCCAATACTTGAATGCTTATATCTCTTTACTCTTTCATCACCAGAGGCTCAATTCCTGGAATCTATCAGTCAAGATACTTCTCTTGACTTCCCCAAGTCCGTACTTTCCAAGGATACTTCCTCTGAGAGATCCAGACCTAACTGTCAGACCTTTCCACATACTCTGTTCTTGCTTACCAGACCACAACACTCTTCAATCTGACTTCCGGTATAGGTACACCATGTCCTGCAGATGTGTGGGATGAACTTTGTTGCCATCAATGACAATAATCATGAAGCTCCAATGTGTCTCTTGCCAACAATCTCCCCCTTTGGCATTGATGGCAACAGTTAGTGAAAAATGACTAAGTGTTATACTATACTCCCCCTTGGTTGATGCTCTCTTCTAATGTACATTTTACCGGAGCTCCCCCTTAGCTGGATTCCACATTTTTCACTGTTCCTCACTCCCCCTTTGACATCAATGGCAAAGGGTAGGGTCCGCACACCAAAATTTCCAAAAAAAAAAATCCAACTATATTTAGCTACATAAGTATATATACATAATATACTTACATATACTATAGTATGTCTGCAAAAGATGTCTTCAATTGGATGAATTTTGTTGCCCAACTATGCTTCATCCTGTCCAAAATTGAGATGTGATCACTCAACAGGAATGCAAACACATCTGCCCTTTTTAGATCTATCGGATCACTGGTCTAGGCTGTGATCTGAGCTTCTTTTATGACCTCATGCAAGGCCTCTAACTTAGGGATAATTATCCCTCTAAGTTCACCCAACTTGCTTATTCTATTTTTCTTTTCCTTCTCAAGCTTCTTGATTTCATTCAAGACTGCAATAGTTTGACATTCTTGATTTATTATGGAAGAGGAGAGAGGATCAAAATTCTTAGAGAGTTTTTTCAGTTTGTCCTCCTGTTCTTTCACTTTCTTCTCAATATCCAATGTTACTTTGGACCATGATAAACAAAATTTGTACATTTCCCGACCATCTTTAAGAGCATTTTCTAAGCTCTTTATCCCAATATTCATATTCCTCCTATCATTAGTTATTAACCTTTGTACCTTTGATAATCTTTTTGCCAAAAATTCTTTATGAACCTTATCTTCTGCTGACTTCTCTAGGGAATCAAAATGTGTACTAACACTATTGACTAGAGATTTGAGATTACTAGATGAGGAGGTTGAGGGATCCTTCTGAAAAGATGACATGATCTTTTCTAATACTCTAGATGCAACTTCTATTAGCTCACAGTCTTCCATGTGAGACTTTAGGAGTTTTTCTTTAGCCTTTGCATTAGCAAATGAAGCTATCGTCATTGTTTGTACCGGGGAAAAAGAATCAAAATCAGATGGCCCTTGTAGAAGTTCTAGTTCATCAATCTCCATTGTCTCTTTGTTTAAGAATTCTTTGATGAATTCTGTAGTGTCTCTTGCTGGAGACAGATTCTTTTTCTCTTCTGCAGTCTTAGAGCTGTCTCTTGGAGCTTTCTCTCCTTCTACACTCTTACCACTAACAGTTGTGGTCTTCTCTATTGAAGTCTTCTTTCCTTCTACTTTCTCCTCTATTCTTACTTCTCCTTTAGACCCAGAGACTGCTGGGGAATCCAGATTTACTTCTCCTTGAACTTCCTCTTCTGGAATAGAGGAATCCTTTTCCTTTACCTCTTCTGCTACCATCTTAGAAGATTCATCTTTGTTATCTATTCCCGAGGGATCATTACCTAAATCCTCTATAACAAGAATATTGAATCTTTTATAGGTATTCCGCAGGATTTCTTCTGTTTCTTTTGCCACTTTATCAGTTTCTCCAAGCATGAGTTGATTCATTCTAGCCTTACTCTAGAACTCATCCTTGCAATCTTTGAAGATCATAGCCATTTGTTTTGGAGTAATTGAAGGGTAGAGCTGAATAGCTATCTATTCTCTAATTTCTAAGTCCTTAGCCTTAGCATTTTCTTTTCTCATCTCAAGTTCCTTTTCCAAACTTTTAGGAATTAGAGAAATTATTTCAATCAAGGCTTTTTTTGTATATGTTCATGTACTTAACTGTGGCTTCCTCCAAGATTTTTCTATCTGCATCATAGAATTCTGTTATTGGTTGCAGGTTCCCATCCATAGTAATAGCTTTGACTACATCATCTAGGGACAGAGTGGGCCTTTCAACAAACTCTTCTGCCTCTGCCACCTTATCTGCACCAGATACTTTCTTCTTCTTCTTCTTCTTCATCTTCTTGATCTCTTCATCAGATTCTGTCTCTTCTTCATCTTTTTGACTGATATAAGACCTTGTGGCCTTTGTCTTAGTTCTTTTCTCTACTTTACCAGATGATTTTACTTCTGATTTTGATGTCTTTGAGCTCTTATCAGTGGTAGGACCAGACCTCTTAGAGGATCTTGTCTGGGTGGGGGCTTCTACCGGACCACTTTCCTTTTTAGCACCTTCCTTCTCTTTCTCTGCTCTTTCCATCTTCTCCTTGTTCTCATCAAGTGCTTCTTTTGATATGCCAAATCTTTTGGCAACATTCTCAACTTCTTTTCTCACATTTCTCTTTATCTCCGGTTGTCTTAACTCCACATGGATCTTCACACTTAATTCCTCAAAGGTTCCAAACCTTTCAGCTTTGGGATCCTTGGGCTGACTTAGCATGTGCTGAACATGCAGCTCCACAATTTTCTCATCCACTTCATACCCCATAGGCATGATCCATACTATTCTTGGTTCCACTGCCTCCATTAGGCACTGATCAGTTTCTACTATAAAGCATATTGTATCTTTATATTTTTCAACTATATATTGGGGGATTCTCTCTCTTGTTTGCATCATGCTCTGAAAATTCTTGAAATATCCCCAGAGAGCTATATTCTGTGCCTTGGCATCACCAAGCCCATGTATATAATCTTTGATCTAAATGGCTACTGGTCTATCATTCTGCCATACCCAGCCACTGGATCTGGGAAGCTCATTCATGTAATAAAAGAAAAGACAGAGTATCAAACCACCATATTTGAAGGAGTTCTTCTTATCCTTCTTTATCTTTTGTAGATTCTCCAAGAGTTGGTTCAGAAGGAGCTCACAAAGAACATAGTCTACATTCTTCCTCAACATTTCATAAGCAGTATATATAGCAGTTCTGAAAATTGAATTCTCCCTACTAGAGTGATATATCTTATATCCAATTATCATTGATGCAAACTTGATATCTGGATCTGTGATATCCTCAATAGTCATAGCTCTTTTATCAAACTTTGATCCGGTAGCCTCACTGACAATTTGGTTCTTGACAGATTTGAGTGTAGGCATTTCACTGGTTGAGTGTAATCTGATTATTGCCCTAATGGCATCCTTAGTGATCTTAAATGGCCTGTTCAACCACATGAAGTTGTCATGCATTATGTTCAAGATATACCAGACCCATTCATCTTCCAGAAAAGAGGGGAAATGAATGCACTGTGCAAAATGTTTGTCCCGAACAGCTTTAAACTACGTTTTGAGTTCAAATGAGTCATCTATCAAATGCTTGTGATAGATATCAACCAGCTTAGATTCCCCAAATTCTTCAATATTCGCATGAATATATGCCCTAATATCTTCTACATGCAGAACTCCATGCGAAATACTTGAAAAGGTGCCTAGGGGATCAACTTCTAGTGATTTATATGGATGTTTCTTGAATTTAGGGCGCAGCCTCCCAGTGATCTTTACAACATTCGGTGTATCCATCTTGAAAAAGATTTACAGAGAAGTATTCAATAACAGAAAGTACCTTTTGCGCGTCTAGGGTTCATGAAGAGATCCAGATTGATTCGCTGGATGAATCAACTTCTGTAGATGACCTTTGATGGGCTTCAGGAGATTTGATGCAGAGCTCTTTTTTTTCGCTTCTTCTCGAATGCAGAATGAACAAGTGTTTGATGGGAAAACCCTTATATTATTCTGCAAACCCTAATACCAAGTTGCAATAAATGCTCAACTTAAGTCATTCTGGTTTTCCTTGTTTTCTTTCTTCAAATGACTTGATGAACCGGATCAATCTTGTTCTAAACATCTTGTGGATCTTCCATATTTTAACCATAGTTTATTTAGATGTTTCTCTTATGAACCCTTTGATCCGTAACTCTCCTTGTGCCAGTTCTGGAACCAATTAACTGGCTGGGGGAAAAGGTTTTTCCTTGTGTCTCCCCCTGAGCCAGAGCTCACCTTTTAATTTCTGAAAGGAATATCAGCACCAAATTCTAGTGCGGATCCATCCCCTACATTTTATGTACTTCTCTTCACCCAAATCTTGTTCATCTCACTTTTAACTTCATCCGCATTCACTTTTCCTTTTCCCTTGTCTTGATTCTTATTATGATGTATCGGACCTCTTTTGTCCTAATTCTTGCTTCTACAGAATTTGGCAATATGACCGGATCTATTGCAATTGTGGCAAACAACGTTTCTTTGTATATTTGATTGATGTCCTCTTGATCTACATTGATTAGCCATATGACCCATTCTATTGCATGCAAAGCATCTACCATTGAATGAATTATTCATTGGCATATGTCTACATTCATGAGATTTGTGACCATACCTTTTGCAGTTGAAACATTGTCCGGAGAAGGATATATTAGTCTGATTCATTCTCTTTCTGCACTGATTAGCTTTATGACCAAAGTTATTGCAGTTGTGGTAGTATCCATTGAAGGATGGATATCTTTGAGCATTAGGCTGCCTTACTGGAGGTCTTCTAGGCCTGTTCCTTGGAATTTCTGATCCAAAATTCTTCTGACAGGATCCGGAGCTTTCACCTTTCTCATATCCCAAGCCATACTTGTCATCTACCCTCTTTTGGATTTCAAGAAGAATTTCAAGTTGAGCAGAACTTATCTTGAATTTCTCTTTGTATTCATTTGCTGTTTGAAGATCCTTTTTAAGAGAGACAATTTGATCCTCAAGCTTTTCTTCATTATCTTTAGCATCTTCAAGATCAGATTCAAGATGTCTGATTATTCTATCCATCTTGTGGCAGTCTTCTGATTTCTCCTTGAGAGATTGTCTTAGATCATCTTCAGTTTTTCTTTTTTCTTCAATTTCTTGGGTAAACTTCATAACTCCTGATTCCATTTCATGTCTTACCATAATGACCTCTTTTGATAACTTTTCACATAACTTGGTTTTCTCCTTCAGATCTCCATTTGTATCATTTGTTTCACTTTGACTTGCCAGTTGCTGAAGTAGCTCCTTTCTCTTTTTCATAGAGAGACTCAGTTTCTCTTTAAGTTCATCTATGAAATCATCAACCTATTTGAGTCTTTCCTTCAATTCATTGACTTCAGAATTTGACTACTCAAGATCATCTAGGGAAGACTTAAGTTGCTCCCTCATACCATACACATCCATTTGAATTCCCAGATCTTCCTCAAGCTGTTAGGCTCTGTTGGGAGGAACTTGGCTCTGATACCAATTGTTGATAACTAAGAGGGGGGGTGAATCAGTTATCTTAATTATTTTAGTTTTTTGAACTTTCTTATTAATTAATGCAACATCAATTCAAATAAGCAAACATAACCATGAAATGGAAATACACATGACACAATATTTTTGACGTGGAAACCCTATTAAGGGAGAAAACCACTGGGTGATTAACCCAAGATTATATTCTCTGTTAGAAGAATAGAAATGCAAGATGGCACTTGCCAATTAGGGCTCACTCCTTGAGCACACTGCTCACAAGAGGCTCACTGCCTACAAGAGACTCACTATCTACAAGATGTAAGAAGAATAACAAGATCCTTGAACTAATGAGAAGCATCCACATATGTTGAGGTTCAGTTCCGGTTAGGCTCAATACACTGATCTGTTGCACTTCATCCTTCCTCTTCTTTGTGCTACTGTCCTTTCACATACCGGACCTTCCTTACTGCTTTCACTCTATTCTTCTCCTTTTTTCGCACTCCGTACAATACAAATACACTTGCCTCATCGAAATCCATCTGGTATATATATCCGCACAAAGGATTTCATCCTCTTTCTAGTCGGCATCCGGAATAGTCAATATTTCCCAAACTCTAGTCTGTCAGCTGAATCCTTGCTTCCCAAGTGATGCAGATCAAAAAGAAACTTATAGAAGTTGTTTAACAAGTTAGCCAATCATGAATGGTACCTTAGGAATCTTTATCACCATCAACATCTCATCAGGAATAACTTCTGATGCTCTGCCTGTCAATTCTTCCTCTGTCTGTTCTACCAAACCGGACTCCAATACTTGAATGCTTATATCTCTTTACTCTTTCATCACCAGAGGCTCAATTCCTAGAATCTATCAGTCAAGATACTTCTCTTGACTTCCCCAAGTTTGCACTTTCCAAGGATACTTCCTCTAAGAGATCCGGACCTAACTGTCAGACCTTGCCACATACTCTGTTCTTGCTTACCAGACCACAACACTCTTCAATCTGACTTTTGGTATAGGCACACCATGTCCTATGGATGTGTGGGATGAACTTTGTTGCACCATCAATGACAACAATCATGAAGCTCTAATGTGTCTCTTGCCAATAATGTTAGTGTTAGAAAAATCACAAGAAATATCTCAAGAACCCTGTCAGAACAAATGCACAGTTACAAAGGATATATGTATAGATACAGAGTACATATGCGCAGAGATATATGCATAGTTACAGAGAACAAAAGTGCCAAAACAAGAAATAAAAGTGTAGGTCAGATATATGCATTAATTCAGAGAACATATGTGTTGATTTAGTGAGTATATGCACTGATTGAACATATGCGTCGCTACAAAGAATAGATGTGTGTTACAAGTGAGAAGATGCATATAAACTTCTTGTGTATGGAACCTAACACACAAAAACTCAATTTTGAGGTTAAATTGGGGGCAAGGCCCCACGATGGGTGCCAAAAATGTTACGGGAAAATGTGGATATAATATCAATAATTAATAATTTAACCCAATAACTCAATAGAAATTGCAATAATCAAGATTCAAACACAAAGAACAACACCTTGCAAACCTTATTACTTCGCGGCTTCCATTGGTCACCTAATCTCAAATTGATCTTTTGTGTGAATGAAGCCCTCAGAAAGTGCACTTCCATGCTTTTTTCTTCAAGATGACAATAGAGAAATAGCTATGATAGTTCTTGTAATGAAGAGGATTTTCAATACAATAAAAAAGGTGATCGCAAGCTATGGAATGGTGTTGGGTGCCAAAGGTGCACTGTGATTCCTGAAGAGTAAGTTTACTAAAAGCTTGGATTATTCAAATGAAGGAATAGGGGTTGTACTTATAGGTTTGACAAAAGAAGATCAACGGTTGAGAAGACTTGAGAGGATGTGCGCGAATAGGAAGAGGACAAGTGTCCTGGTCTATCATGCATCAGAGGAGTTAATAGAAATAGATTGAGGAGTTAACTGAGTGGACTGATTAGTTAATAGAATAGACTAATCAATTAAGTGAATTGATTGATTAATTAACTGATTTGAAGTGAAGGATAAATAGGACATGTGTGTGAGGATAATTGCTAATTAAATTTTAAAAGATTTAATTACATGTGCATGTGGATTTATTAAATTATTTTTGGTATTAATTCAATTTTGGAGGAAATAGATAATTTAAATAAATATTTGGATTTATTTAAATATAGAGAATGAGAAGAATTAATTAAATAATTTGGTATTATTTAATTTAGAATGATTTGGAAGATCTAATTAAATAATTTGGTATTATTTAATTTTAAAATGATTTTTAGAAGAATCTGGGAAGACTTTAATTAAATAAATGATTTTATTTAATTTTGTGGAGGAATGTGAATCAAATAAATAAATTGATTTATTTATTTATTGATAGAGGAATTAAATGGAATAAATATTAAGAATATTTGATTAGACAGAGTCATGCCATTTTTAGGTGTATACAGGTGTCATGATTTTTTTTTTATTTTCTCCTTTTGATAAATGTAAAAATAAACAAGTACAATCCTAAGGATGGCAAGGACAATATTTATTGAATTCCAACTTGGATTTTACTCCAGCCACTTACATAAAGGTGGATAGTTAGTAACTTGGTAGCACCGGCTCCCCTCCATGGCACTCACTTCTCACATATACCAAGTTACAGTTCCTCCAAAGAGTTGAACTTTCTACCTCTACACTAGATGAGTGTATGATGTTGGATGGCTTCAGAGGTCTGACCTCCTACGTCAACAAATAGGGGTTTTTGGCTTTCTATAACAAATGGCTTTTTAGTATGGACATCTGATTGGGTGGTTACACATGTGGCGATTCACTCCGATAAGGAGGCTTCCCAGCCTGTAGAGGTTACGCTTTATAGGGTTTTGGGGGAAACATTTGTCAGTGTAACATAGCAACACTTGTTGTTTGTAATTTTTATCAAAAACACAATTTATTTATAGTGACTTGGAAGTGGCTTGGCTTTAGCCTGATATCACTCAAGGTCATCCCACTTGGAAGGATGGAATTGCAAGGGCAGGCCTCTTCTAAAGGTTATATAGATAAAATGATGAATTTGGCATTTTGGTCACCCAAGAAAGGGGAGAGCATAGTCCTATCATGATTTTCAAGCATAGAGTACACTGGTTCTTTATCCTCCTAGTTAAAAATAATAAAAAACTAAGTGTGTTTAATCTACCAAGAACAATCCAGTTGACAAGATAGCAAAAACTTTGAAAAGATGGTTCATTTTTATCCTCCTATACAAATCTATGTGAAGATTGTTGTTGAAGAATAAAATAAATTACTTTCCTTTAATGTAAGTTAGATGAGATATTTGTAATTGCAAGATTGACTTGAAAGATTTGTTCAATTTTTATCCACCTAGGTTGGGACTATGTGCGAGTTGTAATGTAACAATACAGTTTACTTCCTCCTAATTAGATCTAGGTGAAAGTTTGCATGAAGATATTAGATTACTTCTCCCTAATGAAATCTAGGTGAACTTATGATGCAGCTAAATGACTAAACAATGCTCCTACACTTGCTAGAAGAGTTAGTATGAAAATCAATACAACTTTTTCTGTCAGAAACATATGTGCAGAAAGATATTGTGAATGCGCATGACTGTTCAATATGTGCAAAAAAGTGATTGGCTAGAAAGAAGTAATGGATGTGCAGGACTACTCAATGAATGCATAGAAACATTAGATGCACATCAAAACTTCGTGAATGTGCAAGAAGATGGCGTAGATGCGCGGAAAGGTGAATGCACAATAGGAAACCGTGAATGCACATGATTGGAAAGTGAATGCACCGAAATGAGCTGTCGCGACAGTAGCTTCACAAAAAACTCAAATGGAGGTTAAAAACGGGGCAAGGCCCTATGGTGGGTGCTAGAAATGCTAGAGGAAAACGTGAACAACAATTTTAAACAACTAAATATCTAATAACTCAATGGAATTGACGCAAATACAATAAACACAGATTTACCTCATAGCTTCCATTATTTCCTATCTCGTATTGATCTTGTGTATGATTTTAGCTCTCAGAAGTTGTATTTCCTTACTGTTGTAGATGACAATAGGAGAATGGTTGTAGATGGATAATGCAATGAAGACTAAACTAACAATGCAATTCTAATGAAGATGGATGATGGATAATGGAGACATGGTTGGATGATTATGATGATAATGAGGTTATGCAAATGCAATGAGGATACTTTTCCAAAGGTAAGCTAGTAGGATTCCTGTAGAGTAAGATTACAAATGCTTGAGTGATGTGAAATGGGTGTGAGGACCTTGCTTATATAGGCTGAGGAGAGGCCAAATCCAAGTGTCAATAGATCCATGATTGGAGGAATTACCTGTGAGGTGTACAGTTGAGGAAGCTTGAGATAATGTGAGCAAATCAGAAGAGGACAAGTGTCCAGGCTACTTTCATGAGTTATGGGAGAACTAACAGAATAGATTGAGGAGTTATCTGAATAGACTGACCAGTTAAGTGGATTGATTGATTAGATGACTGGGTTGATTGGAGAGTTGACTGAATTGATTGACCAGTGAACTCAATTGACTAATTAGTTAACTGATTTGATTGATGAGTTAACTAATTTGATTGGAGGATAAATAGGACATGTGGGTGAGGGAATATTAGCTAATTAAATATTAAAATATTTAATTATGTGTGCAACATGGTGAGGTGGAAAGGTGATGTGGATTTATGAAATTAGGACTTTGGTAGAGGAATTTAGGATTAATTAAATAATTTAGGATTATTTAATTAGATGAGACATTAGAGGAATTAGGATATTTAATTAAATAAAATGATTTTATTTAATTATTGGAGGAATGTGAATCATTTAAATAAATTAGGATATTTATTTAATTGATAGAGGAATGAGAATAACATAAATATTAAAATATTTATTTAATTCGACTTAGCCATTTTTAGCTGTATATAGTCTTCTTCGCGGTACTACGGTTCTTATCGCACTACCGCTCTTTATTATCTCCTTCCTTGCAGGGTGGCAGGTTGTTCTCCTCTATACCGCACTGTTAACCTTTCCTTGTCGTGGTATTGAGGTTCTTACCGCACTACCACTCTTTATTATATCCTTCATTGTGGGGTGGTGGGTTGTTGCCCGCTATACCACACTGTTCAATTTTCCTTGTTGCGGTACTGCAGTTATAATGTAATTAAGCTCTTTTATACCACCCAACCGCACCTTTATTATAATACCCTTGTGGTATTGTAGTGAATACTTTTATGTTGTCTGTTATATACCACCAGCCCACTAAGGGTTCAAATTGTTGCTATGGGATTGCGGTAAAGGACTTTTATAGATGTAAAATAGCTAGACATGTTTTTGCTTAAGTATATATGATGAATTTTTGGCTTTGTATAGGTCTTTTAGTGTCAATTAGACCTAAAAAATTTGTATGTTTGTTTACAATGGGGAGGCTTAGTCAAAAATAAAAAGGAATATAAGGGTCAAGGCTTTGGTCATGGAGCTCAAGGTTAGTTGTGATGATGGAACTAGGCAAAATTTTAAGGTTCTAACACACCTCATGATGAACTATACTATAGTTTTCCTTCTCCTGCTTGTGTTATGTTTTTATGAGTTCTTTTCTTGTGAATATATCCCTAAGGAAAATTTGTCTGATACCTATAATTGTAAACATCTTCTTCATTTTTTACTACAAATTCTTTTTAATATGTAAACTGAATTCTATTTTAAGTTTCCATTTGTAGTTATCAGCGGATTGGAAAGTCAATAGTTATCAACTTATGAACTCAATAAAGTTTTACTAATTCAAGTTGTTGATTTATACATTATTGTTTATTTGGACTTCAGGAAATGAAGATATGGGTTGCAAGGCACAAATTAGATGATAGTGATCATAATGCTGAAACTTTAGTGATAGATTATGAGTGCCTTTGTAGAGAAAAAGTGGCCAAGAATAATGAATATTTATTGAGTCTTGGTTTGTCAAATAGGCAAGTTGTAAATCCACTAAGTAGTATATAATTTGTTTAATAGTGTTTAATGAAATTTTATAGGCAAGAGCTTTATGTATATAAGACATAATATTATATATATATTTTATTTTATAGGCAACAAAAAGAGTGCAAAGAAAATGTGGAGAAAAAATAAAAGGAAAGAAAAGGTACAATGCCACCATCTCGTAGAAGCCTATGCTTTTGTGGTTCAACAAATACAGTTGGTAAAAACAATAGTTGTAACGATGATCATGTGCATCCTAATATAGCATATGCTTATGTGTAGCCTGATATAGCACATGGTGATGTGTAGGCTAATATAGCAGATGGTGATCATGTGCAGTCTAATATATCACATGGTGATCATGTGTAGCCTGATATAGCACATGGTGGTGTGCAACGTTGTGATGATCTCTTAGCACAAAGTCTAAGAGAGATTATTGAAAAACATTAGAGCAAAGGAACAACAGGTCTGCAGATGATTTATTCAAGATTAAAGGATGTGTTTGAAGTGAAATCTGTAGAGACCGGTACTCATGATCTACCTAGTCATGCCACACCTAATGTGTCCAAGGAGCATGAAGTTCCAGTTAATGAAAGTCATGAAGAGAGATTGCTTGCATCTATTGTGCCTCAGAGTGCACCTATTGCATCTAGAACTTTTGATGGAACTAGTGGATCAGCCAAAAATATTGGTAGTGGTTTAATAGAAGATGTGGATGCTTTTGTCAAAAGAAAAATATTGAGTCAATATTTGTATAGATCTACAGAGAGGAATGCAAAAGAAAGAAAATTAGAAGGCAAGAATCCATTCTTGCTTGAGGTATCGAGAGATGGTGAGCCCATTGGGCCAAATGCGGCAAAGTGGGCCTTCAAGTTGGGTGTAAGATGTAGAGCCCATTTGGATATTTGCAAATCAAATTTTGCACAGCAAGATCCATGAACTGTGGAAAATATTATACAAAAAATGGAAAATACTTTTGAGACTATTGGTGGACAAATCTCTAGAAAATATTACAAGCAAAAGATGAGAATTTTGATGAACAATTTTAGATACAATTGCAGAAAAACAATCATGGAGGGAAAAGAGAGGTTAGAATCCACTGTATCTCCCATATAGTGGGAGGCATTGAAAGAAAGTATGCATTCCAAAGAATATTTGGAAAAGAGTAACAGAGGCAAGAGAGCAAGAGATAATGTGAGGGTTGGATATACATTTGGCCAAGGCGGGATGTAGGCCAAAATGGACAAATTTGGAGTAAGTGTATAGTTTTTTGGTTTAATTTACATTGTGTTATTTATTTCAATTCTTTATTGAACGAACTATATGTTGAAATTGACATTGTATTTTAGGTGGAAAATAGTAATATAGAAGAATGTGCAAAAGATATTGTCAATTATATGGCAGCACTAGATCCTATTAAATCTAAGAGTAGGATGAAGTGGAAATCTAGTTCATAAACAGAGATTTCAGAACCATCTGTTACATGCCCAGTAGAATAAGCCTCTCCAAATCATGTCAACTCAAATGAAGGGTACCAACATGTAGTAAATTGTATATACAATCTCAGTCAGCAAGTTTCGCAGTTGGTTGCCTCAATTAACCCTATAGTTTTTGCATGGAATGAGCATAAATCTATGGATTCATATGAGGTAAGAGGCTCTATTGATCTCATTTCTTATTTTTTGGCAATTCTGTATACAAATGCCTCTTAATATGTAGATTATTTAAATCTAAGCGTAGGAGAATCCAACCCAGTTTCTTTATTGTTGGAGTGATCCAGAAAATGTTCTTTTGGACAAATTTATAGCTTGCATTCTTTACTTGACTATTGAATGCTTTGTATATATTTTTGCATGATGGTTAAACCACATGCAGAGCAATTTTATCAAAGTAGCAGGAAAACGAAAATGCCTTTATGATGTCAATAGAGTTGCTGATATTAATAGTGATCATGATGAACTGGACAAGGATGTGCAGTACATTCATCATAGTTATGCTGAAGTTGAGGTAATATAATAGTTGTCAGTTGTTTGTCTCAATTTTTTTTCATTCTTCATGCTTAAAATGTTCTTTTGGACAAAAAAAGATAGCTTTTACATTCTTGAAGTTGTAAGGTAATCTATCCCAATGTTTTGTCATAATTCTTCATGCTTAAAATGTTCTTTTGGACAAAAATTTATAGCTTTTGCATTCTTTACTTGACTTATATTAATTTTTGCATGATGATTGAACCACATGCAGAGCAATTATATGAAAGAAGAATGAAAAGAAAAAGGCTCTGTCAATAGAGCTCTCTGCAAAACTGTACAACTTCATGTCAATGTTGATAGTGATAATTATGATGATGAACTTGACTAGCATGCACATGATATTCATAGTAGTAGTCGTACTAAACTTGAGGTGAGTGCTATGAAACCACATGCAAGTAAGTACTATTCAAGTAAGTAATGGTTGTTTATTATGTAAATAAGGGTAATCATCTATTTGATAGAAGCTAGTTAGAATAGTAGTGAAGTGTAATTTGCTAGTATACATAGACTATGGAAATAAGGGAGAACATATAACTTACATATGGAAGCTTAGAGCTTAGTTGTGATAGAGTGCATACATAGATTTTGACAATGCATTAGTGCATTATGTTCAGGGATGTCATGGTCCTCAGTTGGGGGGACTTCATTACCAATCCATGTCTCTTTCTAGAGTACTCGTACAATCTAGCACTATTGTAGTCTTTCCCTCTATTTGTTTGTACCTCACAATGGGTTAGTTTTTTTTTTCAGAGTAAACAGTTGCTTCTTTGTTATTCAACAGAAACAAAAAAAGTACATACAAAAATTGATTTGTTCCAAGACATAAGACATTACATACAGCTGTCAAAAATAATATAATGTGCATTTTATATCTCAATATAATGTATATATATATATTTTTTTTGCAGACATTTATTGATAAACTCCAAGAAGGGGATAAAGTTGGAGTGTTGGATCCATTTGATGGCACTGTAGTGGGCATTGGGTGGATTCACTCACTATCTATTGTATATGGAGTAAAATTGAAAGGAACAAGAGATGCAAATGTAAATATTTTAAAGGTCACAAGTAACATACCCCTTGCTTATGAAGAAAAAATAGATGGAGCTGTCTGTTTGGAAAAGAAAGAAGGGACCTTCACATGGTGACCACTAAAATATTTGAAAAAAATGACATAGTTGATGTTTATCATGTACTAGTTGTTAGACAACTTGGCCCACTGCTTTATGCAATAGTTTGAATGTGTTGTTTAGGGATCTTAGTGTTTTTTTTGTCTATTTTGGAGTTGTATAAGAAAAAAAGGCATTGTAACTCAGTTTTCTCAGTCATAGCACTGAGAAACACACTTTGTGTTGGAAACAGGGCAGATAACTGAGAGGGGAGGTGAATCAGTTATCTCAAATATCTTAACTTTCTTTTCTCCTTTACTAATTAGTGCAGCATCAAAACATGTAAGCATATATGATCATAATAATAGAATTAAAATTATCACACATAATACAAGGATTTTTACGTGGAAAACCCTGTTAAGGGAAAAACCACGGGGTGACTAACCCAAGATTGTATTCTTTGTTAAAGGATAAGAAGTACAAAATGGCACTTGCCAATGAGGGCTCACTGCCCGAGCACACTGCTCACAAGAGGCACACTGCCTACAAGAGACTCACTGTCTACAAAACTTATAGATGGTAATCAGGTGTTTGAACTGATGAGAGGCATCTACAAATGCTAGAGTTCAGTTTCAGTTAGGCACAATATACTGATCTGATGCACTTCATTCTTCCTCTGCCTAGTGTTGCTGCTCTGTCACATACCAAACTTGTATTTCTTCTTCCACACTTATCTCTACCTTTCTTTGCACTTTATTTTATCATCTCTGCACACACACACACACACACCTACATACTGGAATTCATCTAGTATATATATCCGCATCAAGGATTTCAACAACTTTCTAGTCGGCAACCAGAATACTCAAGATATTTACAAGTTATTGCTCTGTCAGCTGAATTCATGCATGATTTGTGATGCATATCAAAACATAGACATAGAAGTCATCAATCATGTCGGCCAACCATGTATGAACATCAATTACTCATCCTAATTGAAGTCTGATACTCTGCCGGTCAGTTCTTCCTCAATCTGTTCTTCCTGTTTGGGACCCAACACTCAGATGCTCATATCTTTTCCATTTTTATCACCGGAGGCTCAACTCTAGAATATCGTAGTCATGATACTCCTCTTGACTTGTCCAAGTCTGCAACTTGTTGAGTTACACCATCTGAGAGATCTGGACCTAATTGTCAGACCTTGCTGCATGCTTTGTTCTTGTTCACCAGACCAAAACAATCTTCAATCTGACTTCTGGTATAGGCATACTATGTGCTACGGATGTGTGGGATAGACTTTGTTGCCATCAATGACAACACTCATGAGGCCACATAGTGTCTCTTGCCAACAATCTCCCCCTTTGGCATTGATGGCAACACTTAGTAAAAAATGACTAAGTGTCGCAACAAACTCCCCCTTGGCTGATGCTTTGTCTTATGCATTGTTTTACCGGAGCTCCCCCTTAGCTGGATTCCACATTTTTCACTACTCCTCACTCCCCCTTTGACATCAATGGCAAAGGGCGGAATCTGCACACCAAAATTTACAAAAATTAACCTATACATATCCGCATAAGTATGTATATACATGTTATACTTACATATACTTGAGTATATCCACAAAAGTGGCCTTCAACTATACATACTATGTGCCCCAACTCTGCTTCATCCTGTCCAAAATGGAGATGTGACCACTCAACAAAAATGTATATGCTTCTGGACTTCTTAAGTCTATCGGATCACTAGTCCGGGCTATGGTCTAAGAAATTGTTAAGGCCTCATGCATTGCCTCTAACTTAGGGATAATTATCCCTCTGAGTTCACTCATCCTATCTATTATATTCTTGTTTTCTTTGTCCAGCCTCTTTATTTCATTTATAATCACAATAGCTTGGCATTCTTGATTCATTATGGATGTAGTGAGGGGATCAAAATTTAGATAAACTTGACAGTTTACCTTCTTGTTCTTTCACCTTCTTTTCAATATCCTCTATCACTTCAGATCAAGATAGACAAAATTTGTACATGTCCACACCATCTTTAAGAGCATTTTAAGGCTCTTTATCCCAATATCTAGGGTCCTCCTATCATTAGTAATGAGTCCCTGTACTTCAGTGAATCCTTTTCCCAAAAACTCTTTCCGAACCTTTTCTTCTACCGATTTCTCTAAAGAATCAAAATGAGTGCTAACAAAGTTTACCAGAGATTTCAAGTTACCAGATGGAGAGGCTGAAGGATCCTTTTGAAAGGATGACATGATCTTCTCCAGCATCTTGGATGCAATCTCTAACAGCTCATAGTCTTCCATGTGAGATTTCAGAAGTTTTTCTTTTGCTTTAGCTTGGGTAAAAGATGCTATTTTCATTATCTGGACCGGAGAGAGGGAATCAAAATTTAGTGGTCTTTGGAATAGTTTTGGTTCATCTATCTCCATCATTTCTTTGCTCAAGAAGTTCTTTACTGCCTCTGCAGTGTCTCTTGTTGGTGACTAAGTCTTCTTTTCTTTTGGGATCTCAGAACTGTTATCAGAGATCTTCTCTATTTGTTCTTCTTCTTTTCCCTTTACCTCCTCTTCTTGACTCACTTTCTCCTCTTTTCTTCCTTCTCCTTTAGTTCCTGGATCTGGAATGTCTACAGTGGGATCCAAAGGAGAGATTTTAACTGCTTCATGAACTTCCTCTTATGGAACAGAGGAATCCAAGTCCTTAGACTTCTCTTCATCTACCTCTTTTGACCCTTCTACATTTTTGTCAGAAGAATCTTCATTGGCTACATTTAATCCTTCAACATCCATGGTAGAAGGTTCTTCTTCTGTTTCCTCTATAATAGGAAAATTGAATCTTTTGAAGGCATTCTGGAGGATGTCTTATGTTTCTCTTGCTACTTGATCAGTTTCTCCAATCATAAGTTTGTTCATTCTTGCTTTGCTCTGGAATTCATCCTTATAGTCCTTAAAGATCATGTCCATTTGCTTTGGAGTAATAGAAGGATAAAGCTGAATTGCAATCTATTCTTGGATCTCTAAGTATTTTTCATTTGCATTCCCTTTTCTAAGTTCAAGTACCTTCTCTAGACTTTTGAGAATTAATGAAATAATTTCAATGAATGCTTTATTATAAATATTCAGGTACCTAACTGTAGCTTCTTCCAAGATCCTCTTGTCAGTATCACTATATTCATCATAGAATTCTGTGACTGGTTGCAGATTCCCATCCACAATAACTGCCTTAATGATATCATCAATGGAAAGAGTGGGCTTTTTAACAAATTCTTCTGCATTTTCTTCTTTGTTTTCACTGGCAGAGGATTCCCCAGATTTTTTCTTCTTCTTCATTTTCTTAATTTCCTCATCAGACTCTGTTTCTTCATCATCCTTGTGACTTGTGTAAGACCTTGTGGCTTTTGTTTTCGTTCTCTTTTCTCCCTTTCTGGATCTCTTGACTTCTGGTTTGGTGACTCTTGAGCTCTTAAGAGTGGCAGGTGTAGAGCTCTTGGAGGATCTAGTCTAGGAGGAGACTTGAACCGGAACACTTCCTTTTTCTGCTTCTTGTTTCTCTTTCTCAACTCTTTCAACTCTCTCTCTATTTGCATCTACTGCCTCTTTTGATATGCCATATCTTTTGGCAATTTCCTCAACTTCCCTTCTAACTTTCCTCTTTATCTCTAGTTGTCTTAGCTCAACATGTAATTTTACACTTAGTTCTTGAAAGGTTCCAAACCTTTCTGCCTTAGGGTCCTTAGGCTAGCTCAACAAGTGTTGAATATGCAGCTCCAAGATTTTCTCATCGACCTCATATCCCATTGGCATTATCCAAACTGTTCTGGGCTCAACTTCCTCCATTAGGCATTCATTAGTATCTACCATAAAACACACTGTATCCTTGTATTTCTCTACTATGGATTGAGGTATCCTTTCTCTGGCTTGCATCATGCTTTGGAAGTTCTTAAAGTAACCCCAGAGTGTTGTGCTTTGAGCTTTAGCATCACCAAGTCCATACATATAGTCTCTAATCTGTATTGCAACCAGTTTGTCATTTTGCCAAACCCAACCACTTGATTCGGGCAGCTCATTCATGTAGTAGAAGAATAGACACAGTATTAAACAACCATACTTGAAGGAGTTCTTCTTATCCTTCTTGATCTTCTGCAAGTTTTCTAACAGTTGGTTTAAAAGAAGATCACATAGGTCATAATCTGCATTTTCCCTCAACATCTGATATGTTGTATATATTGTAGTTCCAGACACAAAATTCTCCCTGCTAGAATGATAGATCTTATACCCAATTATCATTGAGGCAAATTTGACATCCGGATCTGTGATGTCATCTATGGTCATTTCTCCCTTGTCAAACTTAGATCCGGTAGCTTCAGTAACTGTCTGGTTCTTGACAGACTTGAGTGCAGGTAACCCACCGGATGAGTGCAGTCCAGCTACTTCCCTAATGGTATCTTTTGTTATCTTGAAGGGCTTCATTAACCACATGAAATTATCATGTATTCTGCTGAGGATATACCGAACCCAGTCATCTTCTACAAAATAGGGAAAGTGGATGCAATGTCTGAAGTGCTTATCTCGGAGGACCTTGTATTGAGGTTTGAGTTCAAAAATTTCATCTATTAACTATTTATGATAGATGTCCATTAACTTAGATTCTCCAAATTCCTCAATGTTGGCGTGGATGTAGACCCTAACATCTTCTACGTGCAATAATCCATGCGGAATGCTAGAAAAAGCGCCTAACGGATCGACTTCTAAGGATTTGTAGGGGTGTTTCTTGAATTTTGGATGTGGCCTATCAGTGATCTTAATGACCATTAGAGTAGCCATTTTTGCAAAAGATTCAGAGAGAGATATTCAAAATGGAAGTACCTTTTTACGCTTTAGGGTTCGAAATAAGAGCCAGAACAAATCTCTAGTTAGATTGGATTTTGCAGTTGATCTTTGAGAGAGGTGTATAAATTTGATGCAGAGCTCTTCTTTTCTTCTTCTTGAATGCAAATGTACAAATGATGAGTGAAAGAACCCTTTTATTCTTTCGCAAACCCTAATTTCCTTTTGTAATAAATGCACAACTTAAGTTATCTGGTTGCCTTGTTTTGAGAGAGATCTTTTCGAATCATTGTGTTGCACTTAGAATCATTTCAGTGATAATTGACAATGTATCTTATTTCTTCCAATCATACCATGGATCCGCAAATCAAGATATTTCAATTTTGAATCATACCGGATCTGTCTATGAAAATCCTACTTTACCGGATGGCTATCAAATTGGATCGGTCTTGGATGATTAAACTCTTACAAAACTCCATGCGAATCTTTCATATTTTTACCGAGGGTTATTTGGATTTTTTTTTTAGAACCCTATAAACTGCAACATTCCATGTGCCAAATTTAGGCACCAATTGACTGGCTGGGGGAATTTATTTTTCTTTGTGACTCCCCTTGAGCCAGAGCTCATCTGTTTAGTTTCTGGAAGGAATATCAGCACCGAATTCTGGTGCGGATCCATCCCCAACATTTTCTATACTCTTCTTTACCCAAATCTTGTTCATCTCCCTTTGAACTTCATCCATATTCACTTTGCCTTTTCCCTTATCTTGTTTTTGATTATGATGCACCCAACCCCTTTTATCTTGATTTTTACTTCTGCAGAATTCGGCAATATGGCCAGATCTATTGCAATTGTAACAAATAACATTTCTTTGCATATTTGACTGATATCCTCTTGATCTGCATTGATCAGCCATATGTCCCATTCTATTGGATGCAAAGCATCTACCATTGAATGAATTGATTATTTGCATATTTCTACATTCATGCCATACCTTTTGCAGTTGAAACATTGTCCAGAGAAGGATGGATTGGTCTGATTCATTCTCCTTCTGCACTGAGTTACTTTATATCTGAAGTTGTTGCAATTGAAGCAGTATCCATTGAAGGATGGACATCTTTGAGAATTTGGTTGCCTTACCAGAGATCTTCTAGGCCTATTTCTTTGATTTTCTGATCCAAAGTTCTTCTGACCGGATCTAGAGCTTTCACCTTTCTCACATCCTAGGCCGCGCTTGTCATCTACCCTCTTTTGGCTTTCAAGAAGAACTTCAAGTTGAGCTGAGCTTATCTTGAATTTCTCTTTGTCATCATTTGCTGTTTGAAGATCTTGTTTAAGAGTGTCTATCTGATTCTCAAGTTGTTCTTCATTATCTCTAGCTTCTTCAAGATCAGATTCAAGATGCCTAATTGTTCTGTCCATTTTGTGGCAGTACTCTATCTTTTCCTTGAGGAATTGTTTTAGATTATCTTCAATTTTCATTTTCTCTTCAATTTCTTGGGTGAATCTCATAACCCCTGATTCCATCTCATGCCTTACCATAATGACTTCTTTTGATAGCTTCTCACATAGCTTGTTTTTCTCATCCAGATCTTCATTAGTATCATTGGATTCACTTCTACTTGCTAATTTTTGAAGTAGTTCCTTTCTCTTTTTCACAGAGATACTTAGTTTTTCTTTTAGCTCATTTATGAAATCATCAACTTGTTTGAGTCTTTCTCTCAAGTTATTGACTTCAGAGTGGGACTGTTCAAAATCATCTAGGGTAGACTGAAGTTTTTCTTTTATACCATACATATCCATTGAGATTCTCAGATCTTCCTCAAGTTGTTAGGCTCTGTTTAGAGGAACTTAGCTCTAATACCAATTGTTGGAAACAGGGTAGATAACTGAGAGGGGGGGTGAATCAGTTATCTCAAATATCTTAACTTTCTTTTCTCTTTTAATAATTAGTGCAGCATTAAAACATGTAAGCATATATGATCATAAAAACAAAATTAAAATTATCACACATAACACAAGGATTTTTATGTGGAAAACCCTGTTAAGGGAAAAACCACGGGGTGACTAACCCAAGATTGTATTCTCTGTTAAAAGAATAAGAAGTACAAAATGGCACTTGCCAATTAGGGCTCATTGCCCGAGCACACTGCTCACAAGAGGCACACTGCCTACAAGAGACTCACTATCTACAAAACTTACAGATGGTAATCATGTGTTGGAACTGATGAGAGGCATCTACAAATGCTAGAGTTCAGTTCCAGTTAGGCACAATATATTGATCTGATGCACTTGATTCTTCCTCTGCCCTAGTGTTGTTGCTCTGTCACATACCAGACTTGTATTTCTACTTCCACACTTATCTCTACCTTTCTTTGCACTTTATTTTATCATCTCTGTACACACACACACCTACATACTAGAATTCATCTGGTATATATATCCGCATCAAGGATTTCAACAACTTTCTAGTCAGCAACCAGAATACTCAAGATATTTACAAGTTACTGCTCTGTCGGCTGAATTCATGCATGATTTGTGATGCGTATCAAAACATAGACATAGAAATCATCAATCATGTCGGCCAACCATGTATGATCCCTCAAATAGCTTGATCAACATTAATTACTCATCCAGATTGAAGTCTGATACTTTGTCGGTCAGTTCTTCCTCAGTCTGCTCTGCCTGTCTGGGACCCAACACTCAGATGCTCATATCTTTTCCATGTTTTATCACCAGAGGCTCAATCTATGGAATATAGTAGTCATGATACTCCTCTTGACTTGTCCAAGTCCGTAACTTGCTGAGTTACACCATCTGAGAGATCCGTACTTGATTGTCAGACCTTGCTGCATGCTCTGTTCTTGTTCACCATACCAAAACAATCTTTAATCTAACTTCCGGTATAGGCATACTATGTGTTGTGGATGTGTGGGATAGACTTTGTTGCCATCAATGACAACACTCACAAGGCCACACAGTGTCTCTTGCCAACACTTTATAACACATTTTTCAAAGCAAAGACACATATTTAAGTCTTATGGGTTTTTTGGACTTGATTTTATGTTGCTTTTCCTCTCTAAACATTCAACATCACTACCTGATATGCCTTTATAAAATGATTCTAGGGTTATTGTTGGATGCATTGAAGGAGAGAGCTTCATATATGGGACATGATCAACACTCAGTCATGAAGATAGTCATGAAGACTCAAGGATCATAAATGAGAGAGCTTCATAAAGGAGATAGCTTCATATATGAGATGTCATGAAGACTCAAGGAGCATAAATGATAATGAGCAAGAGATAAAGTACACAATTCATGCCATAGACAAAGTGAGATGAGTCTTAAGTTGTGATCAAGGGTGGTGTGTTAGTTTTTGAGAAAGGAAGGGCAGTTGGCAATGTACAAAGATCAATGAGGAAGATTACAGTCATAAGGTGATGATGTTAGCAATTCATCAAGACTTTGGAAGCAACCAGTAGACAAATTTATAGAAGTCTTAAATAGTAAAAAGGATAGCCACTAATAATGCTATTATTACAAGGCATATATTCTACATGGCAGTATATTTGCAGGAATATGATAATTTCATAAACCTATGACAGTCTACAAATGAAAGTCTAAATTCTGTATACTTATGGGTGATTGTTCTATAACAGAGAGATAATGAGTGAATATAGGTAAGATGTTCATGGTAAGTGGCAATGGTCAATGGTTCCCAGGGATACAGGCATAGTAAGCATGGTTTCAGTGGCATGAGAAAAGGAACATAGGACTGTAGTGTTAGCATTAGAAGTTAAGTATATGAAAGTTGCAGGGCAATCATCTAGAAAGCAAGTATGCATAGTTCAGTCACCACAATGAGTGAACACCAAGGACACTAAATATGACTACCTACCAAGTGTCCAATGTAATAGAGGCAGGGTAAGTGAACAGTTTAGACTCAAAAAGAGGCTTTTGAAGATGAATTAATGAAGGAAAAATCTGGTTCCATGCCTTAAGAGGACATGATATCTTCAAACTAAATAAAAACATGTCCCATAAGTAGTACTAATGACAATACAAGACACAAGAATAAAATGATGTTTCATTAAGGAAGCCTAATCTAGTCCATGTTTCACATTATGAATATCCTATCATAGACCTGACTACATATGACTGTGCATTTCCTTTAGTTGCAGTCAAGAAGGACAAGTGCTAGACTGATGGGGTGGATTAGATGACCTATGGAAGTAGTTAGGCTAGTCGAGAATCAGTTACTGACAGTTCACTTTTTGGCAAAGCATTATAAACTTGGAGAAGTTTCTTTCTTGTCATTTCGGTGTATTGTAACTCAGATTTTTAGTCTTGTGATTGAAAATAAACATTGTAATAGTCTATTTCTAAGCATTTTTCAATCAAGATAAATATTTTAGACTTGTGCAAGTTGTAAGAACACCTTTCTTTTAATAAAGTTCAGCGATTTTGCCTTCTTAATGGTTGTCTTTATATTGTGTGCAATTGAAGATTGATGTGTATTTCTGTGTTTTATGTTTAAGTCCTCAAATATTAGTCAATTAAAATGACTAAATATACTACTAATTGATGTCAATTAATAATTAAATTGACTAAATATACTACCAATTGACAGAAATCAGTGAACACTAAATAAATATGACTAAATATATGACCAGTGTTAAATCAGTGAATAAAAATGACTAAATATACTACCAAATTGATCAAAATGATGATTAAAATTAATGACTAGATATAGTACCAATGGACACAAATTAGTGAAAAAAAATGACTAAATAAGTGACTAGTTAACAACAATCAATGACTAAATTAACGACTAAATATATTAGTGAATAAATAATGACTAAATAATTGACCATATTACAACAATCAATGACTAAATCAACGACTAATTATACTACCAAATTGATCAATCAAAACAACCAATAAATGACTAAAAATGGTTTAGTCATCAATTTGGTCACATTATAAATGACTGGCAATAAACTACTAATGGTCACGTGACCATGTCTGGTCATTTATAAGTAGTTTTTAGTAGTTTTTTAAGTCATATATTGTTGTTTCTATAGTAGTGTTAGTTCTTCAGATCCTGGTCTTCATCAATCTTCACATGATTTTGAGAGGTCACTTATTTTAGTTTGGTCCAAGCCTCTTGATTTGATTGTGACTCATTTCAGCATCAACATGATGACATTTAAATAGTGTTTTGAGACAAGATACATCATGAGACTTACCACCTCACCTTACTTCTTTGAGTTGGAGTTACTTCAACATTCACCATTAGAGTTATTTCTTCTTAAGGGGAGAAATGTCATTTTCCACAAATGGATCATTTTCAGCAATTATACATGGGTATTCTCTTTTGGCATAGGGTCTACTTCATTTTGCGGGGGCTACATAGTCTCTTTCTCTCTCCTATATCTGCATCATCACAGTCAGAGCGACATGGCTTCGGGCTTGGTGTAGAGTTATCATCTTTGAGGAGGCTTCCTAGACCTCTTCTTTTATCTTTTTCTCTCTTTTTGGAGGGGAGTTTTTCCCACGTGGTTTTCTCTGTTTCTCCATTTTTATGAGAGATTGCATTGTACATGGGTACCTGATTAGGCCTAGTTGTCGGGACCCACTTCATTTTCTAACCTAATCTTTGCTTAAGGGGGGGTGTTAGTGTATATTTTAAGCTCACTTAGGCTTAGAAGACTATACTTAGTGGTGCACTTTTCTCATTTGAGCACATGCTAAGATTAGGTTTTCTTGTGCTTTTATTAACACATCTAAGTTTAGTAACAGGTGTCTAGGCTAACTTATCCTAAGTTAAGTAGTCATGCCTATCTTTTGGGCCACTACTATTCTTAGTCTTGCTTTTCCTATTTAGGCATGTCTATTCTTAGAGACTGGATGCCTATATGTACTTACTTATTGAGCTAATTCATCATCCTATTTTGCTTTGCATATTGCTTATGTTTTTTGACAACATTGAGTGTGTGATTGTGTGATCTCTCATGACTCCTTGTGCCAGTACTCAGTCTTCCAAGATAGATCCCATTTTTTATTAAAAAACTTATATATATAATTAGATTCGAGGCTCCAAGCTCTATGAAAGGGTATTTTTCAGATTTTCATGAGATACCCTTGGTTGGATAAATCTAGAGTTGAAGTTCATTTTTTGTTGAATTTTCTATAAAAAAAGGGGTTAAGCTACCACATGGGCTACCACCTAGATAGTTTCAGGTGAAAGAGTTTTGATTAAAACACTTTTTCCCTAAATTGTTTGGGCTAGAACATTCTATACAAATTAATATACATTTCAAATTTGATTTCAAATTTATATCAAGTTTTCGGGAAAAAGAGTTTCAACTAAAACTCTTTGTTCTATGTAGGAGCCATGTAGTTTTAGGCATAACCATTTCACCCACAACTATTTTGTTGGCCCAAAGTGTGACACAACTCTAAACTTTCACCCACGTCCTACTTATCCATTTTGTAATGTATTAGATAAGAGGTTTGATCTTCGACATGGGAGGAAAATCATACAAATACAACACAAATTTAAAATATGTTAAAAAATATAAATAAAGAGACAATGCCCTTCTCAACCTTGTTGATATATGTTTGTCCTAGCTCCCTCCCTTGACCAACGAAATTATTAAAAACATAAGCTACCAAAATTGTATAAGAAAGTAGAAGGCTATCTAACATAGTAGCCACCAATTACAAATTATATGTAGATTCAAATCAAACCAGAGTACAAATTAAATATATTGGTTCTCTTTCTACTACAAATCTAGGAAGACTTTCAATAAAAATCATTGCAACAAAAAATATCAAATATTACACTTTAAATGAATGTGTTTGACATATATCCATATACAATTTGTGCAACTGACTTCCACAACTTATATTTCTTACCAACTTTGAAAATGATTATGGTTTATTTATTTCTAATTAATCAGAGATCTGCATTTATGTCCAATCAAATTAGAGATAATCTACAACACACATACCACCACATCCATGCTCCACTTGGATTTTTATGATTTTCACTTTATAGCAAATAGGAGAAAAAACTAATTAGAAAACACATTTCTCAATTAGAACATAGACAATGCAATTTAAATTAATACATTTCTTGGTGTTTTGAAATAAAAGCTTAATATATTTATATGTTTCTATGTTTATAACACTAGATTCATTAAATACATTTTTGATAAATTCATAGGATTTTTATATCCCTTGCTATCTTATTTGTAACATAAAACTACGATATTATGTTAAATACACCTAATAAATATTTTATATATCTCACCGGCATCCTACCAGCTAATTAGATATCTTCTAATGACCACTTCTCGATGTCGTGCAATTTTTTAGGATTGACTTGGAGAGCTTGAAAGCTCATACAATATAGTCTATGGGTTAACTAGTTGATTAATTTTCATGTTATCATATTAATTTCTCTATGATAATGTAAAGTCCAATGACATTTTTATGCATTTTAACCATAAAATACAATCAAAATTTTAGAAAAATTATATCATTTAAAAGGACAGATTTCAAATGCATTGCCAAAATTTCTATATGATTATTCTTATATTGATTTAAATATATCTTTTCCTAACATGAAGTATACTTAATATTTGAGGGACAACTTCCAATGGAAAAACTTCATGAAAATTGCTTGACAGGAAAGGGTTGACCCTCAGATTTAGGCCTGATGTGAACATTTATCTCAATCATTTAGTATGACTGAGAATAAATGAATCGTTTGTAACCATGCAAATGTTACTTAATATTTGAGGGACAACTTCTAATGGAAAAACTTCATGAAAATTGCTTGATAGGAAAGGGTTGACCCTCAGATTTAGGCCTAATGTGAACATTTATCTCAATCATTTAGTATGACCGAGAATAAATGAATCATTTGTAACCGTGCAAATGTGACAAGCATTCTAATAAATATTGGTATAGGCTACAAAGACTTGCTGGTTTTGGGTCTGTACTGTAGGTCACTATTTCCATCGCATGTGGAGCCAGCTCTGATTAGGGTGCTAAATATGAGAATCCAATTGCACTTGTGACGTTGATGTATTTAGAAAAGTCAGGTTTTGAGGCTTTTTGTGTGTGATTGAGTGACAGGGTTTTTAGCGCGTAAAATCTTTCAAGATGAAAACTATAGATATATATAGTAGTTGTAGTAATATAATATAGATAATATAAATTTAATGATGAATTTAGAAAAGTCAGGTTTTGAGGCTTTCTGTGTGTGGTTGAGTGACAGGGCTTTTAGCACGTAAAATCTTTCAAGATGAACCTATAGATATATATAGTAGTTGTAGTAATATAATATAGAATATATATAATTTAATATTAACTTTATATTATCTATATTTAAAATTTTATCCTTACATTTTATTTATGCTTATACAAGGATAAAGTGAGTCATATGGGACTCATGTCTAACTAAATTTGAAGCCATATAATTCCTTTTCATTTTTAAGTTGGATTTACATTGAAGACATAAGTGGTGATGTTGGAGCTCTTTGTCCAAGAAAGGCACCAGCCAATATGAGGATTTCTGAGAGGACTACCTGGTGGTGGTCCTGGAGTTGTTAGAAAGGTGACACTGGTGATTGTGCCAGAGTTGGGGGAGTTGTCGAGCTTGGAGGAGGAGGTGGTCCTTGGGTAAGTTTTGATGAAAGACCATGCACATTTCCCATCTAGGAGGTGATGGCGTCCTGCAGGAGCAGATTGGAGGCGTGGGATGTGGATTGTTGGGAGTGTGGAGGTGATGGTGGTTTTAGGTGCCGATATTGGTGAATACGACCATTGAAGGCACAAGCCTCCCTATGGTGAAAGCGATATAGGCATTGGAGATGGTTTTGACTTGTCCTAGGTTAGGCATTGGTGTTGGAGGTGGGTTAGGTGGTGTTTTTAGGCTAGGAGTGTACGTTGGAGCCGGGACGAGGCCCTGCAGCAAATCTCAGTCCTCACTGAAGACGTATAGGTGTCTCTGAGGAAGCACTGGTGGTAGTGCTGGAGAAAATGGAGCTACCGATCCAAGAGATGGTGAGGACATGGTTGCTAAAGTTGATGGTGGCATTTGACCATTTGATGAGTCTTGAGTTTCCTAGGTACAGGAGGATTTGGAAGCGCTTTGGCACATTATTTTGGTTGGAGTTTCTCCCCGCTTTTCTCCCCATGGGAGGCTTTGGAAGCGGTTGGCCTGCATCTGGCGGTTTGCACATCTACCTATTCCCTAGGTATTGTGGGGTGCTAAAGATGGTTGTGGGAGGTATAAGGAGCAGCCTTTGGTTTCATCTCCAGAGGTAGGCTGGTCGGGGACCTTGGCTTTGCAGTGGAAGCTGTGTGGTTGGTAGTTTCCTAGTGTTGCAGTTGGTAGGTTTGGTTGGGAGGTGGCACAGATGGTAGTGCCGATGAGGATGGTGGCACTGAACCAGGTAGATGAAGTAGAAGGGGTGAATGAGTTGGATGGCCCCAAGTTGGAGAGGTGGGAGCGGGACCGACAGATCTGAATGAAGTTTGTGGATTGTTCAAAGGCCACATTGCTTTGAAGGAGTGTGTGGCTGTGGTGGTCCTGTAAATGTTTGGGAAATGGTGTTTGTTGAGTGCACTCTAAGACTTTGGTAGAGTTGTTGTATAGAAACCAGGGGGAGGTGCCATTGTTGGCTTTGGCGGTGTTTTGATTCGGGACCTGGTGGTAGTTGCAGGCGGTGGTTTGGGTGTTGTTTTGATATCGACCCTATTGGCAGTGTTGGTGTTCAGGGGTGGAGGAAGGAGGTGTCGAGGGAGCTGTAGGATGATCTGGCCCTGGAGGTGGCTCGGATGGTGCCAACAGGAGACACTGGCAGTTACTGGTGGAAGAATTGCTCCATCTCCTGTGGGAGTGGTGGATGTGGAGGTGAAGGTGTTTGTGGAGGTGGTTACATTTGTGGTGGTGCTAGCTTCTTGCTGGGTGGTGGAAGCAATCTAGGTGTGAGGATGGGTGGTGGTGATGATATTCAACGGTGGTCATGGAGTTGAATGCTGATCGGGTGGCAATGATGGCAGCTGCTAAGATTTCAAATCTCAACATTTATGGTTTTGGGCATACGTCTCCCCAGGATAGTCACATCGGTGACAATCTATTGTCCTTTGTTCCCAACGGGCAGATCATCAGAGGATGCTTCCATTTATTCATGCCAGGACTATTGGCAGATGTTGTTGGGTGGCTTATTAATGTCTATAGATTAAAAGCATGTGTGGCTCCTTCGAATGATAGTTGAGCCACTTTTGGGAAATTTCTTATGGCTATGCCTATGGTACATTACTTTTGGCTAATTATCTATCTTTTGGTTTCTTCAACTTCACTCCCCGTCGGCCACTTTTTAAATGTTTGACGGGATGCTACCTTGTAAGCCAGCTAGGTTATGTTATTGGCTGATGTGCCTTTTTGCCTTAGGCCCCCCTTGTACTTTTTGGTTCTATTTTAATATATTGGTATGGGTGCTTGTACCTTTTTATTTAAAAAATAACAAACCACGTTGCATGATGTGGTCTAGTCTAAGGCTAGGTTGCATGACACCATTATGTCCTAGTCAATAGGAACATAACAACTCTATTGCATCTACTTAATCTTTGTTTTGTGTCCAAATCTCAAATTTGGATATTCTCTTGTGAATTCTCTTGGATCCCAATGATTCATTTTCTGATTGAATTGACTACTTTATGCATCACATAGTGTTTATGCACCACATATTGTTATGTCACATAAGACTCCAAGAAAAAATGTTAAAACTATTATGAACCCCATATTATTAGTGTTTAAATTAATGAATGCGTTGCATTATTCTATGACTTTATAGGGCTTACAATATACACAAACTAATTTTCAAATGTAATACAATGACATTGACTAACTTTTTGCAACACTTATTATTATTTCTACTTTCAAACATTTTGCAATGTCAAGGACTAGTCACTATGCGACCCTTGTCAAAATAATAAAATTTACAACCACATAAGACCTTTTTTTTGTGCTACATCAAAAATAAAATAAAATAAAATCTTTAAATAGAAATAACCATACATAAAATTTAATTTTATCTTTGTATTCATAAATCTCTAGAATTTTTTTGTATTTATAGTGGTATCAAATATTCTATTATTATGTAACAATATCGCCAATGAGATGATGAGCTACTAGTTGGTGGTCTAAATATTAAGGGGACTTCTAAGATGGATATGAAAATAATTGTGATAGATGAATGATAATTAGTTTTTAAAATTGGATCTAAGATTAGTTGAGTGATAGAACTAAGGTCTATGAGTTATATGACTATGTTTTAACTTGGGTCAATTTCATGCCCATGAATTTGAACTTGGCATGCAAAAATAAACTTTCACCACAAAAATGAATCTAAAACTTACAAGCCCTTTTAAATTGCAAACACAGATTTTCCTTAATGTTTGGATTTACAATAAATGATTAGTGGTGTTGATACATACCTTTGGAAGCTTGCTAAATGAGGATCTTTTCCATATAGAAATCCCCTAGATCGATCTAATAATTTTAGAAATAGTTGGAAGACAACAAGTAATTATGTAAATGATGTTGTTTCCACTATGATGATGCTAAGCAATAAAGACTTTTGACTTGGTGGAAATGGAATATGATGCAATGGATGTTGAAGTTACCTAGTACAAGAGCTAGTGTTCACTTGTATAGATACAAGAGATGATGTAGAAAGATGAATAATGATTGATGAGTGATCCTTTGTGATAGATAGGTGCAGATGGTTTTACTTAAATATGGGTGGATCCTAGATGCTTCTCCTTATGAAGATGACCTAAGGAGTGATCTAGTAGTCTACACACTTTACCTTGTTGATTTGCCTCTACTTTTGCCTTGTCAATTATATGCCAAAAATATTGGTATTTTAAAATACCTTTAGAGGATTGCCAATATCTCACTAGGGGACATGTTCTACTAGGTCAACCTCTCCAAAATTTAGGTAAATAATTGAAGATAGTAGATATCAATTGTGTAAATGTTCTAAAGTGATGTGATGTAGAACTATGCTCTTTTTAGGTACTTCACTTGAAATATTCCTAGCATGTTGCTTTTGTAAATGCAAATGATATTAAATGCCATTCGATGATGGTGAAATGAGTGCAACTAAATGCCTTTAAATACAAGGACATAGCAATAAATTATACAAAACTTGTGTTAAGGTGATCTTAGGATGGAAATGTTGGCAATTTGGCAAACATCACTAAGAGAGAGACACTGTTGGTATGATGGTGAATGATTGTGCTGATGGTAATAGTTTGTCATTGATGTTAAAAGGTTGATAATGATCATGATACAGGTGATGGAGCTTATTATCTTGCTAACTTGTGTTGATCTTGTGCAAAGTCTTCTTTCAGAATGTCATTGATTATAAGTTTGATGTCATACATTTGGGGTCATATGATTGAAATTAAAAGTAACTGGTTGTGCTCATGACATGGTTGACATGGTTTTATACAGTGGTATTTGACAGTAAGTAACAGTGGCAGTTGATAGTATCATTAGTAAGTTCATTAGTTAATCATTGTTGCTGATCAGATGTGAGGTCATGAAAAATAACTCAGAGATCAGGACATAAGGTTGGTTGTCAGGTTGTGCTCAAGACAAGATATGAGCTATGATCTTGATTCATGGTTTGCTCAGTTTACAAAGATTGTCTTCACAATCATTTTGGACAATGGGATCTTGCTTACAGTGACATCATGTTGGTTACAAGTGACAGTGGCTTGATAGTCATGTCTTCATGTTTTTCATGTCTCCATGTCTTTGGTGTCATCATATCTTATAGTATCCTCTTGGCTTGGTCATTTGTATGTCATAGAGTCATGTTTTGTTCATTATCATATTTCATGTTATTGTGACTATGCCACTATATTTTGGTCTTATGATGTGTTTAGTTTAAAACCTAAAATTAAGACCTATGTTCTCAAAGATATTAACCTAAACCTAAGTCACCCTTCTTACCTCTTAGTTGCCCATCATATACAAGTTTATTTTTTTTATTATGTTTTGGCGGTGACCTGCAATATCAAGTTGAGAAGGTTTTAAGTTACAACTTTGAGGGGCTTAGTAACATGAATCACCGGCCCTCTTTACATGCTTAACCGATTCCATCGGTCCTCATTCATGGGCAGCAAACACAGTTCAAACACCTTATGAAGTGAGCGGTGGTCATAGTTTTGCAGATTTTTTAAAACATCAAAACCTTAAAGAGCCCGATGTCTATAAAGCTTGGAGCCTGATATATTTGTTTTTGAATATGCTTTATTCAAAAAGCTAAAAGTCCGAGCGGGAAATAAGTATGAATGTTTTTGTTTAAATGTTTTTGAAAAGCAAGCTCGAGGGTATAACGTTTTTTTTAAGCATAGTATGTATGCCAAGAGGGAGCCCGACGTTTTATAAAGGTGGTCATGATTTAAAAACAAAAGTCATCGAAATCCAATTAATAAAGATTATTATGGAGTTTGCATTGGATTGTTTTAAGAAATACATGCTTTATGTATTATAAGAAGCCCGCGGAAAATCAAGTCAAAGAAAAATGTGAAGTGGCATCGAAGTGTTTAGGTAGAAAAGGCTGATGAAATTGTTAAAGGGAAGCCATGTATGGCATTTGACATTTATCCTCATTTATGTTAGGAAGCCCGAAATAAGTTTGATTAACCATATTTAATGGTATGTGGTTAAAAGGATATAAGCATAAAAAAATTATAAAGGTATTCAAATAGGTTTTGGAAACATTAACATGCAAAAGTAATTTCTATTTTTGCTTTGAGAAAAAGGTGGGTAAGTTAAGACTTTTGAGGAGTTGTCTTTTAGATGAAAGATTTATTTGGAAACAAATAAGATGTTTTTTTTCTTTTAGAAGGTAGATTTGATATAGAATTTTTTGAAGACAATTTTTATGGATTTTATTTTTGAAAAAGATTTTTTTTTGTGAGAAGATACAGAGGAAGATGAAAAGGCAGGTTGATAGAAATTTTTGAAGATTGATTTGAAGTTTTTTTATTGTAAAAGAATATCAAAGAATTTGAGGAGTTTTTGAAGACATTTTTTCTTATAGGGATATCAAGAGTTGAATTTTTGAAGGAACAAAATGTTATTTTGTGAGCAGGGCATTGGATGAAGTTTTTAGTTTCGAAGATAATATTTACAGAGAAGAGAATATAAAAAAAATTCATTTCTAGACATTGAAGAAAATATCAAAGATTTTATTTTCTCCTACAAGGCAATTTTTATTGAAGACAAAATGTTCAGATTGAAATGAATATGAAAGGTCAATGAATTTTTGAAAGGTCAATGAAATTTTGAAGAGGATAATTTGCAGAGGAAAGGAATATGAAAAGATTTTCAAAATTTGTATATAATGTTTTTACAAGTACATTGACGGTGTGTGTGTGTGTGTGTGTATGGAATTGAACAGAGAAATGAAGACATTTTCTAATAAATCCTTTTGAACAGAAAAGAATTATGACAAGATGATACTGGGTTTGTAATGTAGAGATAATCAGCTGAATTATTATGCAGTGTGAAGGAATTGAATGGAAATAGAGTATCCCTCTGATTTGGTTTATAACTTCTATTGGTGATTTGGTTTGCCAGTAAGGCATTGTATTAGCCAGTGAGGCTTATAGGTCAGTGTGACCTTAATATTTGTCGATGAGACAATTTGTATTGCCAATGAGGCATGTTTTTTAGTTAAGCCAGTGAAGCAATTCTGGAGTGGTTTTTCTACCCCTGGAGGGTTTTCCACTCATGCAATTCTTGTGTCTTGATCTTCTCTCTGTGGATATATGTTTTACTCATGAGTTTTTTTTTTTTTTTTTTTTAATTCTCAGTTATGTGCACATGTATGTGAGAAATCAATGATAGCTCTCTCTCCTTGTACTCTGCAAGTTAAAGTTTGTAAAAAGATTAGAAATTTCACACAACACTGATTCACCCCCCCTCTCAGTGTTGTCCTTGACTCCTTCAATTGGTATCAGAGTGAAGTTGCCCTTTTGAAGCTTAATCAGCTTGGGTAGGTCCTGTGTGTGGAGTTCAATGGGTAAGTGCAGAAGAAATAAGAATAAAAATGTCAAGCTTCATTCTAGTCAAAATGTTCAAAAGACATCATTCATATCAAATACATATGTTGATATAAATTCAGTGGATAAAGATGTTGTCCAAGTTGAATCTAATATTGTTTCAGATGTTCCTCAGTTTGATGGTTCAAATTTTTCAGTTTGGTATGTTAGAATGCAAGTATATTTATCCTCCTTAGGATATGATATTTTAATGTCAGTTGAAAATGGTATTTCTGCAAATAACAATGAAGTTCTTGAATATAATGATATTGCAAAGAAGGCTATATTATCTGCTCTATCTAATGATATTATTTGTAAAGTTATGGATTGTGTTACAGCTCAAGATATGTGGAGGAGATTGAAAAGAATTTACCAAGGTAATGATAAAGAAGAGGACACTTTGGTGTGTCAAGAAAGTGGAAATGAAAGGCAATCACATGAAGAAGTTGAGACCCAATCAAATTCAGAAGATGATGATGATCAGGATTATGAAGACTGTGAGATTGAACTGGAAGGAGAGCTTATATATGCTCTGAGTGAGCTCAAGAAGTATAAGAAGGAAAACCCAAAATTAATGTTGCAACTACAACAAGAAAGAGATTTAAAAGACAAAGCTCTTACAGATCTTGAGGAGGCTGAATGTCAAATTATTAGTTTAAAGACATATATTGATGATTCAGATAAACTAATTGCTAGATTGAAGACAGAATTTGAAGAAGCTAAGAGGATCAATTTCTAACCTTGAAGTTTCAAGGATTGAAAATCTAAAACTGGAGAGTGAAATTATTAATCTGAGAAAAGAGTATGATGGTCTCAAGGTTTTATCTAAGAAATATCAAGTGTTTGATAAGATGCTTGGTAAGCAAAAACTATATGAAGACACTACTGGACTTGGTTTTGAAGAAGGAGAATGTTCAAAAGCGAGAGAGACTCCTAGAAGGAAAATTGATTTAAGTCATGTTGCCACAGAAGGAAAAATGAGAGATGAATTTGTGCACAATCAAAGAAGAAATTTGAGAAAACCTGCATCTATAAGACAAGCTTACATGTACAGGTATAACTATTCATTTAATGGTTACTGTTATACTTGTAATCATTTTGGGCATAAAGCAGTTGATTGCAAAAGGAATACTAACCTTGTATGTTACAAGTGCAATAATGTTGGACATATTCAAAGAAGCTGCAAAATAAATAGAGTGTATGATCCTTCATGGAAGCTTAATATGAATGATCAAAGGCATTATCAGTCAATTGATTTTGATTACAACATAATTTGTTATAATTGCAACTCTCTTGGTCATAAAGCACACAGTTGCAGAAGAGCATCACCTAATTTGAAAGGTTGGGAAAAGAAAAAGGTTGAAAAGGTTTGGAGAAAGAAAGCACCTGTAAAAATGTGGAAGAAAAAATAGAGTCATGAGAAGGTAAATCCCAAACTTGTGCATCCAGCACAAGCTACATCATCAGTTGCATAACAGATAGCATGATGTGAGGGGGAGTTGTTCTTGTTCTATCTTTTATCCCCAAGAAGTTACAGGAGGAGATCAATTGATCTTATCTGTCATGCTTGCCTGATAATGTTAATTTTTGATATTGTGTATGTCAGTGACATGTTTAATGGTTGCTAAGATATTATTCATATAATTGATGATGGTGATAGTGGTACAGGTGATCTATGGTTCAATATGTATTTATGTTGTTGATAAAGTGTTTCAGAAGATCTCTGCACAAAGAGATTGATGTTGTGACTTGATATCATGTTGGTACTTAAAAATTGTGTTGCAGCTCTGTGTGATCTTTCTTGTCAGGGCAAAGAGCTTAAGATGCTCTCAAGAAGCTCTTATCAGAAAATTAGCATGTGTTGGCTAAGGTGGCTGAAAATGATAGTTCAATTCATAGCAATTATCTCTGTTTTTTATTTGTGCAAAGTGTTGTTGCAAGTAGAATTTGTTGATGCAATTTGTTTGTTGTTATTTGAATGACAAAGTCAAGAGGCAGAAGTTCTTGTTGGTTGCGGGATGTAGTTATGTATACATCAGATTTGACAGTGTGTTGTAAAAAGATGTGCAGAAACAACAAGATGGTCTTCATTCTTTTTCATGTCAAAAGGGGTGTGCAAAAATAGATTGGTTGTAGAATAATAGTTCATTGACAAGGACATCTCTTGTGTGATATTCATCATGGATTGTGATTCATACTGATTGGTGAAAAGTGTAGTCATTGCATGAAATTCAAGTTCATATCAATGAAGTCAATTTGATGGTCATATCTACTACCTTGTTGAGATATGTTTTTATGGCATATGTTTTGCATAAATATTGAAGCTTTCAGGTGATTTGGAGATAGTGTTTCACTTGTTTCATTGATGATCTTCCTCACTAATATGTTTCAGACAGAGTTCTTCAAGCTATGACATTGATGACATTAATGGTGATATCCTGCATTTCATCAGAGGAAGTTAAAGGTATGTTTTGAATTAGCAATAGCAAATGGTAATGTTCAAAAAGGTTTGTCATATGTTGGCTTCAGGATTGTTATCATCATAAATCATTACTTGTTGAAAGGTTAACAGGAGTTTATGCCTTCAAAGTGTTCATAATTCAATATGCTTATAATGGTTATGATCATGCTATAACATCTTTAAGTGGAGTTGTTCTCAGGGGGAGTTAATCAGAGGATTGAGTTGTCACTATCTTGGGAGATTTGAAAAGAGATATGTTTTCTTCATGCTCATATTGGTATTTCTTGTCCTGACTAATTCAGGAAGTGGATAAGTGCTGAGTTGAGTTGAGTTATGTTGATTAGTCTTGTCAGTGTTTACCAATGGTATTTCTAAGCAGTGTTTTGTTTGTGAACTTTAACACATGGGAGATCTTGGAGATTTGTTATTTCAGGTCAAAAAGTGTTGGTTCAGGAGTTTGTTAAAGGAAGTAATCATTGATGTCAGTGTTTCATCTTCATCTACAAATTTGTGTTGTGATTAGAAGTGGTATAGTGCAGTCTATGGGCAGCTTGTAACAGTGGTTTGGTTCTTGGTTTGATATGCCTTACATGATTGTTTGATGTCTTGTTGCTCTCAGGTTTTTATGGTTGTTCAATATGCACATGGAAAGAGCTCAGAGTTCTCAAGAAAATTTTTGGACAGCAAATTGCAAAAATAATCAGTGCCTTAAGTGGTATTTTGGTATGAAGGATGATAAGGTGAGTAATAGTGCTTGTGATTCAAGAAATGAGAATATATTGATATCGGCATACTTTGCTAATCTCTTGCCAATGATCTATATGAGTTATTTTTCTCAGGGGAAGATAATAGTCTTTGTCATCAGATGTCAAAAAGGGGGAGAAAGAAAAAATTGCAATCAGATGGTTTTTGCCATCAATGACAAAGGGGGAGATTGATGGTAATAGTTTGTCATTGATGTCAAAAGGCTGTTAATGATCATGATACAAGTGATGGAGCTTATTATCTTGCTAACTTGTGTTGATCTTGTGCAAAGTCTTCTTTCAGAATGTCATTGATCATAAGTTTGATGTCATACATTTGGGGTCATATGATTGAAATTAAAAGTAACTGGTTGTGCTCTTGACATGGTTGACATGGTTTTATACAGTGGTATTTGACAGTAAGTAACAGTGGTAGTTGATAGTATCATTAGTAAGTTCATTAGTTAATCATTGTTGCTGATCAGATGTGAGGTCATGAAAAATAACTCAGAGATCAGGACATAAGGTTGGTTGTTAGGTTGTGCTCAAGACAAGATATGAGCTATGATCTTGATTCATGGTTTGCTCAGTTTACAAAGATTGTCTTCACAATCATTTTGGACAATGGGATCTTGCTTACAGTGACATCATGTTGGTTACAAGTGACAGTGGCTTGATAGTCATGTCTTCATGTTTTTCATGTCTCCATGTCTTTGGTGTCATCATATCTTATAGTATCCTCTTGGCTTGGTCATTTGTATGTCATAGAGTCATGTTTTGTTCATTATCATATTTCATGTTATTGTGACTATGCCACTATATTTTGGTCTTATGATGTGTTTAGTTTAAAACCTAAAATTAAGACCTATGTTCTCAAAGATATTAACCTAAACCTAAGTCACCCTTCTTACCTCTTAGTTGCCCATCATATACAAGTTTATTTTTTTTTATTATGTTTCGGCGGTGACCTGCAATATCAAGTTGAGAAGGTTTTAAGTTACAACTTTGAGGGGCTTAGTAACATGAATCACCGGCCCTCTTTACATGCTTAACCGATTCCATCGGTCCTCATTCATGGGCGGCAAACACAGTTCAAACACCTTATGAAGTGAGCGGTGGTCATAGTTTTGCAGAGTTTTTAAAACATCAAAACCTTAAAGAGCCCGATGTCTATAAAGCTTGGAGCCTGATATATTTGTTTTTGAATATGCTTTATTCAAAAAGCTAAAAGTCCGAGTGGGAAATAAGTATGAATGTTTTTGTTTAAATGTTTTTGAAAAGCAAGCTCGAGGGTATAAAGTTTTTTTTAAGCATAGTATGTATGCCAAGAGGGAGCCTGACGTTTTATAAAGGTGGTCATGATTTAAAAACAAAAGTCATCGAAATCCAATTAATAAAGATTATTATGGAGTTTGCATCAGATTGTTTTAAGAAATACATGCTTTATGTATTATAAGAAGCCCGCGGAAAATCAAGTCAAAGAAAAATGTGAAGTGGCATCGAAATGTTTAGGTAGAAAAGGCCGATGAAATTGTTAAAGGGAAGCCATGTATGGCATTTGACATTTATCCTCATTTATGTTAGGAAGCCCAAAATAAGTTTGATTAACCATATTTAATGGTATGTGGTTAAAAGGATATAAGCATAAAAAAAATTATAAAGGTGTTCAAATAGGTTTTGGAAACATTAACATGCAAAAGTAATTTCTATTTTTGCTTTGAGAAAAAGGTGGGTAAGTTAAGACTTTTGAGGAGTTGTCTTTTAGATGAAAGATTTATTTGGAAACAAATAAGATGTTTTTTTTCTTTTAGAAGGTAGATTTGATATAGAATTTTTTGAAGACAATATTTATGGATTTTATTTTTGAAAAAGATTTTTTTTTGTGAGAAGATACAGAGGAAGATGAAAAGGCAGGTTGATAGAAATTTTTGAAGATTGATTTGAAGTTTTTTTATTGTAAAAGAATATCAAAGAACTTGAGGAGTTTTTGAAGACATTTTTTCTTACAGTGATATCAAGAGTTGAATTTTTGAAGGAACAAAATGTTATTTTGTGAGCAGGGCATTGGATGAAGTTTTTAGTTTTGAAGATAATATTTACAGAGAAGAGAATATAAAAAAATTCATTTCTAGACATTGAAGAAAATATCAGAGATTTTATTTTCTCCTACAAGGCAATTTTTATTGAAGACAAAATGTTCAGATTGAAATGAATATGAAAGGTCAATGAATTTTTGAAAGGTCAATGAAATTTTGAAGAGGATAATTTGCAGAGGAAAGGAATGTGAAAAGATTTTCAAAATTTGTATATAATGTTTTTACAAGTACATTGACGGTGTGTGTGTATGGAATTGAACAGAGAAATGAAGACATTTTCTAATAAATCCTTTTGAAGAGAAAAGAATTATGACAAGATGATACTGGGTTTGTAATGCAGAGATAATCAGCTGAATTGTTATGCAGGTGTGAAGGAATTGAATGGAAACAGAGTATCCCTCTAATTTGGTTTATAACTTCTATTGGTGATTTGGTTTGCCAGTAAGGCATTGTATTAGCCAGTGAGGCTTATAGGTCAGTGTGACCTTAATATTTGTCAGTGAGATAATTTGTATTGCCAATGAGGCATGTTTTTCAGTTAAGCCAGTGAGGCAATTCTGGAGTGGTTTTTCTACCCCTGGAGGGTTTTCCACTTGTGCAATTCTTGTGTCTTGATCTTCTCTCTGTGGATATATGTTTTACTCATGAGTTTTTTTTTTTAATTCTCAGTTATGTGCACATGTATGTGAGAAATCAATGATAGCTCTCTCTCCTTGTACTCAGCAAGTTAAAGTTTGTAAAAAGATTAGAAATTTCACACAACACTGATTCACCCCCCCTCTCAATGTTGTCCTTGACTCCTTCATGTGCTTGATGTTTGAAGATGTTATCATTGATGGTAACAAGCAAAGGAACAAGATTGGAATAGTGTTTTTGGTCCAAAGAAGAAGACTTAGCCATTTTGGCTAAGTGTTGGCAGTATACTGAAGCAGTGACAAGGAGATAGTGTTTGAGCTAGTATTGGTCCACAGTAGAAGATCATATCATGTGGTTTAGGTATGTTGTTTGCAGTCCTCAAATGATCATTTGTGATTTCAGTTCTTGATGAGTACCAGAAGCCTATCTTCAAAAAGTCTTAAGTCTGGCAGTGCAGAGAATAGAGGAAATCAAAATAGAACATTCAATTGAATAGGTCTGCATTTCTCCGCTATTACATATCTTGTTATGCAATTTTGAGGTGTTGTAAACACATGTATGAAGTATCTATATCTATATTTGCAAGCTCTAAGTTCCACCAAAGATTTAGTTATGAATGCCTAAGTATCGCTACTTGGTTTGGCAGAACTTGACTGTGACAGAGCATGTGTTCTTGTGGTCCACATTCTACTGCAAAAGAATATCTTGCTTTGTGGTTTTGAAGGTATGATCTATGATGTGTGAAGAGGGTTTGATATGATTTTGGAAGCATCTTGTGGTCCGCAATGAAAGTTGATGTTTGACAGATGAAGTGAACTAGTGACTGTCTATGTTTAAGGCCGAAATGATAAGTACAAATTGTATGCGGTAAGTTCTATTATATAGAACTTATTCTAAGTGGTGAAATAGTTAAGGCTGACATATGTGAAGGTATTTCAAATATTGTTTGGGTCCGCTATAGATTTTGGAGAATGAATTTAGCCGACAGAGTACATAAGGCATGACTACACACTACACTTTATTAGGCCGACCTAATATGAAGATTTTAATTATTGCGGATATATATATATATATATATGGGATTTAATTCAGTGTTTGAGTGATGTGATGCGAATGTGATGTGAAATATGTGAAGTACGGAGTAGGCGACAAGTGCAGAAGAAGAGAGATCTTGCTTAATGTAAAAGTAGAGCAGTGAAACAGAGCAGTCAAGATGAAGAGTTTTGAGACAGTATTTTGAGAATTCATTAGAGCTGCATCCATGCATGTGTAGATGCAATTTGAGTAGTTCAACCTGGCAGTGAGCCATTCTTCCTACTTCTTTCTTTCTCTAGGAAGTGAGCCTATTTTGCCAGTGAGCATTTTCTTTGGGCAATGAGCCCTAAGGCTATGAGCCTTCTTGTAATTTAGTATTGTTCCTACATAATATATTGTGAGCTAACACTCACTGTGGTTTTTCCTAGTTTTGGGTTTTCCATGTAAAAATCCTAGTGTTCATGTGTGATGGATTGTGGTTGTCTCTTCTATGCTTAATTTGTTTAATTACTGCATGCAATAAATGGATTATTAGATTAACAAGTAAAAGTTTTAATAGGATACTGATTCACCCCCCTCTCAGTATCTTTAGTGTTCAACAATTGGTATCAAAGCCTAGTTCCTCGGAAGAAGTCTAACAACTTGAGGAAGATCTTGGAGTCTGAACACATGGAAGGTAAAAAATGTCCTACTCCTCCTGAAGAAATTGATGCAACTGAAACTAAAGAAGAATGCACACTTGTTAATGAAGAAGAACTCAAACTTGCACTTGCAGATCTTAAAAAGACTGAGACAAAAAATAGGGATCTGAAAGATAATGTTAAGGAAGCAAATGAGTGCATAAAAAAATTGAGGGAGCAAGTCAAGAAGTTCAGAGAAAAACATAAGGAGGTTAGTGAACAATTGATATCTATAAATGACACCTTGAGTAATCTAAAAGTGGAAGTTGTAAAAAGAGCAAAAGCAGAAGAAGACCTAAATCAATTGGTGAAAAGCAAAACTGAAGACTGCACAAATCTTGCACAAGAAGTTGTGGATTTGAAAGCTGATCTGAAACATGCATGGAGTTAGGAAGATAAATTTAGAGTAAGTGCTACCCAACTTGATTGAATACTTGCTAGTCAGAAGAGTCCTTCTGACTAGCTAACACTCACCATGGTTTTTCCCAGTTTTGGGTTTTCCACGTAAAAATCCCAGTGTTCATGTGTGATGGATTGTGGTTGTCTCTTCTATGCTTAATTTTTTTATTACTGCATGCAGTAAATGGATTGTTAGATTAACAAGTAAAAGTTTTAATAGGATACTAATTCACCCCCCCTCTCAGTATCTTTAGTGTTCAACAATTGGTATCAGAGCCTAGTTCCTTGGAAGAAGTCTAACAGCTTGAGGAAGATCTTGGAGACTGAACACATGGAAGGTAAAAAACCTCCTACTCCTCCTAAAGAAATTGATAGAATTGAAACTGAAGAAGAATGTACACTTGTTAATGAAGAAGAATGCACGCTTCTTAATGAAGAAGAACTCAAAATTGCACTTGCAGATCTTGAAAAGGCTGAGACAGAAAATAGGGATCTGAAAGATAATGTCAAGGAAGCAGATGAGTGCATAAAAAAATTGAGGGATCAAATCAAGAAGTTCAAAGAAAAATATAAGGAGGTTAGTGAACAATTGATATCTGTAAATGACTCCTTGAGTAATCTAAAAGTGGAAGTTGTAAAAAGAGCAAAAGTAGAAGAAGACATAAATTAGTTGGTGAAGACCTAAATTGAAGACTGCACAAAGCTTGAACAACAAGTTGTGGATTTGAAAGTTGATCTGAAACATGCAATGAGTCAGGAAGATAAATTCAGAGTAAGTGCTACCCAACTTGATAGAATACTTGCTAGTCAGAAGAGTCCTGATGATAAAGAAGGCTTGGGATTTGAGAAAGGTGAAAGTTCCAAAACCGGTCAAGAAAAGAATGTTGAGATCAAGAAGGACAAAGGAAAATAGGTTCAGAATCAAAGGAACAGACCTAGAAGACCACCGATCAGGCAACCAAATGCTCAAAGGTACCCTTCTTTCAATGGTTATTGTAATGCATGCAATAAATTTGGTCATAAGGCTACTCAGTGTAGGAGCAGAGTAAATCAAAATGTTCCATCATTCTTTGGTTAGTTTTTCACTTGCAATAAAGTAGGTCACAAATCAAACAAATGCAGAAGTCAGATAAGGAATAGTTACAACAATAGAAGGAATGCTCAAACCTTCAAAGGTAACTAATTTACATGTAAGAGGTTTTGTCATAAAGTTAGTGAATGCAGAAGTTAGATAAGAAACAACTATAACAATGGAAGGAATGCTCAATCTTTCAATGGGAATTGCTTTAAATGCAATAGATTTGGGTACAAGGTTGACCAATGCAGATCGAGGATGAATGAAAGAAATAACAGACAGAGAAGTGTTGTATGTTTCAATTGCAACAGGTCTAGACATATTGCAAGATTTTGCAGAAGAAAGAACATAAAAAGGAATGATTAGACAGAGAAGAAAGAACCGGTACAAAAGGTAGATCTGGCACAGATCAAGAAGGAGATGAATCAAATTTAGATTAAGAAGGAAGTGCAAGAAGTCAAGGCTGAGTCCACACCAAACTTTAGTACTGGTACTTCCTCTGGAAAGTAAATTAAGAGCTCTGGCTCAGGGGAAGATTAATTCAAAATCATGTTTCCCCAGCCAGAAATGTGGTGCTGTTATCCAACACAAAGATATAAGTTATAAAACTGAATGATAGATCTTATGAAGAAAATTCTAGAAGAAAAGAATCTAATGCGGTAAATTGTGGAGCAATCTTGATCGACTGGGGTTAGCAAAGAAAGGGTTTGACATCTTTTTGAACGAAGCATTTATTGCTATTAAATCTTGATGAAAAGAGAATACAAGGGATCCATTTGAAAGAAAAATCACTTTGCATTCAAACCTTCAAGTGACTAAAGTGATCTGAGAAGCGAGCCTAAGAAAATTCAAGCGTTCGGTGTAGAAACCCTAATGGACAAAAAAGGTATTTACCACTCTTTCTTTTTCCTATTTTGAGTTTGTAAAGATGAAGACCCCTCAAGTAGTTGAGATAATAGAGAGGCCTCACCATAAGTTTAAGAAACATCTCTTTAAATCATTAATGATTGATCTGGACGGCGCATTTTCTGAGATTCCACATGGTGTTATGCATACGGAGGATGTTAGGGAATATATACATGTAAACCTAGAGGAATATGATCACATGAAATTAGGAAAATTGTACTTAGATGAGCTGACTACTATCAATATCATGTTGAAAGAAGAATACAATGTCCTGCATGAGAAGAACCTAGATACATGGTTAGACTTTCCGATATTCTCATATGATGCATGGGTTAGATATGTTTTGAGCATAATTCATGATGAATTCTTTTGGCTTGTTGAGCCCCACATGATAAAAAAAGATGCTATTAAAGCAATAACTGGTATGAGCTCTATCGGAAAGGTTCCAACCTTTAAAACCATGAAGAACAATGTAGTAATGTAGTTAACAGGTTCAAAATTTGATAAAAGGGCACTAACTGTGAATGACATTGAGGATTTGGCAGTTAGATTTGCATCGATGGTTATTGGGTACAAGGTCTATTTCTCCAACAGGGAGAACTCAGTGCCTGCAACATCCATATACACAGCATATGATATGGTTAAGAATAACACAAACTATGATCTATGTGAGTTGCTCTGGGAACAACTAATGGAGAACCTGAAAAGAACAAAGGAAACAAAATATCCCTTTAAGTATGGAACTCTAATTATTTGTCTATTCTTTTATTTTTTGAGGGAGTTACCTAGTATGGAGAATATAGGCTGGCTTGATCATGCACCTATAGCCGCTTAAATCAGAAATCATTTGCATAGTTTGGGAAATGCTGACAAACAAAATGCAGCTTTATGGGGTTATTTCAAAAACTTCCAAAAGAAAATGCAGGTTGAGACTAGGATCCCTGAAATAGTTGTAAAGAAGTATGAAAAGGATATTGTGTTCATGGTGGACAAGGACAAATGCCTCATGGAGGCTGTTGAACCTAGGATTGTATGGGTCCCAACAATGGGATATGAAGTCTTAGAGGAAGTATTAACTGGTTTGGCAGATCTTATATTGAGCAAACCAAAAGACCCCAAGGAGGGAAGGTTTGGTACATTTGAGGAACTATCTCTCAAAGTTCATCTAGAGAAAAAATAACTGGAGATAAAGAAGAATGCAAGGAAAATGGCAGATGAATTTGTCAAAAGCCAAGGTCTCATAGATGAAGAAATAAGTGAAGCAAGAGCAAAAGCAGACGCATCTAAGGCTGCAAGTGCTTCAGAAGGGCAAACATCAAAAGCCCCAGAGAAGAAGGAAGAGGAGAAAATTGATAAAGAAAAGCCCGCATCTGGCCCTACAAGAAGAACAAGAGCATCCACTTCTATAGCTGCCTCAAAGAGTTCCAGACCCTCTGCTGCAAAGATAAAGGCTGCAAGTGCTAAGAAAGAGACACTGGAGAAAAAGGCTAAGAAAGAAAAGAATAAGCTTGAAAAACAAGTACTGATAAAGAAAACTACAGAGAAGAAGAAAAGAAAGAAACCAAAGGCAACACAAAGAGTGTATGTGAGCCTAGGTGAAGGAGAAGAAAAAGAGGAAATAGAGATAGATGAGGAGATTGAAGAAAAGTGGACAAAAATAGAGAAAACCACCTCTGGTAAAAAGGAGAAGTCCTTAGGAAAGACCAAGAAGAAGAAGGAAGATGAGAAGACTGAAAGTGAAGCAAGGATTTCCTTAGAAACCTTAGTTAATGCATTTGTTCAACATGGAAATTTGAAACCCATTGCTGAAATGTATGATGAAAGATTTGATGCAGACAAGGCAAGTATTGAAACAATAGTTGTTAGATATTTGGAAATGTTTAGCAAGGCTTTAATTGAAATCTTAGATAAATTACCAGATTGCCTAGCCAACATCATGTCAACAAGGAAGGAAGTGGCTATGGCCAAAGATGTTGAGATAAGAGAATATGTCCTGTTGAGTTTTTGTCTAGATATAACAGATGAAGAAAAAGCCATTTAAGTCACAAAGATACTCAATGATAAATTTGGAACAAAGAGAAGAGTCAATAAAATTATGGTCAGTGACATAGAAGCATTGGTAAAAGAAACAAAGGAGATAACCCTGAATGTGTTACATGAATTGCAAATTACAACTATTGCAGACACTGATGGGGAAGAACAAGTTAACAATGTTGACACTTTTAATGCTGCTCTAGAAGTAAATTTTGAGTAGAGCATGGACCAAGGTACAATCACTCCTCTGAATATTCCAAGAAAGGTTGAAGAAATGAAAGAAACTGAAGAAGAGAAGAAGTCTGAAGAAGCAAGGACAGTCCCTGAATATAATATCTCTGAGGAACAAGAAGAATAGATAGAAGAGGAAAATGAATAAATGATGGACATTCCTGCTCTAGAACCTAAAGGAAATGGGCAAGAAAACATTCAAGATCCCCCTCCAGAGAGTCAAGATACTAAAATGTCTCAAGAAGAAAAAAAAAGAGACACTGCTAACTCATTAATGGAATTTTTGTTAAAACAAAAGGAAGCACAAATAGAAGACACATGTAAACTATTGCAAGGAAGACAAATAAACTTGGAAACCATGTCTCCCCTGTAGAAATTGAAGTTGGGTAGAATGTTCCAAGCAACTACTCAAGAAGAAATAATAAAGTCTCACATGGAAGATAGTGAGCTACTTGGTGAAGCAATAAACATTTTTGAGAAGATCATGCCCAAAGTTTAGAGAGATAGAACACTCACTCCCATAACACAAATGAAAAAGATGATGGAGTCTATGAATTTCCATTTTGAATCCTTTGAGCAAGTTGTTGATAAAAAGGTAAGAGCTGAAATAGACAGTAAGAGATTAGCTAAGCCAAAAGATAAAGCTTCTCAAGACAAAATTTTGTTAATAAAAGTATAGAATATGCACAGTTAGCTCTTAAAGAAGCAAGTGAACTATATCAATTTTTTCTTACATGGCTAGACAATACTAAGGAGATAAAAGATAAAATGGATAGATGGGAAGCTCAAATAATGAAGATATCCAGAACTTATGACCCGACAAAAGATGCTATTGGCAATCAAAGGGCACAAGTTGAAACTATTCATTCTAATATACATAAGTTGTAGACCCAGAGGGATATCATAAAGCATAGAATGAGTCAGCTCTAAGAGGTAGCAAGTTTCAAAATTGCTTCCCTAACCAAGTTAATAACAACAACAGACAAGACAAGGTAAATCTCTGAAGCCCTTGATACAGTAAAGAAAGTAGAAGATTTGGTGTCCTAGATTAATGGGCACATACTAATTTTGAGCGATGCCAAGACCAATTGGGATGAAGAAATGGTGCAACTAAAAATAATCTATAAAGATGTTCTCCTGGAACAACAGTAAGCATTTTTTATTTCACTTGTATATATGCGGAAAGTAGAAAAATAATTTTGAAAATTTGGCAACTTGTACATATCTTTGTATCATACACCTTTGCCATTGATGTCAAAGGGGGAGAAGAAATGAAGCATGTGAAAAACATTTGAAAAATAATAGAAGAAGCATGAAGACAGGGGGAGCAGTGTATAAAGAGAAAGGGGGATTTGTAATAGTTTTTCACATCAAGTGTTGCCATCAATGCCAAAGGGGGAGATTGTTGGCAACTTGGCAAACATCACTAAGAGAGAGACATTACTGGTATGATGGTGAATGATTGTGCATGATGTTTAAAGATGTTGTCATTGATGGAAACAAGCAAAGGAACAAGATTGGAACAGTGTTTTTGGTTCAGAGAAGAAGACTTAGCCATTTGGCTAAGTGTTGGTAGTATACTGAAGCAGCGACAAGGAGACAGTGTTTGAGTTGGTATTGGTCCATAGTAGAAGAGCATATCATGCGGTTTAGGTATGTTGTTCACAGTTCTCAAATAATCATTTGTCCAAGATTTTAGTTCTTGATGAGTACTGGAAGCCTATCTTCAAAAAGTCTAAGTCCGGTAGTGTAGAGAATAGAGGAAATTAGAATAGAACATTCAATTGAATAGGTCCACATTTCTCCACTATTGCATATCTTGTTATGGGGTTTTGAGGTGTTGTAAACACATGTATGAAGTATCTATATCTAGAGTTGTAAGCTCTAAGTTCCACCGGAGAGTCAGTTATGAATGCCTAAGTATCACCATTTGGTCTGATAAAACTTGACTGTGACAGAGCATGTGTTCTTGTGGTCTGCATTCTACCACAAAAGAATATCTTGCTTTGCAGTTCTGAAGGTATGATCTATGATGTGTGAAGTGTTATTATATGGAGCCTAATTAGACTCGGAGGTTAATTTTTCCCCACTTTTATCGGTGTGGTTTCCCCCCCAAATTATTTAACGAGGGTTTGGGGGTAGCGCCGCTTTTATAAAGGCATCAGGAGTTATTTTTCTATTGGACGACATAAAAAAAAACCCCTATTTTGTAACTGACATAAGGCTTGATAAAGTGGCTAAGGGTTAGGGTTTTCGTTGAGATATTGTATTGTAGCATTTGTAGCAGTATTGAGTTGCAAGGATTGCTGGTTGTAATCAGTTTGATTTGCTGCATAATAATATTGGACTCTCTATTGGTGGATGTAGCCTGAGTTTGGGTGAACCACATTAAAAATTCTCTCTCGCTATTATTATTTTTGTGTGTTTTTTATTCATCTATTTAGTTTGTAGGAAGGTCTCATAGTTGAGTGGGAGTTTCAAGGTTGAGTGGGAGCAATGGCAGATGAGGGTAAATTGAAGGTAAATAAATTCAATGGGTAGAACTATCAGTTATGGAATATGCAGATGGAGGATTATCTCTATTAGAAGGATTTATGGAGACCGTTGGAAGGAATAGCTAAGAAATTGGTAGTAATGACTGATGAGGATTGGAATCTTCTGGACAGAAAAGTACTGGGAACTATTAGGTTGTGCCTGGCACCATCTGTGGCATTCAATATAACAGAAGCAAAGACAACAGATGAACTGATGAAAGCTTTGGCTAAATTGTATGAAAAACCCTCAGCCTCAAATAAGGTATTTCTCATGAAGTGTTTGTTTAATCTAAAAATGATTGAAGGTGGATCTGTGACAAATCGTTTAAACGAGTTTAATACGATTATTAGTCAGTTAACTTCTGTAAAAGTGAAATTTGATGAAGAGGTGAGGGCTCCCTTGGTTTCATGTTCTTTGCTAGAAAGCTAGAATAGCTTGGTAATGGATGTAAGTAACTCTGTCTCTAGTTCAAATAATTTGAATTTTGATGATGTTGTTAGTGTTATCCTTAGCGAGGAAATGCGAGGGAAAAGCTCAGGAGGGTCCACATCAGGTAGTGTTTTGAATGCAAAAAGCAGGGGTAGATCAAAGGAGAGAGGAAAAGGTTTTGGAGGTCATGGGAAGTCATGAGAAAAATTAAAGGACAAGAGGTCCCAATCCAGAGGACATAAGGATTGCTGGTACTATGGGAAACTAGGTCATTTGAAAAAAAGATTGTTGGTCTCGAAAGAATAAAAGAGACAAACAAGAAAGGAATAAGCAGGCAAATGTGCTAAGTAATAAATCTATAGATGATGCTTTGATTCTTTCGCTAGATAATGCTGATGATTCATGGGTTTTAGATTCAGGGGCCTCATTTCATGCTATGCCCCATAGAAGTTATTTTCTTGATTATGTCCGAGGGGATTTTGGGCTGGTTTATTTGGGAGATAATGAACCTTGTCAGATTGTTGGAAAGGGAAGAATCAAGATTAAGTTGCAGAATGGGAATCATTGGCTACTACAAGAGGTAAGGCACATTCCAAGGCTGAGTAGGAATTTAATTTCAGTAAGGCAACTAGCTGATGAAGGTTGCTTAGTTACTTTCAGTGATAAAAATTGGAAGGTTTCAAGAGGTGCCTTAATAGTAGAAAAAGGTGTGAAAGTAGGCACCTTATATCTTTGTACAAGTCATACTATTCCTTCTACTTTAGTTGTTGCAGAGAAAAACCAAACAGGTTTAGGAACAGTTGCTGCGGGTGGGTTCATAGGAAGAGACTGAAATAGTTGCTGCATGTTCTGAGACAACACTATGGCATAATAGACTTGGGCATATGAGTGAAAAAGGTATGAAGGTACTTCATTCTAAGAAAGTTTTACCAGGTCTAAAATGTACTAATATGAATTTCTGTGAAAGTTGTGTGTATGGCAAACAAAAGAGAGTTAGTTTTCTCAAGGATGGGAAGCAAAAGAAGATGAAAAGTTGGAGTTTGTGCATACAAATGTATGGGGACCGGCTTAGGTATCTTCTCTCGGTGGCTCTCGGTATTATGTTCCATTCATAGATGATGCAAATAGGAAGGTTTGGATTTATTTCCTTAGGTAGAAATCTAATGTATTTGAAACATTTAAGAAATGAAGAAGCTTGGTTGAGAATTAGATGGGTAAAAGATTAAAATGTCTCAGATTTGATAATGGTGGTGAGTATTGTAGCAAAGAATTTGAGGATTATTGTTCCTTTAATGGAATTTGTAAGTAGAAAATGGTTCCAGGGACTCCACAAGAAAATAGAGTGGCTGAGCACATGAATAGGACAATAATGGAGTGTGCAAGGAGCATGAGATTGCATGTTGGGCTGCCTTTAAACATGTGGGTAGAGGTTGTCAATACCATTGTATATTTAATTAATAGAGGTACTTTAGTTCCTTTGGGCTATGGTATTCTAGAGGAAGCATGGACATGTAAGAAGGTGAGTTATTCTTTTCTCAAAACCTTTGGATGTGAAGCATTTGCACAAGTAGATTATGAAAATAGAACCAAGTTGGATGCAAAATCAAAAAAGTGTATGTTCGTTGGATATGGCATTGATAAATTTGGTTAAAGGATTTGGGATGTTGAAAATCTAAAAATTGTGAGAAGCAGGGATGTTGTATTCAATGAGAAGGTGTTGTACAAGGATCAGTTGTAGTAGCATGAGAAGAAAGAAAAGGATTATGTGGTGCTAGATGATACTCCAGATAGTGATGTTCCAGTGGTTCCTCATGCTCCGCAACAACAACAAGAAATACCACAAACTCCAATAAATGTTAGATGGTCAACAAGGATAAGTAGACCTCCTAAAAGGTTTTCTCCCTCTTTGTATTTTATTTTGTTAATAGATGCTAGTGAACCAGAAGGGTATGATGAAGCCATGCAGGTGGATACAAAGGTTTAGTGGGAGCTTGCAATGAAAGACGAAATAGACTCCTTGCTAAAAATTTAGACTTGGGAATTATGTAAGTTGTTTGTAGGTAAAAAGGCTTTACCAAACAAATGGGTTTATAGGCTGAAAGAGGAAGATGGAGGTAAGAAAAGATTTAAAGCCAGGTTAGTTGTAAAAGGATTTACACAGAAAAAAGGTATTGATTTTGATGAGATTTTTTCTCCAGTTGTTAAGATGACTTCTATTCGTACTGTTTCAAGTATTGTGGCTATTGAAGATTTACATTTGGAATAGCTAGATGTGAACACTGCCTTTCTCTATGGTGATTTGGAGGAGGAGATATATATGGAATAGCCCCAAGGATTTGATGTCAAAGGTAAGGAGAAACTGGTGTGTAGATTGAAGAAAAGCTTATATGGCTTGAAACAAGCACCTCGACAATGGTACTTAAAATTTGATAGTTTTATGGCTGAGCAATGTTACAACTGGTGTAATTCTGACCATTGTGTTTATTTTAAGAGGTTGGATAATAACAACTACATTATTTTATGTTTATATGTTGTTGACATGCTTGTAGCAGGGTCTAACATGGATCACATAAGAGAGTTAAAACAACAGTTAGCACAATCATTTGCTATGAAGGATTTGGGGCTAGCAAAACAAATCCTTAGTATGAAAATTTGCAAAGATAGGAAGAATAAAAAAATGACTCTATCTCAAGTTGATTATGTCGAAAAGGTGTTTCAGAGAATCCATATGGAGAATGCAATAGTTGTCAGCACACCTTTGCCTAGTTATTTGAAATTGACTAAGGAGATGTGTCCAAAGACACAAGAGGAGGAAGATAAAATGTCCAAGGTACCATATGCTTCAGCTGTAGGAAGTTTAATGTACGCCATGGTATGCACAAGACTAGATATTGCACATGCTGTTGGAGTCATCAACAGGTATATGAGTAATCCATATTGGAGCATTAGAATGCGGTAAAATGGATTCTCAGATATTTGAGAGGTACATCTAATAAACACTTATGTTTTGGGGGCTCTAATATTGATTTAGCAGGTTATGTAGACTTAGATTTGGTAGGGGACATTGATACCAGGCAGAGTACTATAGGTTATGTCTTTACTGTAGGTGGGACAACAGTGAGTTGGATCTCATGGTTGCAAAAGGTGGTTGCTTTATCCACCATGGAGGCAAAGTATGTAGATGCAATAGAGGCAAGCAAGGAGATGATATGGTTGCAATCTTTCATGGAAGGATTGGGAAAACAATAGGATAATAGTTATTTGTTTATAGATACCCAGAGTGCCATACATCTTGCAAAGAATTCTTCCTTGCATTCAAAGACCAAACACATATAGTTGAGGTATCACTTCATTCAATCGGTGTTGGATGATGGATAGTTAAGGTTGGAAAAGATACATACAGATGAAAATCTAGCGGATATATTTTCAAAGGCAGTGATAAGGGAGAAACTGATCTCCTCTTTAGCTTTGGTTGGTCTTCAAGATTGAAAACAAAAAAATCAGAACAACAGGGTCCAGGGTGCTTATTTCCAGTGGGAGCTACAGGGTCAGCAGTGTTATGATTAGTCTCCAAGTGGGAGATGATATGGTGTGGAGTCTGATCAGTCTCCAAGTGGGAGATTGTTGTTATATGGAGCCTAATCAGACTCAGAGGTTAATTTTTCCCCACTTTTATTGGTGCAGTTCCCCCCCCCAAATTATTTAACGGGGGTTTGGGGGCAGTGCTACTTTTATAAAGGCATAAGGATTTATTTTTCTATTGGCCAACATAAAAAAACCCTATTTTGTAACCGACATAAGGCTTGATAAAAGCGGCTAAGGGTTAGGGTTTCTGTTGAGATATTGTATTGTAGTATTTGCAGTGGTATTGAGTTGCAAGGATTGTTGGTTGTAATCGGTTCGATTTGTTGGATAATAATATTAGACTCTCTGTTGGTGGATGTAGCTCAAGTTTGGGTGAACCACGTTAAAAATTATCTCTCGCTGTTATTATTTCTGTGTGTTTTTCATTCCTTTATTTAATCTTTATTTGCATTTAATTGATATCTTCTGCATACAATTCCTAACATGAAGAGGGTTTGATCTTGTGGTCCGCAATGAAAGTTGATGTCTGACAGATGAAGTGAACTAACAATTATCTATGTTTAAGGCCAACATGATAAGTACAAATTATATGCGATAAGTTCTATTGTATAGAGCTTAATTCTAAGTGGTGAAGTAGTTAAGGCTGACATATGTGAAGGTATTTCAAATAATGTTTGGGTCCGCTATAGATTTTGGAGAATGAATTTAGCCCACAGAGTACATAAGGTATGACTACATGCTACACTTTATTAGGCCAACCTAATATGAAGATTTTAATTATTGTGGATATATATATGGGATTGAATTTGATGTTTGAGTGATGTGATGCGAATGTGAATGTGTGAAATATGTGAAGTATAGAGCAAGTGACAAGAGTAGAAGAAGAGAGATCTTGCTTAATGTAAAAGCAAAGTAGTCAAGATGAAGAGTTTTGAGATAGTATTTTGAGCATTCATTGGAGTTGCATCCATGCATGTGTAGATGCAATCTGAGCAGTTCAATCTGGCAGTGAGCCATTCTTCCTATTTCTTTCTTTCTCTAGGAAGTGAGCCTGTTTTGGCAGTGAGCCCTTCTTGTAGTGAGCATTTTCTTTGGGCAGTAAGCCCTAAGGCTATGATCTTTCTTGTGATTTAGTATTGTTCCTACATAATATATTGTGAGCTAACACTATCATTTTTTTTTCCCAATTTTGAGTTTTCCATGTAAAAATCATGGTGTTCATGTGTGATAGATTGTGGTTGTCTCTTTTATGTTGAATTTGTTTAATTATTGCATGCAGTAAATGGATTGTTAGATTAAAAAGTAAAAGTTTTAGTAGGATACTAATTCACCCCCCCTCTCAGTATCTTCGGTGTTCAACAAGAAATGGATGGGTGGTTGTCAACCAAAAATTAAATTTGAATTTCAAAATTTAAGTGGTCAAATCCACACTAGTGGGGTTGACCTTGCATCTATGGAAATGACTTGGGACATAGAAATATTCAAATCCATCCATAAAAAAATGCAAGAAAGGAAAGCTTACATTTACTGTAATCAGAAGTATTTGATTGTGAAATATTTGCATGTTCCCAACAATAAGGAAAGTTTACATTTATTGTAATCATGTAATTGAGTTTTTTAGAGAGATATACTTATTATGTATCATGGCCAACACATGAGGTATAATATTAAGTTGTAGTTAATATATATAAAGAATAGAATTATCAACATAATCATTACACCTTGCATGGTGCAAGTGCTAGTTATGTAATAATATGACCAGTGAAATAATGAACCATAATTGGTGGTTTGAATCTTAAGGGGCGTTTTGAGGTAGCACTCTATAATGCAAGAACATTAATATGTTATAGATATAGAATTAATAGTTTTAATCTCAATTCATAAAAATAAATAGGGAAGCTTTTAGAATAGAAAAAAAAGGTTTATTCGACTATGTTGTCCATTCAAAGAATACATTTGAGGGAGTTTGGTGCCAAATGTGGGTTAAGTAAATATTTGATAAATGGGTATGTAGAGAACACAAACAAAATCCAAACATGGAGAACATAAAGGAATGAAAACTAACTAAATATTATTACTTGTTGAAATGGAAGAATTATAAAAGGGCCACCTTCCATGTGAAACATGTTGCTTTTATGCTACCTATTGAATGAGATATAAAGCAACCAATAGAGAGACTCTTCATGCTTACAATCTACCCAATGCCTTAGCTCAATTATGCTATAAGTGCCTAGGCATAGGAGAAATTTGATGCACTGAATCCCAAGATTGTAACACACCATGTCACTATTGATGTTTGATCAAAAGGAAAACTAATCCAAAGGATGTGCAATCTACACTTTCCTTTCTTCATTAAGATTGAATTCTAATGCTCCCTAACATTATGGTTCTAACAAGTTGGTTATAACTTCCCTACAAAAAATGTCATCTTTTTTTTTTTCTGTTAGAAATCACCCTGACAACCTAACACTATATGCACTAACACTTTGATATATTCTACTGAATTTCCCTAAGATTGTGAATTGTCTAGATTGCATAGTGTGGGAGCATTGCACTAGAGTTTGCAAGGGCTATGTGAGGGTGCACCAGAGCTTGTGCTAAGCTTACCCAAAAAGGCTTGTATGTGGTAAAAATAAGGTGAGTGCCAAGGTGTACATGTAGGATTAAAAGCCTACACACATGCATGCATGATGCAACTTGCTTCAAAAGATCTTGTGTGAAGTCAAAATATCTTGTGCAAGGAAATGAAGTTGCACAATTCTCATCCCTCAATATATTGAGAAGATTCTTCTTTGAAGAAACACATTCTGAATTAGGTGGAACTCCATCAAGCTACCTCTTAACCCTCATAAAGGTGTAACTAAGCCTAAATTCTTGAGTTCCCAGATTACCACCTCCTTGAACTCTCGAATCATAGCACCCAAATTATTGGACAACAATCCATGCTAAGCTCCACAAGGCTCTATCAAGTTGTCTCATGACTCTCGAAAGTGTATAATTCCCTAGATCACATACTTTCAAACTATTTGGGCAACAATCCATATTGAGTTCACCAAATCCCTACTTGTCTTCAAAAACAAACTTCGCAATATATGCATTCTTTGAATTTTGTCAACATAAAAAGAACACATAAGAAAACACAAAAACATATGCTTCTTTTGCAAAGCACCATCTCTGAGCAAGAAGCTGACTTGAGATGATGAAAATTCCTCCAGCCTCCAGTGCCTCCAACCTCCAATGCAATGTGCTTACACTTTATCCAGTTGAGATTGCATGTGAATCTCCAAAATCTCTATCAAGTGTAGCATTCAAACCTTTAATAGCATTGTGTTGGTATACAGATTTTGTCACCTAACTCTATATTCTCTCACCTAAATAGATGACAATTGAACCAACAGTTGAATCGATTGCAAGGATATTTTGCAATGATTCTCTGCTTATTTTACAAGGCACAACTACCTTCAAATGATATACAAAGAATGAAACTAATGTATGCTTTTTACTAGAAAGCTAGAAAGGTGGTGCTTTTAACCATAAAGCATTAAAGGCAATGAATCACCATATAATTTGAAATACAAAGCACAAAGACTTCGATCACAACCATAACAAATTTATATCAATTATCATATAATCATCACCATGAACCATTAATCGAAAGAAAAACATCCACATCAATGAGCCAAAATAAAAATCTCCAATCACTTTGATATAGACTGCAAGTCAATAAGTTGATAGTATATTCAACATAAGAAGAATAAATGCTCATTCACCATAACACAAAGTTTATGATTTCAGAAATCAATTGCACCAACTTCCATTCATATATTCAAAAGCAACTGAAAAATAACATCACTTCAAAATTGACCTACCAAAACAAAGTTTGCCAAAAGATTCTATGCATTGACAGGATTTTCAAATATATAGCCTTGCCAACCATAACTGTCTTTAAAATAATAATGGCTTCTCGGGGACAACTGATTTAAAGATACTTAAAATAAGTCATTAAACTTAAAAGAAAGCTCTCCAGAGCCAATCATTTTTTTGCAAGAAATAGAAATAAAGCATATGAAAAGTCATCAATCGACAATTGTCACATCCTCCTCTCGTGTTTCCTCCTTTTGTCACCTCCTTTTCCTCATTTTGTCCTTCACCTGTAGCTGAATTGACCTATGTCATTTGAGTTGCTAGTGTCTGTAACTTTTTTTTGTATGCTCTGTACCTACCAATGACTAGGGTTAACACTTTGCCACTTAGACTGCTAATGATGTGAGCCCAAAGCTTCTATTTACTTATCATTTGATTTGCATTCGTCATTCATTGGTGAATCTCTTCAATCTCACACTTGAAGTTCTGAAGGTACATAGCTATCCTCCCAAGCTTTCCTACTAACTCGCCAGTCATTGTGTCGATGCCCACAAGTGTTGCAAATATGTGCCTAATCGGTGTTGTCATTGATGTCAACATATCCTTGTTGCCATTGGTGTCAATTGTATCCTATTTTGTTGCCTGTTTAGAAGACTAAAATGTCGAGGATATTGAGAAAATTAATGAAGATCAATGTATGTGGACCATGCGGACCTTGATGTTTATTCCAAGGTTGATGAAGCATATAAATACTTATTGATGAGTTGTGGAAAATCATCTTTGTGCGAAATAATCAAATCCCAAGAAAGGATTAGAGGTAGAGCAGAGAAGGGGAAGAGCAGAGGAGCAAGAATAGTAAAGGAAGAAGTGATAGTGAAGAAGTATTTGGGAGAAGAGTAGAAGTTTTATGAGCACTCAATGAGATTGAACCAGGCATGAAGAAGATGTTATTTCTCAGTTAATTCCTTTTGTATTAAACTAAATTCTGTAGGCAGTGAACTCTGGGCAGTGCACCCGAAGGCAAGTGCCTTCCCCTTTTTAAGTACTTTTAATAGGGTACGAATCTTGTGGGTTAACCTACACTGTGGTTTTTCCCTTAACCAGGTTTCCACATCAAAATATTGGTGTCAATTGTGTTAATTGTGTTTCTACTCATGTGTTATTGTTTCATGCTTTAATGTTTGCATCATTAATCTGTTTGTAAGTTTTGAAAGAAGATTAAAAGGAAGAAAAGGTTAATATTGTGAGACAACTGATTCACCCCCCCTCTTAGTTGTTTGTCCTAATTTCAACAATTGGTATCAGAGCCAGTTCCTCTAAAAGAAGCTTGACCGCTTGAGGAGATCCAAGATGTCGACTTATAAGAAGGAAAGTCTGAGATTTGATGGATCAAATTACTCCCTTTGGAAGGTATGCATGCAGTGTCATTTGGAATGTATGGGTGATGCCTTTTGGTCAATAACAAAGAATGAGTATAAGATTCTGAAGAATGGACCTACTACTCTAGATGAACTCAGGGAAGATGAATGCAATATTCGAGCCAAAGAAGCATTATTGAGTGCCCTAACTGATACATAATTAGCAAATGTCATGGAATTGAAAACTATCCATGAAATTTGGATAAAACTAGAAAATTTGTATGAAGGTGACAAATATGTAAAATGTGCCAAGCTACAGAGCCTAAAGGGTAAATACGAAAGGTTGATGATGAGTGAAGATGAAAACATTACTTCCTACATGCAGAAAGTAAATGAACTTGTAACCGGTATCAAGAATGTTGGAGTATTGGAAGAATCAGAGATTGTTGCCAAAGTGCTTAGATCCTTACTTGCAACATACACGAATAAAGTTGATGCCATTGAAGAAATCAGGACTATGACATCTATTACAAGGGATCAATTAGTTGGTAAGCTTTTAGCATTTGAAATGAGTGAGTTTGGTGATTCTCTTCCCAAGTCTGAATCTGGATTTAAGACTAGTGTATATGAAAAACAAAGATATGATCCGGGTGAAAGTTCTTCAGGAAGATCAAACAGATTTGTGAAGGCAAGGAAGGATCTTGAAGATGATGAAATTGAGACTGTAGATCTTGAAGCTCTTATTGCCAAAAGAATGCCAAGAGGATCCAGTAAGTATGAAAGAAATTTGCCATTCAAATGTTTTTCTTGTAATAAGATCAGTCATTTTGCCTCAAGATGTCTAGAGAGGGTTTCAAGGCCAAACCCTAATAGGTATAAAGGTCAGAAGAAATGCTACTATGTCCAAGAAGCTGAAGAAGAAGGAGTCACAGATGATGAATCTGATCATGGAGGTTCCATTGAAGGTGATTGGGTGTTCATTGCTATCAAAGAAGAAGATTCAGTGTCTACTGAATCTACTAGCTGTGTAAATGTGGAAAGTACCTTGACTACTCAAGTTGTTGAAAAGGATGAATGGGTGATTGATAGTGGATGTTCTCATCATATGACTGGTGACAAAAGCAAGCTTGTAAGCTTTGAAAAATATGAAGGTGGAATTGTGAAATTTGGAGACAACTCAGCTAGTAGAATATGTGGTAGAGGATCCATCTCTTTTGATGGTAAGAATAACACCAATGATATTCTATATGTGGAAGGACTAAAGTATAATCTTCTCAATGTTAGACAGTTGGTTGACAAGGGTTATGATCTCCGATTCAAGGATGGAAAATGCAGAATCTTGGAAAGCTCTGGAACTAAAATTACATCTGGTACTCAAACTAGAGGTAACATCTTTCATTTAAGTAGTTTTGGCAAAAGTTGTTTGATTGCTCAGATAGATCAAAGTTGGTTATGGCATAGGAGAATGTGTTATGTGAATTTTGATAATATTGTCAAGATAAGTTCTACTCAGGCTATGAGAGATCTTCCAAAACTTGTGAAACCTAATAGCATGTGTAGAGAATGTCAATTGGGTAAAAAGAACAAAACTTCATTCAAAAGTAAAGAACAATTTTCAAGTGGATGGTTGGAACTTGTGCATACTGATCTATGTTGTCCTGCTAGAATTAGGAGTGTGCAAGGAGATGGATATTTTATGTTGTTTATTGATGATTACTCCAGGATGATGTGGGTAACTTTCTTAAAAGAAAAATTAGAAGCTCTTGACAAATTCAAGGTGTTCAAAGTTATGGTGGAGAATGAGATTGGTGTGAAAATAAAATGTCTGAGATCTGAAAGAGGTGGAGAGTTTACCTCTGGTGAGTTTGATTCATTATGTGAAAACCATGGAATAAAAAGATAGTTATCTACTCCTAGGACTCCTCAGCAGAATGGAGTTGTGGAAAGAAAGAACTGGACCATTCAACAAGCTGCTAGGACCATGATGATAGAAGAAAATGTTCTACAAATCTATTGGAGAGAGGTTGTGAGTATTGTTGTCTACACTCTTAACCGGGTGTAGATCAAAGGAAATTCTGGTTAGACACCTTATGAACTATGGTTTGGTCATCCTCCTACTGTGAGATATTTCAGAGTTTTTGGTAGTAAATTCTATATCAAAAGAGATGAGGATCTAGGCAAGTTTGATACAAGAAGTGATGAAGGAATATTTTTGGGTTACTCTACTCAAAGCAAGGCATACCGGTGCTTTAACAAGAGATTAAAAAAGATTGTTGAAAGTGCAAATGTCAGAGTTGATGAAAGCAAAGAAGGACATTCCAGGTCTTGCGGATATGAATCAAATAATCAAGATGAAAGTCAAAGTCAAGGAAGGCAAGTTCAAACCCAGACCCAGATCTAGATTGATCTAGAAAATTGAGTGACTCAAGAGGATAATGCAGAAGTTGAGGAACAAGTTCAAGAAATAGAAGTTCATGCAAATCCCAAAACTCCCAAGTATGTAAGGATGAATCATCCTGAAGATTAGATCATAGGAGATAGAAATAAAGGTGTTCGAACTAGGAGAAGAATTGCTGAAGATCAAGAAGAGATTTGTTTGATTTCAAAGATTGAACCAAAATCAGTAAGTGAAGCCTGCAATGATGAAAACTAGATAAAAGCAATGGAAGAAGAATTAATACAAATTGAAAAGAATCGCACTTGGGATCTTGTTTCTAGACCAGAGGACAAAAATGTGATTCGAACTAAATGGGTCTTCTAGAATAAACTAAATGAAGATGGTGAAGTTGTAAGAAACAAAGCAAGGTTGGTATGCAAAGGATATTCTCAAGTGGAAGGAATTGATTTTGAAGCAACTTTTGCTCCGGTAGCAAGAATAGAGGCAGTTAGATTATTTCTTGCATTTGCTGCTTATAAAGACTTCAAGGTCTATTAGAGGGATGTCAAGTCAGTATTCCTAAATGGAGAATTAGAAGAAGTCTACATTGAGCAACTAGAAGGATTTCAGTTGTCTAATCAGAGAGATGGTCTACAGGTTGAGGAAATCATTGCATGGACTCAAACAAGAGCCTGGTATGTAAGATTAGATAAGTATCTACTAAAACTAGGTTATAGTAAAGGCATTGCTGACAGTAATCTTTACTTCAAGATTGATCATGAGAATATTCTGATTGTTGAGGTATTTGTTGATGATATCATTTTTGGTGGAAATGAGAGTATGTGCAAAACATTTGCTAATCAGATGTAGAGTGAATTTAAGATGTCCATGTTTGGTGAAATGAATTTCTTCCTAGGTCTGCAAATCACTCAGTTAGATAAAGGTATCTTCATATCTCAGTCTAAGTATGTGAGAGAATTATTGAAAAAGTTTGGAATAGAGGAGTCAAAACCAGTAAGTACTCCTATGGTAACCAGATGCAAGTTAAGTAAAGATGATGATTCACCTACGGCAGATCAGAAAAGGTATAGATCAATGATTGGAGGACTGCTTTATCTGACTTAGACCAAACCTGATATCATGAGTGCAATTGGACTTGTTGCTAGATCTCAAGCTGATCCTAGAGAATCCCATGTTGTAGCAGTCAAAAGAATTTTTAGATATCTCAAAGGGACACTTGATTATGGCTTATGGTGTCCAAATGATAATGACTTCACTCTTCATGCATATACAGATGCTGATTGGGCAAGAGATGTGGATGATAGAAAAAGCACCAGTGGTGGTGCATTCTTCTTGGGAAGTAGATTAGTTTCTTGGTTGAGCAAAAAGCAGGAGGCAATATCCCTATCTACAATAGAGGCAGAGTATATAGCAGTAACAAACAATTGTACCCAAGTTCTGTGGATGAAGCAAATGCTAAAGAACATCAGAATTATGTTTGAGGAGCCTGTCACAATCTTCTATGATAATTCAAGTGCAATAAGCATCTCAAAGAATCCAGTGTTTCATTCAAAGACAAAACACATATCAATCAAGTTTTACTTTTTGAGAGAGAAGGTTAATGAGAATGAAGTCAGATTGGAGTTTGTTTCTTCAAAGGATCAGATTGTGAATATTTTCACCAAGCATCTACCCAAGGATACTTTTGAGTATCTCAGAGAGAAGTTAGGGGTTATTACCCCTCCTAATCATAACTAAGATGCACTAGGGTGCATCAGTTCGGTGGAATTCACAGTCATATCTTGTGATCCGGATTGATGTTAAGGAGATACTACTCAGGGGGAGTAGTCAGTATGCAAATTTTGAGACCAGTTTGAAACAAAAAGGGGAAGGAAAGACTGCAAATATGTGCCCTTTGCCATTGATGTCAAAGGGGGGGAGAAGTCATGTGAAAAACCAATTGTTGATGAAAGGGGGAGTAGTGAAGAAAGTAGTTGCAGAAGTGATAAGAGAAAGGGGAGAAGTTCTTGTCTTGATGGTTGAATTAGTTTTTCACATCATATGTTGCCATCAATCACAAAGGGGGAGATTGTTGCAAATATGTGCCTAATCAGTGTTGTCATTGATGTCAACATATCCTTATTGCCATTGGTGTCAACTGTATCCTATTTTGTTACCTGTTTAGAAGACTAAAATGTCAAGGATATTGAGAAAATTAATGAAGATCAATGTATGCAGACCATATGGCTGTGTAGAGGATTGTCTGAAGTAGCTCCAGTTAAGTTTTGAGAGGTCCACATGAAGATTTGAAGAAGCTATGGTCATCTGAGTAGATCCAAGTTTTTGTTGTGTTCAGAAGAGACAGAGTGACAATAAATTGGTCCGGATTACTCTGCATTCAAATATTATGATCTGTGGTTCTGGAGGCATGTTTGGGAAGTTAGTGTGTATCATCAACTCAAGTGGTTTGTGGTTTAGAGGTTCGTAAGAAATCTTTCTAGTGTGACAGTCATGGCAGATAGTGTTCTTGAGGTTCTAGGAGAAGATGCAAGTGATTCTGATAATTTAGAGGAGTGCGGATGTCTTTGTTAAATTCAATGTGCTTGTGGAGGTCTCTGGATCATGTGCTTACTATGTTGGAGGTCTGCATTAAAGACCAAGCTTGTTATTGAAGATTTTCTTCTTGGTATTGTTCTTCCCAGTCTTGGCCGACCAGATGATTCTAGTGTGTTGCGGATGATCTAAGAGAAATTCTATGGAGTGTGGCATGTTGATCAAGGAAGATTTGAATCCCAGTTATGTTTGGCCGACAGCTCAGTGATTCGCATTAAGTCAGATGTTTGAAGTGCTAACCTTGATGTTTATTCCAAGGTTGATGAAGGATATAAATACTTGTTTATGAGTTGTGGAAAATCATCCTTGTGCAAAATAATCAAATCCCAAGAAAGGATCAGAGGTAGAGTAGAGAAGAGGAGGAGCAGAGGAGCAAGAACAGTAAAGGATGAAGTGATAGTGAAGAAGTATTTGGGAGAAGAGCAGAAGTTCTATGAGCACTCAATGAGACTGAACCAGGCATGATGAAGATGCTATTTCTTAGTTAATTCCTTCTGTATTAAACTAAATTCTGTAGGTAGTGAGGCTCTTTTTGAGTAGTGAGCTCTGGGCAGTGTGCCCGAAGGCAAGTGTCTTCCCCTTTTTAAGTACTTTTAACAAGGTACAAATCTTGAGGGTTAACCCCCACTGTGGTTTTTCCCTTAACCAGGTTTCCACTTTAAAAATCTTGGTGTCAAGTGTGTTAATTGTGTTTCTGCTCATGTGTTATTGTTTCATACTTTAATGTTTGCATCATTAATCTATTTGTAAGTTGTCAAAGAAGATTAAAAGGAAGAAAAGGTTAATATTGTGAGACAACTGATTCACCCCCCCTCTTAGTTGTTTATCCTAATTCCAACAACATGTTCCTCAGTAATCATTTTCTTAAAACTTTGTTTTACCTCTTTGACCTTGAATAATTTGTCTTCATCTTCATCGAAGGCTTCTATTTCCAAGATTGTGAAATTACTTTTGAGGTCTTTTTGATCAGTAAAATATTGAGTCTGTGTATTCCTTAATTCTTCCTCAACTCCCCCCCAACAAAATCATTCTCCATTCAAGTGTATCTAACCATGTTATAGATTCATTTTCCTTGGGGATCATTGTAGATCTTTTCAGCTATGAGGATGCTTGTGTCAATCTTGGTCATTTATTGAACTTCTTTAAAAACCATCAAAAGATTATTATTATCTTTCCTAACATTCTATAATTCAACAGCCAATGTTTTTCTTTTGTTAGAGATTAGGGCACGCAATGTCATAGCCTCCTCAATATAAAACAATCCATCAAGAGTAATTTTCTCCACCCATTGTTCAATGGCTTTACCTATAGCTTGACACCTCTTGATTTGTTGCAGCAAATTGGGGTCTAGACCATCCATAGTTATGCTCAGTGTCTCATCTGAAGGCTAAGCAGTGATCCTCAAAATAGATTGAATAAATGAAGTTAAAGTTCTCACCTAAGCCTATAGTTTGGCTTTCTCCTACTGCTCAGTTTTGACCCTCTTTGACAATGTACTCATAGAAAACTTGGCATGGTAAATATCGCCTTCAACCGTAGAGGGTCCCATATAAATTCTACTCATGTTAAAATCTACTTCGGTAACCTCATTCTCATTATTCTCACCAATAGGATCTACAATTTCTAAAATACGGTGTCCAATAGAGGGATTCACCACCATTCTTGACATCCTCTTTGCCCTCTTGGGCTTAGGTGTATCTTGTAGTAACTTGGCTATAGTGTCTATATTTGTGTCTATCATAGGGGCATACCTCTTTTTCTTTTCTACCACTTTCTTTAACCACGAGGGGGAGGGGGACGTAGAAATACTAGCACTAATGTCAGTACTCAAAACAACATTATCTGAATGCACAGGAGGAATACTATGTTCTAAGGGATCACTTAACCCAGAAGAATTAGGATTACCAAACAAAGAATGAAAAACATTGTCTTCACCAATTTGATTGAAAATTAAGGAATCAATATTAGGTACCAGAGAGTTGGGAGAAGTCACATGGTCTAGTTGCAGCTGTGGCAAGGCATCTGATTTCTCTTCTACATTCCTACACTTAAAGATGCAAGTTGGCCATCTTGTTCACATGTGGTCTTCAATCTTCTACTATCCTTGGGTTGTTCTCCATCTCCTTCTGATTGTGAGCCAAATCTATGAAGATTTGTATCCAAACTTGTTGTAATTCTAGGAGCATGGGAAACCTGAGACCTATTCTGTTCCTTAGGGGCATATTCTCTTTGTGTTGAAGAACCAGCATGCTCCCTAAATCTCCTCTCAAGCCACTTTTTAGTTCTATTTAACACAAAAGAGAAACGAACCATAATATCTATGAATTCTTTTTCAAACGAATGTACCTGAGGTAAAGGTTCCAAAACAACATTGTGATAGCCTTCATTCAAAATATCAGAATTATCATCAGTACATGTTGGGACTTGAAAAGGTAGCCCGGAAGCTCAAACTTAGTCTATCGTCAACCTCATCCAACTCCTTAGTTGCACTTCCCTTTCATCAGTGTGATCTTCCCAGTAATCCTCGAGGTGAGGCTGATGCTGATACATGCTACCTCCATGCAAATTCTTCTTAATAAAGTTTTTACAATCAAAACATGGCCTCATAGGCAATGGGTGAAAATTATACTCAGTAAAAATCTTCTCAACATTCATGGCACTATCATTGATTTTGTAGAAAAAGAAAGACAAAGACATAGGGAAAGAATATCCCTTTTTTTTGATAGCATGATACCTATTGTTCACAATCGCCATTCGATGACAAACTTCTGAAAGAAAAATAAAATCTGACAGGTATCTAGGCAATTTTATCGGGGCATTTTCAAAACCCCCAATCTGTAGATAAGTAAATCTATCAAACTAGATGTAGAAACTTCCAAACCTCATTATCAGTGCCACCACTTCAGGGGAAATTCTCCACTCCAATGAGCCTTCAATCTTCTTTATAGACAACATGAGAAAAGTGTTGTTCACATGACAAAAGTCTTCATCCCAACTCCTTTCTACAATTGCGAAAAATAACAATACATAGGTGTATCTGGCGTAAGGGGCCCTTGAGTCCTCAAACCAGGCCAGACAACCTCTTTACTAGCTAAAATGTAGACCAGAAGAGAACACATGTGAAATGACACTTTCTGATGAAAATTCATTAGCTGCTCATTCATGTGTTCATTTATTAATTTCATCCAATCCACATATTGAGATTCACTACAAATTACCAAAATAAATTGACACATCCAATTTTCAAAAAAGTTTGACTCATCACTCCTGATGACACGATGCAACAGGGTAATCATGTTGGATATTTCTTCTTTGAAATGCCCTCTTTTCAAATTGGTGGGGAGTTGAGATTTACCTTTCCTTTCACTCTTTAGCCAGATCTTAGCAATACTATTTTTGCATTGTTGGCACCTGCAAAATTTTGCTTCCAAATGCCCTTTTTGCCCCCCCACCCCAAAAAAAATCCAAAATTCATGTGCAAATTTTTTAGCAAATATCATCGTTGGATACAGAATCGAATTCTAAGCAACTTTGCCTTTTGAACCATATCGAACTTCTTTGAAATGAAGAAGTTGTGATTGTTCAAAGTCTGGTCTTTATCTTTTTTGACTTGGTCAAAAAATTGTCTCTCCCTTAGAAAAAAATCATATTTTGCCTTTGGTCGACAAATTGGCTTTTTCCCAAACTTCATAACTTTTGAAGTTCGGTGATTTGCCTATTCACCGACAAGGTGATGGCAAGGCTTGTGAGTTAAATGAGGATCAAGGCCCATGGAAAAGGAAGAGGGTGGCACCTTTATCAGTGATGTATGGACTTAGCGAACTTAGAGGTTCACCGATGGTGAAGTTTGCCGACAAAGAAAGAAGGAAGCTTCCACAACATAGAATGAAGATAAGACAAAGGAAAAGCTTCGTCGACGAATTTGGAGGTTCATGAACCTCCAAGTTTGCTGACTAGAGGTTCAGCTGATAAGGAATTCACTGACAAAGAGATAAAGGGAAAAAGGCTTGATAATCTTGAGACAAAGAGATAAAGGTAAAGGAAAGTCTTCTATTGGCAAAAGGTATGGTTCAAAAACTTGAAGAATCGTTGATAAAGCAACAACAAGGTAAAGAGTTCGGCAAAGAGGAAAAAAGATGAAGTCTATCGGCAAGGTTGCTTAGGTTGTAACTTCTTCAAGTTCGCCGATTCGAAGTTCGCCTGACATACTTTTTTCCAACAAGGCAAATCAAAAGGAACAAGACAAGGTTCGGCAAATTGGGTTTTTGCCGATAAAAGGACAATATAGAAGGCTAAAAGAATGGTTCGGCAAAATCAAAATTTGTTGACAGAGTAGGAGATAAGATAAAATGAAGAGGAAAGCTTCCAAGGTTTGAAAAAGAACAATTTTTCTGACAAAAGATGGAAAGGTTTGGAAAAAGGCAACTTTGCCAATATGAACAAAAGGGCGCTATAGGGAATATTTTTGAAAAGTTTAATTTTGCTGATGAGGGGCAAAAGGATCACAAAGGGCAGCTTTCCTCCAGAGTTCAAAAAAGTGGCAGTTTGCTGACAAAGCAAGATAATGCTGAGGATGACTAGGAAGAAATGAAGCAGCAGAGGTAAAGTTTGAGAAAGGTTAAAATTGTTGATAAAGGCGAGAATGAAAGGCAAGGCTCAGTTCAAAAAATGAAGAGTTCCCTGATAAAGAAGATGGTAAAAGTTAAAGTTTGTGATTCTTCACTTTTGTCGATAACAGAGAGATAAAGGGCCAGTTTGGAAAATTCATATTTTGCTGACTAAGGTGATAAGGAAGATAGTTTAGCGAATTGAAGATTTATTGATAGATGAAAAAGATAAGTAGTTCTCCATAGGGCGAAGTTGTCGATAGTGTGAAAAAGACAAAGCAAGGCAAGGTTCGACAAAAGTGAAGTTTGCCGATTGAAACAAAAAGAGAAGAATGTGGTGGATGATGGTGGACTGGCAAATGCAGATATTGAAGTGTTGGAATAAGGTGCCATTAACCTTGTAAATTCCAATATTGTATTTTATTCCATTTATTATTTGTAATTTTTAATTGCCCATAAGGAAATAAGGTAGTTTCACTGGCATTGGTAATTCCGGAGTCACCGAAGGTAATTAAGGAGCGATATTTACTATTGGCAATTGAAAAACTTATGAGTAAATGAGTCTAGGTACCACCTTGGGAGAATCTACTAGTTTTTAGCATATATGACGGATGTCATAATGTTTGGTAGTTGTCATAAGATTCTATGACACTATGATGCATATGACACATATTAATGAGTTGTAAGTTGCTATGTTTAGCCCTAGGTGCCCATCTTGGGAAGATTCACTTTGGTGGTATATATGATGGTTATGGCATGTCATAAGATGTTGTAAGATGCTATTCTTGACCATGGGTGCCTAATTTTGCATGGGCATCTTTTGACACATGGAGGTTGTATGTATGGTGGCATTTAATGTTTGCATGTGGGGGAATCTTAGGAGAGAGAAAGTAGATGCCTAGATTGGAGGGAAAACACTTCTATAAGTATTTTCCATTGTATTTGTTGCTGCAATATAGATTTTAGGTACTCAGGTGCTACATGAATGCTGTCAAATTGAAGATTGGTGCAGAGAGTTGCAAAGTTGTATTGTACAATCATTTTTAGATTAATATAGATTTGGGCCTCTTTCTTGTGTGGAGTATTTTACTGAAAGAGTTTTCTCCACATTAAACACTGTGTTGTGTGTTCATTTTTTTGATTTGGTATTTTTGTGATGCATAGTTTCTTTTCTATGTTATAATCTCCATTGATAATACACTAGTACAATATCATTAAACATATTTGAATTAGATTTCTATTGAGTAGTTGTGCTTTCATTTCTAACAATTGGTATCAGAGCCTGGCCAGCTTTGACTCTTGGGTGGTAGTGAGGAAGTTGTAGCTGCAGTGGGAGATTTGGTTGCTTTTATTTTGTAGATCTTGAGTTGATATTATGGTTGCATTCACCATTGCATCAACCTCTCGATTGGACATTGAGAAGTTCAACAGAACGAGGTATGAGTTGTGGAAGCTGAAAATGGAAGACTTGTTGGAAGAAAGAAACCAGTGGTTGGCTATTCAAAATGAGAAGAAACCTAATGATGTCTCTCTAGATGAATGGCCAAGGTTGGATAAAAATACACAAGGAACCATTCATTTGTGTCTTGCAGATTTTGTCCTACTGAATGTCGCAAAGGAAGAGATCGCACATAGTTTGTGGAAATGGTTGGGTGAGATCTACCAAACCAAGAGTATGGTAAATAAACTTTATTTAAAATGAAAATTGTTTTCCATGAAAATAAGAGAGGGTGATTCAGTTGCAGAGCATTTAAATTCATTTAATTTGTTGTTGAGTTAGCTTGCATCCTTAGATGTTGATATTAATGAGGAAGATAAATGTATCTTACTTCTTTGTTCTTTACCTGAATCTTGGGAGAATGTCATATTGGCTGTCACTGCTAACCTCACAGATCCAATGTTGGATGCATTTGTTTCAATTTTGCTGTCATAGGAATTGAGGAAGAAGAGTTTAGATAGTTCAGGGGATGCTCTCAGTGTTAGGGGAAGGCTTAAAGAAAGAGGACCAAAAGGTTATCAAAAAGGGGCTAAGGACAAGTCTAAGGGCTGATCTAAGACTCCTAGGAAGAAGAACATAGTTAAGTGTTGGAACTACGATAAAAGGGCACATGTGAAGAAGGAGTACATAAATCCAAAGAAACAGTGGGAGAGTGCTTCGGATAAGTCATCAGATGTGGGTAAAGATGTTTTACTTTCTACATGTAATGTTGTTTCTAATGATCACTGGTTGGTTGAATCAGGATGCTTGTTTCATATAACCCCATATAAGGAATGGTTTTCCACATATGAAGAGTATGATGGAGGTAATATCTACCTTGGAGACAACTCTACATATCCGATAGTTGGGAAAGGCAAGGTATTGTTGTGTTTCAGTGATGGGAGGATTAAAACCCTCCTTGGTGTTTTGCATGTTCCTAGATTAGCTAAAAATTTGATTTCAGTTTCGAAGTTGAATGATTTGGGAATGCATGTAACATTTGATAAGCATGGCTACAGATTGGTGAGAGGGAACTTGGTGGTAGCAAAGGGAAACAGATTGGGAAACTTGTTTAAGCTCGATGCCACTACAGTTTGTAATGCCTCTTATGTATCTGTAGCTAGTATTGAAAATACATGTATGTTGTGGCACCGTAGATTGGGTAACACAAGTAACAATGTTTTGAAAACTATTAAGAATAAAGATTTGTTGGACAGTTTTTCTTATTCTGATGAGCACTTTGATTTTTGTGAGCATTGTGTGTTTGGTAAAGAAAACATAAAATCATTTCCTTCAGGAAGCAATAGAGTAAAAGAGACTCATTAGAGATTATTCATACAAATGTGTTTGGACCTGTGGATAATGATTCTATCAGAAAAACTCATTATTTTGTTACCTTTATTGATGATGTATCTAGATTTACTTGGATTTATTTTATGAAACACAAATATGAAGTTTTCACTAAGTTTAAGGATTTTAAAGTCTTAGTTGAAAACCAATTAGGATTAAGGATAAAAATATTAAGATCTAACAATGAAGGGAATATTGCTCTAAGTAATTTGATGAGTTTTGTAAGCATATAGGTATTATCAGACAAAAGACAACTCCGTATACACCACAACAGAATGGTGTTGCAGAAAGGATGAACTAAACAATTATGGAAAGAGCCAGAAGTATGCTGAGTGATGCACAATTGGATAAATGTTTTTGGGCAGAGGCTGTGTGTACTGCTTTCTACTTTATTAATATATCTCCTTGTCAGGCTCTTGATTTGACACCTTATGAAGTGTGGATAGGTAAGAAACCTTCTGTTTCATATTTAAGGGTTTTTGGCTATGAGGCTTTTGTTCATGTGCCTAAGGAAAAGCGATCTAAGTTGGATCCAAAAGTTAAAAAGTGTACATTCATTAGATATGGTGATAATGTTAAAGGTTATAAGCTTTGGAATCCACTAAGGTCCGTAAGATTATCTTTTCTAGAGATGTTAATTTCAGGGAACTTAGAGCTATTTATGAACCTGAGTAGCCAAAAGAAAAATAAGAAAAGGTAAAGAGAGTGCACTTTGATTTAGAGCAGCAAGATGCACCTCAAGAAGAACAAAATGATGGATTGGAGGGTGAAGAAGAAGAAGAAGATTCAAGTAGTTCTGATGAAGATGAATCTGTTGTTACAGAAGAAGTTGGTGCAGATGATCATATAGGAGAACAAGTTGAGACTCTTACACCACCCTTGAGGAGATCTACAAGACAATGGAATCCAATTGACAGGTATAGCCCACTAGATTTCTATTGTATATTTTCTTTATTGAGTACTGACAATGATCCTAGATCCTATAGGGAAGCTATTCTTGCAGATGATAGTGAGTCTTGGCCATTAGCCATGTAGGAGGAGATGATGGATTTAGACTCTTGTAACACCCGGGATCTTGTTTATTTTCCCAAAGGAAGAAAGGCCATAGTTTGTAAGTGGGTCTTCAAGAAGAAGTTTGGAGCAGATAGTTCATTGGATAAGTACAAGGCTAGACTAGTAGCCAAGGGCTACTCCCAGAGAGAGGGAGTTGATTTTGGTGAGATATTCTCTCCTATTGCTAAATTGACTTCTATTAGATTTCTTTTATCCATTGCTGCAACATTTGATTGGGAGATTGAGCAAATGGATGTTAAGACTACATTCTTGCATGGAGATCTTGAGGAAGAAATTTATATGCAACAACCTACAGGTTTTGAGGTAAAAAGAAAAGAACATTAGATTTCTAGGTTAAAGAGGTCTCTCTATGGTTTGATACAGTCTCCCAGAATGTGGTATCAAAAGTTTGATTCATTTGTATTGAAATTGGGTTTTGTTAGGAGCGAGGAGGATCACTATATTTACATTCATTTAATTGGTGATTCTATACTGATCATTTCTTTGTATGTTGATGACATGTTATTTTTTAGCAATACTAAGGGTATGATCAATGAGCTGAAAGCTCAACTTTCAGGTGCATTTGATATGAAGGATCTTGGAGCTGCCAGGTATATTCTAGGAATGGAGATCAGAAGAGACAGAGGTAAAAAAAAGGTTTGGTTGTCACAAAGTAAGTATGTTAATACTATTTTGTTGAAATTCAGTATGTAGGACTATAACCCAGTTAGAGTTCCTTTACCCATTGGTACTAAGATTTCATTAGATATGTGTCTAAAGAAAGAGGATGATTTTGAGGATATGTCTAATGTGCCATATGCTAGTGTTGTAGGGATTTTGATGTATGCAATGGTTTGCACTAGACTAGATATTGCCCAAGTAGTGGGAGTTTTGAGAAGATTTATGTCTAACCCTGGTAGACAACATTGGAATTATGTGAAGAGGGTGTTCAAATATCTTGCAGGTACATCCAATCATTGTTTGGTTTATTCTGGTACTGATAGTGTTGATAAATCTTTGGACATACAGGGATTTGATGATTCAAATTGGGCAGGTGACTGGGATAGTTGAAGGTCTATTAGTGGCTATGTGTTTACTCTATTTGGAGGAGTAGTGAGTTGGATGAGTAAGAGGCAGCCCACAGTTGCTTTGTCCAGCACTAAAGTAGAGTATATGGCTGCTACTCATGTCTCTAAGGAGGTAGTTTGGTTGAGGAGATTATGTACATGTATTGGATTTGATTGCAAGATCATCCAGATTGGTTGTGATAGCTAGAGTGCTTTCTGTTTGGCTAAGAATCCTATGTATCATGCTCAGACTAAGCATGTTGATGTTCAGTATCACTTTGTTCGAGAGTTGGTTGCAAATGGACATATTGAGCTGAAGAAGATAGACACTCAGTAGAATATTGCAGATTCATTCACCAAACCTGTGAGCACAGAGAAGTTCATGTGGTGCAGAGAGGCCATGGGCCTTGTTTCAAGTACTTGATTATTTCATTTGATTTCCTATGGGTTGATTTAGAATGTATAATGTCAAGTGCGAGAATGTTGGAATAAGGTGGCATTAACCTTGTAAATTCCAATATTGTATTTTATTCCATTTATTATTTGTAATTTGTAATTACCCATAAGGGAATGAGGTAGTTTCACTGGAAGTGGTAATTCCAGAGTCACAAAAGGTAAATAAGGAGTGATATTTACTATTGGCAATTGTAAAAATCATGAGTAAATGAGTGTAGGCACCACCTTGGGAGAATCTACTATTTTTTAGCATATATGATGCACGTCAATGTTTGGTGAGTGCATGTAAAGAATCTATGATAGTTGTAAGTTGTCATAAGATTCTATGACACTATGATGCATATGACAAATATTAATGTTGTAAGTTGTTATATTTACCCCCTGGTGCCCATCTTGGGAAGATTCACTTTGGTGGTATCTATGATGGTTATAACATGTCATAAGATGCTATTCTTGACCATGGGTGCCCAATTTTGCATGGGCATCTTTTGACACATGGATGTTGCATGTATGACAACATTTAATGTTTGCATGTGGGGGATTCTTAGGAGAGATAAAGTGGATGCCTAGATTGGAAGGAAAACACTTCTATAAGTATTTACCATTGCATTTGTTGCTGCAATACAAATTTTAGGTACTTAGGTGCTGTAGGAATGCTGTCGGATTGAAGATTGGTGGAGAGAGTTGTAAAGTTGTATTGTACAATCATTTTTAGATTAATATAGACTTGGGCCTCTTTCCTGTGTGGAGTTTTTTACTTGAAAGGGTTTTCTCCACGTTAAACACTGTGTTGTGTGTTTAGTTTTTTGATTTGGTATTTCTGTGATGCATAGTTTCTTTTCTATGTTATAATCTCCATTGATAATACACTGGTATAAGATCATTAAACATATTTGAATCAGATTTATGTTGAGTAGTTGTGCTTTCATTTCTAACATGAAGATGATTGGCTGATAAAATGGGAAAATACAGAAATGTACAGATAGTGGTCAGGTGCTTCAAAACAGAAAATATGATTGACACACTGGGAATGCTATCAATACCTGAAATGGTTAATTCCATGAATGCATGCCATGATTGCAGGGATACACAAACTGATTTGTACCTAGAATTTAATGAGCCTATAGAATAGTGATGTGCAGATGGCTGGCACAGTAAAACTCTTTGATGCATCAAGGACAAATCTGAGAAGTCAATGTTGCGGGTCGCAGGGAAGGATTAGAACCTTCCCTCTTTATTACTTAGAGTACATTTAGAGTTCAAACAATCTTTTTCTGATCGTTTGCAGAGATGACAGAGCATTGGTTTTGCTTCTCTAACATGCAAATTTTCTGATGGATTGGGAGTTTGAGTTTAATGTAGTGTGGTGTGTACTCATTGACTGAGTGTAGTGTTGGGAATTGGTGCAATCAGTTTGAATTGAATTGATATATATGCAGGGTTAGATTTTGTATTAATGGTTAGTCATTTTGGCAATTTCTCAGCAAGGTTGTGAGCTCCAAAAGGTAGATTAAGAAAGGATATTTTGTAGGCTTTGTTTATACATGAATCAATCATGAAGTGTATGTATTATAATTCACAAATCTTTGTATTAGATTGTTGTTTTTCTCTAATGCTCTAGGTGTTTTTCCTAGTAAACTATAATCATAGTTACAGTTTGCTTTTGCCACAGTTAGTGGTATGATTGTAAACTCTGATTTGATGAATGTGGCAGTTCTTAATCCATTCCAAGCTTTGTGAATGGTCATTTTAGTATTGCATAGGGAAGAATATGGTATAGTGTGGGATTATTAAGTATTTTTAGTAATATGGTATTGATTTCTTTGTATTTGATTCATCAAGTAGGCAGTTGTACACTTCTGTGATTGTTTTCCTCTATTTCACATTAGACTCCGCAGCCCAATAGATAAGCACCAGTCTGAGTAGCCTTAGATCATCCATCTTTAAAAGAAAAACTATACATCTTACCTTTAGAAGCAGAAGTAGTCTTTATGCATCCTCATTGTGTAGGATCACACTTATCAGCTATATAGGGGTCATACAACAACCAACTTTTCTTAGTTCAGTGATAGATTTGGGGCTAAGAGAGCAATCTAGGTTTGGTTGTTAATATTTTTAGTTGTTCATCTGGTTTGGTTTTATTATCTACTCAGTTATAATACCCCTTGGAATATCCCTCTAGAGTATAAGCTAAGCTCGAAGAGTAGAGGAGTTTACCCACTCCTGTAGTTGGCCAAATCACCCAAAAATTGTTGATAAACCTCTTCCTTTCACCCTGAAGACAATCCCTAGATTGGCTGTTTTAGGAAAGTTTTAGAGTTTTGTGTTGCTGTTATTTTGGGAACCAACATGCACCAATCCTTTTTGTCCTAGAAATATCCCTAACCAATGGTAATAGACATGTCAACAAACTCCTCATGGTTTGGTAACTTCAATGCATCTGATATAGCCTCAGAATCAACCATTGTTACTATAGAGCCATCAAAAGCTCATATTTCTTATGATTCAGGGTAATAATTTCTTGCACATGAAATAATCAAATCTGGTCATGGCAGGGCAGGTAGAAAACCCCTAGAATGGGCTAAACCACTGCTCATAATCTTCTTTGCAATTCATGAGGTCCTATTTTCTTATTACACTCTATTCTAGAAATCTTCCAAGTCTACATGTCCAAGGTTAGTATCCCTTACTTTGGACAAACCATTCTCAATCATAGAGGCAATTGGGAACCCCTGATATTTATATTTCATTTTGACTTGCTTCAAAAACTAGAGAGTGAAAAGTTTTGAACAAGTTAGGGACACCAAAGAGGTCCACAAAACATTTGGGAAGAACTGACTATCCAGACTCATGAATGAAAACTTGTTCTTCTTTACCTAGATAAATCAAAGACTCAATTTATCGTAGCAAGAAAAGTAAGGAAAAGAGCTAGTTATCCTTACCTAATTGTGAATACTTCTGCAAGTTTTCTGTTAATGGCGAGGCTCAGAGCTCAGAGCTCCTTGAGCACACTCTACTCACAATGAAAAATATGGCTTTACTCATAAGGTGGCAACTTAAAATAAAGCTTCATATTGAACCCATTAACTCATTAAATTTCATTAAAATTAGTGGTGAAAAGTACTGGATGATTCATAAATGATCCTTTTGATTTCCCTTTGAAAAGTGTCTGAACACCTTTCCCAATCCATTTTGAATTTATTGCGAACTGAAAGGTGTCAATACTCCGTGCATATTGATGGTTTGAAAAGATGATGCCTTGGGAAGTGAAAAGCACGTTTAGTCAAGGCGTTCACAACTTTGAGAAACAATGAACTAACAAATGAGAGTTTGGAAGTTCAAAGCACTTCCAACTCTCCAACCTCAAAGGACTCTTCAAAAAAATGACACAAGACTGAATGATAAGGTTAAAAAACTAACTTGGGCAAAGAGTTGGGGAATTGGATGGTTCCAAAACTCGTGAACTAGTCGACTGGAGTACATAAAAACACAAGATCACTAACCAAGAGTGAAAAATGGCTAAGTAAGGGCGTGAATTAGAAAGAAGGCAACAAATAATAAAGAATAAGAATGGGAATTTGACTTAACGTATGAATGACTCAAAATTTCAATTATAGGGTAACAACAGGCTCTGAATGGGGACAAGGACTGAATAGGATGCAAAGAATCCAGATAAACTTGGCACAAAGCCTTATTCCAAAGGGCAATAGAGTCACACCAAAACAACAACAACAACAACACACAAGGAAAAAACAAGAAAAAAGACTATGATACAAGGAGGGACTTATTAGCATTACTAGTTGTATAACTTGAGATCTTTCCCATTATAAGCAAGAGGCATTGGAGTTCCATCTGGATATGCTAAAAGGAAAGCATTTTCCCCAATTACTTGTTTGATTGTAAATAGCCCCTTTGAGAGAGAATCAAATTTCTTGTGAGCCCCCTTTGGCTCTCTTCTTTTATCCCACAATAATACAACATCTCCAACTACAAAATTCCTTTGTCTTTCTTTCCTTTCAAAGATCTTCTTCACTACCTGTTGGTGTCTTGTAATTTTGTCCACTGCTCCATCCCTTTATTCCTCAAGCTTATGCCAATACATAATTCTCTTTTCTAACGCTGATTGGAATTATCCATCCTCAATAGCTTTCTGTAAGTTCAATGCTGACAATTCTAGAGGAATAGGTATAGTATTGTCAATCCCATACAACAATTGGAAAGGAGACATATTGATTGATCTCTTGTAGGTTACCCTATCTACCCACAAAGCCTCATAAAGGCTCTTATGCCATCCCCTCTAATCCTCATCTACCAACTTTTTGACAATTGAAATCAAATTCTTGTTACTCGATTCAGCTTGTCCATTCCCTTGCGGGTAGTAGTTAGATGAGTGAGCAAGACTAATTCCATAGTCATAACAAAATAAGGAAAATTTAGGAGAAGAGAAGCTACTAGCATTATCTGCAACAATCTTCTTAGGGATGCCAAATTTGACCAAAATGTTCTCCTTCAGAAAATTACAGACAATTTCAGAAGTGGTTTGCTTTACAAGAATTGCCTCCACCCACTTAGTGAAGTAATCAATTGTGGTTAAGATGTGGGTGTGACTAGCACTAGAATTAGGATTGATAGTTCCAATAAAATCCAGCGCCCATTGTTGAAAAGGTTCAATTACTACAGGCCTTAGGGGTAGTGTAGCCAAGTGAGGTCTACTGGTAAATCTTAGACACTTTTCACATTTCAACACCCATTCATAAGCACATTTAAACTTACATGGCTAGTAGAAACACTGCCATAGGATTTGAAAGCTGTTACAGAAGCAAAAAAGTGTCTTCCATAGGCTTCATTGTGAAAAGTTTCTAATAGCTTCTTTTGTTGCTCCCTGTCCACACATCTTAAGAAGGCTCCATCCACTCCTTTCTTATATAAATTCCCTTCCTAGAGAACATATTTTCTAGCTTTAAGCTTTAGGTTCCTTTTCTCCTTAGTAGATAAGAGAGGTGGGCATTCATCGTATGTCAACAGATAGGAAACATTAGAAAACCACTCATCGGTAGTACTTGCTAAAAAGAATAGATTTAGCTCTTCATCTTCAATTGATTTACTCTCAGTGATCATTTTGCATAGGCCTTTACCTCTAACCAAGTTGGTAGGCTTGAGATCAATGTCGTACTCCTGCACCTTTGCCACCCAAGATCCTCTTTTATTGTAGCCAATCTCCTGTTGGATTATAATGCTCTTAACAACAGAGTCAGGAACAAAGACAACATAAGAATGCAAAATATAGAACCTAAAATTTTTCAAAGCCTTCCCCACCACATAAGCATGCTTTTCTAGGGGAGAGTATTTCAATTCATGCTTCTTCAAGGCACACTCATAAAGGTAATTGGGCCTTCTATCCCCTATTCATTTTTTTGCAATAAAATGGCTGACAGAGTATGCTCAGATGCATAATAGTAAATAATGAAATCCTTCTCAAAATCAGGATGTACTAGAGTAGGAGCATTAGCAATGGCTACTTTAATATCTTCAAATGCTTTCTTACCTTCTTCATTCCATTTGAAAATCAGATGGTTCTTCATCATTTCTACAATGTGCCTAGTTAGTTCAGCAAAGTCAGGGATGAATCTTCTCATAAAGTTGACCTGATCGAAGAATGATTTGGTATTGCTCTTTGTTGTAGGAAGACTCAATTACTAAATCACATTAACTGTCTCAGGGTTAATCTTTATACCGTCATTGGAAACAATATGACCTAACAATTTACCTTCAGTCACTGCAAATATTGACTCTTTAGGATTCAAGGAGATACCATGATCTCTGCATCTCTGTAACACCACTTCAAGATAATGAATATGATCTTCTCTTCTCTTGAAGAAGACAGTTAGGTCATCGAGAAAAATAATAGTAGTCTTATTCTTCAAATCTCCTAAAGTCAAGTCTATTGCTCTTTGCAAAGTGGCCCCTGCATTAATAAGGCTGAATGGCATCCTATTGTAAGAAAATACACCAACGAGGGTAGTAAATGTTATTTTGTGTTGGTCCTTAGGGGCTACTTCTATCTGATTATACCCTGAAAAATTGTCCAACATGGACATCATTTCTGAACGTGATATAGTCTGCAAGATGTGGTCCATTACTAGTAAAGGATAGTTGTCCTTTAGAGATGCTTGGTTTAAGTTACAAAAATCAACACAAATTCCAATCTCCCCATTCTTCTTCCTAACCGGCATGGTATTTGCAACCCATGTGGATTGGTGAATAGGGTAGATGATCTTCACTTTCAACATTTTAGCCTCGACCACTTAAGGATTGTATGTTCTCTACTTTTGTCTAAATGGAGAAGTGTTGGTCCTTAGTGGGATGTGGTGTTGGGGTCTGTGTAGGATCATGGGTGTCTAAAACGTGGCGATGTGGGGTGCAAAAAGTGGTGATGTGGTTGACGACTTTTTTTTTTCCAAATTTGATGAAATGAAAAGGGTTTATTAAAAAAATTGTCAACTTTCCACCAATATTTAAGATATGCATTATTTTAAAATTAATAGATAATTATTATTGATTTTCTACATACATTATGACTAAAGTCTTGATTGATAGGCTAATTGAAAAACTTTTATAATTTTCAAACTATTTCACATTTTTTGAATCTAAAAGATGCGCCACATTCTATGCTTCACACACTATAGGATAAAAAAAATTAAACTTCATAAACTTTTGACCAAGTTATGGTGGTCAGACAAACACGTTTTAACAATTTTGAAATATTCTAATAAAAAAATCATAACTAATTATTTACTTGCAAAAAAATTACAAAAAAAAATGCGGCACATCTAGGCATGTGTCCTCTACTTATATTGAAAGTTTCAGAAAAAATATTATTTTTTTCTTGTACTTAGGTTGGTCAAACATACACCTGTCTTTTATCTTTCTCCTGAAATTTTAGTACTACTGCATTGAAATTTCAAATTTTTGCAAAATAGATTTACTTTTTTCCAAAAAGGGACTAGTAGCCTAAAACTACATTCAATTTTCTACAAATTCTATTCTTACATATTTTTCAAATTATGTTAATAAACTATTCAAATTTTTATGTCAAGTTTCCTAACTCTATTTTTCTGAATTTTCATTGCCACTTAGGGGCCTAGTTTGGACCCCCATGATCCTGCACTGACCCATTGTATTTCTCTATTTCTGAGCTTCTTTAAATCTGTGTAACACCATGTGAATACATCCTTGTAATGAATCAATACAGAAATCAAATGCTCTCATTCCTTGGGAGAGCAACATTTTCCAATACAAACAATTTTGGGGTCCTCTTTAGTGCCTATGTTGACATGATCATATTCAGCTGATGACCTTATAGATACCATGCTTTTTGTTTGATATATTGATCATGTCTATTAAAAAGATCCTCGAGGGAGACTAAACCCTTAGGAATCTTATTCCCCTTTAATTGTATTACCTCAGTCCCTTGGCCATTTTGAGAACTAACCTCTCCTTCAAGAATGTCATTACTTTCCTCAGTACTCCCTACAAAGAATATGTTAGCAAACGACTCAACTTTTTTCTAGAAAAGAAATAATTTGTTGGTCATTATTGAACACTTACCAGTGGTTAACATTATCAAGCACACTAGGCCTATAAACTACCTCAACCCTATATGGTCTGTCCTTGAAGTCTGGGTGAGGTAGGGGAAGAGATGCCGAGACAACCAATGAATCATCCCTAGTGTTCTGATATCTAGGCACAACTTCTATTGAAAAGGCATCAAAATCCTCAATACAATCCCAAACCCTGTTCCTATAATGCCTTAGCCTCCCATTTTTGACTGAATATAATTTCCTCACCTACTTCACTATGAGTTCAGCATCACCCTTTGCCTTCAACTATTTGATGCCCTTTTCTTTGGCCATTGCTAACCCTAGTAGCAAGGCCTCATATTCAGTTGTATTATTGGTGTTTTCAAACTCCAACTTATAGGCAAAAGGGAACTTGTAGTCACAAGGAGAAACTAAAACAATACTAGCATATGATCCAGTAGTGGAACAACTTCCAATAGTGGAACAAAGTCCATACCTCATTAGACAAGTCATGGATGATTATGTCAGAATTCTCTTTAGTTTGAAGTAAACATATAAGTGCCTGGTCCAGTCTCCACATATAATATATTCACCCTTGGATCTCTAGATTTAAGCATTGTAAACTTTGCTTTGGGCTTAGGATTCAAACAAAACTTTTTACCATTCACAAGTATTAGGGCATGAGACCAATCCATTTGTATTTCCCCTCCTAAATCTTTGCAGAAACTTCTGCTCAGGAGCATTCCATAACTTGCAGGAATATCGACCACTAGAATGGTTATCTTTAATCTCTTCTTTGGGTATGCTACTAGAGCACCCTGTGCATCCTTGATTTGGCCCAAGAGAGGCACTTGTGAGGAATCCATAGAAAAGCATCTACCATGGGAAGAGGTAATTGACAAGCCAAGAGCTTTAGCTACTTGAGCAGGCATGACATTTTCAGAGGCCCCAGAGTCTATGACACAGTTGCTTAGCTTGTAACCAACAATATACAATGATACATAGAAAGGCTTAGGTTTTTCAAAAGGATTCTTAGGATGGGAAACTTTGGAGTGGAAATTTGAACAATTCTAAGTTTTATTATCATAGTAGTTTCATCAGACACTTGTGCATTAAGATGGGAAGGGGAGGGTTCTTGTTTAACATATCTAACAAGCCTATCCAATTCAAAAGGATTGAGTCTAAGATACTCGGCTTGAGAAATCTGGATTTTGGTGTTTTTACAAGATTCTATTATATCAAAGGAACTAGAAACATCTCCAAAAAAGGAAGTGGAAGTAGAAGGTACCTCAACAGGTGTAGCTTTGGGAATAATAGTTTGTCTTTTTAGAATTGGTACCAGCATGCCTCGACAGAATATACTTGGGGTGGATGGGGTATTACTAGTCTGGCCCTTAGGATCCTACTTCTTTTACACCTGTTGTCCTCTAGTGAACACCACACAATTAGTATTATCTAGTTCAGTATACACATCTTCCCCCAACTTTGAATCTGATTCATATTCAATGAAGTTGACACTAGCATCACCGGATTGGATAGGTCCTTCCTCCACAAATGGCTCTTCAGTGTGCTCATTCATTGAAAGCATCTGCATAAACCTCACCATCTCAGGACAAGATGCACCATCATGGTTTGTGGTGAGATGGAAATTGCACACCATGTGATTACCTCTACTTGTAGAAGGACCCTTCTCAATAGCTAGCCTCTGAGTAGGCCCAATTAAAGGTAAAGGTTTGTTGTAGTTCCCTTGTTGGCCATGATCTTTTCTGGCTATATCATGATAGAAAGGTTGTTGAGAGCCTTTTGACATCTACCTTTTTAGAGTGATAATATCATTGGCTAGTCTTTGGATCACTGGATCAATAGAATTCATAGCCAAAGGATTGCCATTCTGTAATTCCTTCTTCCACTTACCAGTAGTTATCAAATCATCTTCTATAGAGATGACCATTGTTTGGGCTGCTGCAAGATTAGTTGCACCTTCCCTTTTTATGGGGAAATTGACATCAGGAGGAAGGGTATTAATAAAGAAACACTTCAATAGAGCATCACGACTTTATTGAATTTTGCCACAAATTCCCTCATATGTTCATGTACTTCCTTCTTCATTGAAGATAATTGAGCCACTAACGTATGGTCATTATTAGTCATCTTGAATCTATCCTGAAACTATTGTCTCATAGTTGCCCAATCTCTAATAGATGCATTAGGCAAGTGATAGAACCATTCTATTGCATCATTAGTCAGGGACTCAACAAACAACCTTATAGACACATTGTCATGTTGGACTCCCAGAATGGAACAAGCCGCAAAGAAAGCATTGATATGCTGATCTGGGGTAACTTTCCCATCTCCCCTAAACTTAGGTATTATCTTACTTAACCCTCTAGGCAAGTCATGCAATTGCAACCCTAGCCTCAAAGGACCTATAGCTGCTCCCCATGGGATAGGAAGTTGCTGAGCCATATTAGATAGGTTGTGTGTTACCAAATTGTGCTTTGCAGCTGTAGGGCCCCTCCTCGGTACCACTATCATGACGAGAAGTGACTCTACATTTTGTTACTATGGTTCTATGCCGAGACATTATATGTTGGTTACCTTGGTTCTTCAATTTTGGCTATGGATTATACACCAGTTCGAGACATATGGTTTTGATTTAGACCATGATTGATACATACTTTTATATTTGCATATCCCTATTTGATATTATATGATGTGGTTTAGATTATGTCTTGTATCTTATTTTAGCAAACTATGTGTTTATTGAGATGTAACATCATATAAATCTATAGATTATGTTGTGTGGACTCATGTACCTTCTTGTGGATAATAGGGCTCTTGATATATATAGTTGCAAATAAATTGTGATAATGGTGGTTTCATGTCTAGTTCCATTGTTTATATATATATATATATATATATATATATATTCTCTCATGTGCATTCAAATCAATTGAATTAGCTTAATGGGAGAAAGATTCTTTTTATATGTTGTTGAATGATTAAAATACATGTAAATGCGATAATGGATGGTTATTTGTAGCTTGCTTCGGCTATTGATATTGTGACTGATAATGTGGAATTAAGTGTGTAGGTTCGTGCCAGTGGAATCGGGAAAACACTCAGAGACCTGTTGTAGTTTCTCAGTAAGCCGACCTAGCCTATTTGAGAGGCTTAGGTCCAATTGTGTGGTCATGTAAATGTGGTATTCACATTACATTAAATTGTGTCTTGTCTTAGTGTTACGTGAAGTCAAGGTGTGAAATTGTATTGTTGTTGTGAAGCGTGTGTTGCATTGGTGCGTTGTGTCATGCATCATGTTGTGTGTTGTGATGTGTGTCGTATTGTACTGCATGAACGTATGTGGAGACATTCATGAGTGGATTTAGAATTATTTTATTATTTGAGAAAATTATTACCCTTTTTTCAAAATAAAGAAAGATAAATAAATACACACATATTTATATTTAAGTTTAAGTGTGAAAGACATAATAAATTTTAATAAAAAATGTTTTTTTACAACTTTCAATTTTGGGCCTTTTTCGGTGACGAAAAGCAAATTATATATATAAGATTAAAGGTTTGGGGCATCCAAAAAGAAAGCTAGCAAAGTGAAATAACTAGGCATTCACACATGTTGCCACAAAAAGACACTTGTATACACCTAGATGCCTCAAGCTGATCATGGAGAATAGGTGGAGAACATGAAGGAAGAAAGGAAAGAATATCAAGGGTCTAGAAGAAAGTAAAGGGGTTCTAGAAATTTTTTGAAAAAATAATATTCTGTAAAAATTAGAGAGAAACAAACAAAGGAGAAGAAAAATTTAGAGGAGAGAATCAAAGGAAAAATCTAGAGGAGGAAAGGGAGATTATTATGGAGCTTCAACAGCCCTCCAGTCCTGCTGAAAATTCCAGGTAGGCCTCAGTGGGTTGTAAAATTTAATGGAGATAACTGTGTAATTTAGGTCCTAAAATTAATATTGTTTTCTAAATGAATAACTTATCACTAAAAGAAATTTAAATACTCTTGCAAGGTGTCTGTGTGTTGTACTTTGATTTATGAATTGTTTATGAATTGAGCTAGTTGCTGATAGAAAGTGGCCTGTTACTCAGAAATCTAAAATCATTCTTTTGTTGTTTTCACTGTTGTATGGGGTTAAGGGAGATGCCTTCTGTGGGGTTGGTTTAAAAGTGTATGAGTACCTTGATTTTTGCCTAATAAGTTAAATTTTGGGTAAGAGTACCCTTGTTTATTACCTCTGTGAGGGTTATACAGAAAACGTTCTTGTGAAGTGTGAGCCAAAATCTATCAATGTTTAAAAGAAAATGTAGTTTTTGTTTTGTGCTGCAAGTGTTTCTGTTTCTCTATGTGTGTTTTTGTGGGTCATAAAAGTAAGGGTGAGTGCAGTACCCTATGTCTCCCTGTGTTTTCCCTAAAGCTCGGGGGTGGGCAGTTACTGCCCTAGGCTAGGTGGTGAGCATCACTGGCTAGAGAAAAAAAAAATTGTATTTTTCATTCCTCTTATAGGTCTTGTATCTCATAGCTTTATGGAAGAGCTAAGCAGAGACTTAAGTATGTGTTGTACTCATAACAGAGTGTTAAGATGGGCTAGCAGATCTATACCCACAAGCATAATAGAATCAGGGAGAGACCTCCTTATTAGAGTAAAATAAAAAAAAAGATCCTTATTCCTTCTGAAAATGGAACCCTAAACAAGAGTCATGTGTTAACAAGGATTGGTGAATGTTGCACCAGTCATGTTTATGACTATTGTTCAGCAGATGTAATATGTTTTCAAAAGTTGTGTAAAGACCCTTTTTAGTTATGCAATAGCATGTTTCTATGTTTCCCAAATTAGAAGGAACATTTTGTTCACTATTTTTGAGATATCTTTATGAATGCATATAAAATAAAAAAAGGAAAATACAATAGTTGTACAAGTTGTATCTTGAATATGTTATACAGTTATATGTGAATGATTTAGAATTTTTGTTAAATTCTATAATGAAGGAAATGTCTGAACTGTTGTTGCTATATAAGTTACTTGGAAAAAAATAAAATAAAGAAAGGAAATCATTAGTTCATTTGGGGCTGGCAACATAGTATTGTTCCTATCATTTTCTTAATATGAGAAAAAGACTTTTCTTATAGCTAGATATTATATGCAAAAGAAATTACTGGTGTTGAAAGAAATGTGCTGCAACAAATTTTCATTTTCAAGTAATGCTACTCCTTTTCTACATCAAGCTGTAGTAGATAGACAACTATTTTTCATGTATTGGTATGTTACAAGAAGAAATGATTGTTTGTTAAAAAAAAAGAAACAAAGTGAGAATAGGAAATTATTTCAAGAAAACTTGAGTACTGTTATATTCCTTTGTTGTAGATCCTAAGGATGGGTCTCAAATTTATGTAGTTGTCCGGTCTTACAAATTTCTCATACGGCAATATACACAAGATGAGTAAAGAGAGAAAATTAGCTGTGCAAAATTTTTGGTTCTTACTGAGTATTTAGTTGTGTTTATTCTTCAACATGTAGGAGATTAAAATGAAAATGAAATGAAAAGCTTCCCATTGATGTCTATGGGACAACGATTTGAGACAAAATGTTTGCAGAAAAACTGCCTTCATATTCAAATCAATATATAGTAATATACCCACAAGGAAAAAAAAGTTGCCCGAAGCTAGTAGCTGCAACCCTTCCTACATGACCCTGTCCTTACCTCTTCTTCTCTTACCCTTTTTCTTTGAAAATTTTCACTAGCTTTATCTCCAAGCATTTTTTTCAAAATTTCCTCATTGTTGGATTGCAGTTTTGATCCGAATACTCTCTGCTCCAACGGCAACATTGTTTCTTAATCTCAAAACTTACCTATCCTTTACATCAAAACGAGGGTTTCTAAAAAGAATCCCGGATACTCAACCAAATTCAATGAAATCAAAGGCAAAACGCTCAGCTCAAAACAAAATTTCAAAATATTTTACCCTATCCAACACCTGAGCTCAAAGGATTTAGCCTTCATCACACGCCGCCGCTAGAAGAACTCTACCTGGGCGGCTGGGAAGGTTTGAGGAGGAAGGTATGAATTGTTGAGGATAGGGGGCAAATTTAAGGTTTTTAGTTTGGGATGAGCCCTAGCATGTGAGCCCCACTTGACAATACTATCTTTTTTCTCTTTATTTTAGCTAAAACAAAATAAGACACCACCATGCTAAATCTTACCACTTAAAGACATTGTTTAAATGGCTCTAATTTCTCCATCCTTGGGCAGGAAAAGACTAAGGAGGTAAGGCTCCAATTTAAAGTTTTTCTTTCTTTATATCTAAAGTCGATGGTTAGAATACTAGTATTATGAAGTGAATGTTTTCTTTTTATGGACCCAATGCCTCCAAATCAAAATCATTTTTTTGTTATCCTATGACTTTTACTTCTTAACCTTCAGAAAATCTTAATAATCTTTCATTAGCCTTGTTGTGTGATATATGTGTAGGAAGAACTTAGTGAGGGTATTTCTAATCATTTCATGGAATGCCTTATTTAAAGATTGTTTATGTTTTTTTTTTTTTATGATAGGAAAGAAGTTTTAAATTATTTATGTTATTTGAGGATTGTAAACCTTATTTAAAGATTATTTTATGTTGTTTACCGTAGGATAGAAGTTTTAAATTATTTACTTCCTTTGGAGTCAATGGTAAACTTAAGGATTTCTATATGTTATATTTTTGTACCAATGGTTAGAAGATTTTAAATATCCATTTTGGGCTTATGTTTTTAAATATTGTTTTATGTCATCTATCACATCATTCTTACCTCTCTCCTTCATAAGGAATCAACCTAAAGGAGGGCTATTCAAAAGTGATAAAACTGTATCTTAGCCCACTCTTTTTGTTTGGTGTCATGGTACTTGTTTTAGTTAGCAATGACCCCTTTTTACCCTCTCCCTTACGCTTGGCTAAACATAACTTGTATTTATACATATTATCCTCAAGTTCTTTGTAAAGGAGATTGGAGGAAAATTAGGAACAACCTTATCTTACCCGCTTCCTTAATACAAGTTTGGAAGCTTATTTCTTAGTTATTATGTTTTTGTGCCAACCATAGTGTTCAAAATATTAAAAAAATTGAGGTTTTAGTCTGTTGTTTTGTAGTGGCATTACATAGGTATCAAAGTGAGAGTTTTGCAACATTGGGAACTCTGGGAAGTGCTTAATGAGTCTAACCCTTCATGTGCACCAATCTTAAAAACCAATAGTTCTTCTGTAGGTTCCAAAGTTTTTGCTATTAACTTCACTCCCTTAGCGATGGATTGATAAATGAATTACATAGTCCTGATGCTTATCTTCCCCAATGATTGACTAGGATAACAATCTATCCTTGCTTAAACTGTGATTATGGTTTTCAAGGCATTTGTATAGATTAGCATGTATTGGACCTTGATAATGGTAAATTGAGCCTCCTGTGCCTCCTGGGAAACTAAAAATTATGAATTAAACGTAGTTTCTTTAGGACCCCCTACATGTATATTTTCTTAGTAAATTCCCTTGATGTGTGATAGTATAAATTGTGATGTCTAGTTGCAATGAATTGTGGAATCTTCATATTATGTTCATATGAGACTTACGTTTTAAAACAAATAAGAATGTCTTTCAATTGATTTAAAGTAAGAATTATGTGAATATTTAACTCTCTTTATAAAAAATGGATGGTGCTCTAGTGGGTTGAGAAACTTCATGGGATGCGATTACTTTGCATATTATAGCTTGGAAGTTGAGAAAAGAAAATTTAGTAGAGAAAAGTGGAAAGAATAGGTTGTTAAAATTTGGTCAACATTACGTTATGAATTCCTACATTTGCTAGCGTTTAAGTGTAATAAGTTCTTGCGTATTTTTGTTATGTGAGTTGAATTGGATAGGATTCAATTCATACTTAGAGACAAATATGCTCTCACATGTGTGTTTTCTTGTATTCTTATAGGTGAAATCTAAATGTGAAAAGGGGATTGTAATATACAATAGATGAATTAGATTTAATATTTAGAAATGTGAAAACTTTTGTGATATGTTGTATCAAATAATTTGCTTATATTACCCTTAAGAATGAATGACCTATGTGTATTGTATAAGTATATTATGTGTTGAGCAATTAGGAATACTCAATAATACATATTTCAATTTAGGTCATCCTTGCATTTTATCTTGAATATTAGGTTTGCATGAAGACACAGCTAAAACTTGAAAGCAAAGCAAACTTATTCATTCTAGAAAAAGAGATAAAACTAGGATAGAATGAAGAAAACAATCACTCACCATATATGGTTTTCAATGCAATAGCATACAAGTTAAATTAAATGAGTAAGACCTAGTGGAGCATAGGAAATGTAGTGCATGGTACGACAATGAATTATAATTACAAGACAAATTAAGGGTCAAATTATGTTTTGTGTGATTTAAAATGAGATATTTTTTTTTGCAAAATGAGGTTGTTATCGAAATAATTAGATATGTTTGACTACTTAATGAATGAACCTAGTAGTAAGTGCAATAAGTGAGATTAATTTTTATGTGGTATAATGTGATATGTATGTGGAATTTTATATGTGTTGTGATTGTATCTCAAAGTATGTGACATGGGATATCCAACTTGGGAAGAAGAGTTTAGTGGACATAATGTATGATCCACTTAAGCATGCCCTTGTGATAATTGTATTTGTGTGTAAATAACCCTTATGACTTAGTAGAGAAATGTTAAAAATAATATGTTGGAAAGTGTTTGTATGGAGATGTGTGGGTCACCCTTCATGTTCTTATATGATGTGATGTCTTAATGTCATCCCTATTTGAGGGCATTCCCTCATGGTCACTTAGGAGTACAATTTCTCTTCTTCTCCAATTAAACCATATTGGTTAGTTCATGTTGTAAACCCTTTTATTTTTATTGTTCCGTGGGTTGAGGATGGATTTTAATGTGCCCTGAGCCTATACTCAATTCTAGCTATAGACACATGGCAACTATATTGATGTCATCGTGGATTTCTAGTATTTGGGAAGCTACTATCAGTTATGAGGTACTAACGCTATATTGGATACAGATAGTGTTATAACATTTGATTTTGAGATTTGATAATGGTTGCAAATAAAAAGGATTGGTAACTTAGGGTAGTGACACATTATGTGCTATCAAGATGTTCAGAGAGATGAATTAGGATAAGTGGGACATGGTATTTGGGATGGTAGCTTGATGAAATGATAGCTATGTGTAATGAGATAATAGTGAATGATACCTTATTACAAGGATGATATGACTTTTGATGTGGCTGTCAATATAAGTATGAGCTGTATTGTTCTCTACTTGGAATAATTACAGATGACCTTATACATATGTGATATCTTAGACTCATGATACATGAGAACCATATAGGCTTGTGGGTTTTCTCTTGTGAGGTGGATGTCAGATCCTATAGACAACTCATTTGTGGCATATGTCAATGGACCTTGGTATGATGGTAGGTGCCTATTCATGTGGATTCTTCATGCAGATATATGATCAGGCTATTGTGGATTGTGTGGGACACGCTTATTATGACATGGTAAATTTTTCATTGATTTTCATGTGGTTTGAGAACCACCATATTATTCTATGGTTTGAGAACCACCATACTATTCTGTGGTTTGAGAACCACCATATTATTTTGCGGATTGAGAACCACCATATTATTCGGTAGTTTGAGACCAACATGATATTGCATGCTATTATCTTATGTGGTTTGAGACTACTATATGATTCCCCTCCTCCCCTTAGGTGACCTTGTTGCAAGGTCACATGGTGTTCGTAATGTGCAAATTTCTAAGAGATTGTTAGAATATTTATTTATGTGTTGAATATTTCACTTGCAAGCTAGCAGTGTTTTGTTACTTTGGGCTAATTGGACATTTTTATGTTTGAGTTAGTCCTTTTGCCTCAAGGACGTGTTCTTAGATAAACTTGGGATAATGCAATGATTGTTATTTGATCTAGACTTCTTCTATGATCCATTATATTTGTTTTCTTCTACATTATTGAGGTTTAATTTATGAGTTTGCTTTACTTCTTTAATTTTCTCATTTGAGGCACTTTAATGTTGCAAATGCTGGTATGTGTGGAGTGTTGTGACTATTGTTTACTGTCATATCCTAGAGGGATCACTGACAGGTTGTATAGGGGAGTAAATGGCCTGGGGAATCTTGTTCATACCAAACTTTATGTATGGAGGGCTCTTAGAGAGGACCCTAAGAGCATCCTTCATGATCTGCTACTTGGCACAGTGGTATTTTACATGGCATGGTTATTCATTTGTTATTCGGGACTATAGTATGGATGATATTGGTTCCATTAGAGGTGAGATTATATGATGTTACAATGCATTGGATATTGGCACAATGGTTACTACGTGGCATGGTTATTCACTCATTGATCATTCAGCTCTATGGCACTATGGATTTCTTAGTGGTTTATTAGTGTTGTCCTCCTCGTAATACCCCTTTTTCTTATTGAGCCTTGAGGTGTGAGCCATGTGATGTCTTTGTGATGAGCATGTATATTGATACACATCAGTATGGTCTTCGTCTTGTGATTCACCTAGGAGAGGTATGTGTTGGGAGGAGACTCTGAATTCGGATGATGTGTTATATGTGGGATTGAGTTTTGTGTTATGTGAGTCATTGAGTGATGTTGAGAATCAAATGTTAAATTTTTTGACTCAAATAGAACATGTGACTTGATTCTATTCCTTAGATATAAATTCATTCATTCATGATGGTAGTAATGAGTTAAGGACCTTCTTAGCTATTCAAAATATGATTTGTGGTTAATTTGCATTGATACGACTTCATATAATATGGTTGCTTATTGTTATATGATGAGGTACAAAATAAATGGTTAATTATATTAGATAGCCTCTTCTCTTAGGAACTTCTAGGAGGAAGTCCAAGCCTAGGGGGAGGATGTAGGGCCCCTCCTCGGTACTGCTATTATGGTGGGAAGTGACTGTACATTTTGTTACTATGGTTCTTGTCATGCCCACATTTTCCATGTGGTCACAACACACATCACACGTGTCATAGCCACATTTGTCATGTGGTTATGACACGAAATATCAAAAAATTTTCTCATGCTTCCCTAAAAACCCCCTCACATGTGTAAGCATGCTCGATGGTGTTCGCTCAAGGCGAAAACACTACAGTTGTCGGCGGGGTACAAGTACAATTGCGTGCAATCGGACGCGAGTAGACCAACAAGGGGGTCTCTACGACGCCGTTAACTTCACTACTATGTTTAAAATATCAAGTTCCTAAATCTAAATCTCGGCAAATTCTGACAGCATAACGCCTTACGGCGTAAGTGGGAATTACTCAACACTATATTACGCACATGGTTCACTGATAGATTAACAACTTCCCACGACACCTTGTTCTGACTAAACCAACTCGTGATCTCCCTGTTGAGTCATTTTTCAGCAAGGCACAGTTGTCTATCTCCTCTCTTGCTTCCTGAAATATACTCCTCCTTCGACTTAGCATTCTCAACAAGGCAGTTCGTTTGCTCTCTCTTCCCTTTTCTCTGGGTCTTAATTTTGATTGTATTTTTATTGCGCTCACCTTAACTATTTCTCTGATAATTTAGTTTGTTTATATTTTGGTCTCTCTCTCTTTCGTTTTCTATGCTTTCTTTATGTTTATCCGGTCCTTTCTTCATATTTGACATCAATCAGGGTTATCACTGTATCTATTGTTGACATTAAACCTAACTTCCGGATGGTCCAGGTCACATAGGCTAGTTTACTACTTCGCTGGACTCGGTCTCCTAGTCTTCTCCGATCTAGGTTTCTCCTCTTCGTTTGTATTAATTAAACTTGTTCCTAAGCAAAATTAACGGAAGGGTCCATCAACTTAGTTCTCTTATCCCATGTGGGAAATGTCGCGCATTTTCTCCTCTGTGTTTTCCAATGTTAGTTTTTCTTCTTCTGACTCTCTTACAGGTTTACTTATGTGGACGTTTACTACAGTTGAGATTAAAATGGCCTCACATGGAATGTCTGTGATGGCTTCTTAAGTTTATTTCCAGTGATCCTTTAAGCAAGGTGACGTGTAATTTTCCTCTTCATTTTCCCGGTTATTGAATCACGTTGATAGTTGAAACTTCCGAGAAACTCTTTCCGGAGTAATACAGTATATTCCTTTATGCTCCCGTTAAATTATAATTTTATTTTCTCTTATTATTGTTAGGAGAAAATGGCCTCTCTGAAAGGCGTAGTCATTAAAAAAATATAAGTATGTAACGATATATTCATATGTATATATATATATATATATATATATATATATAAGATTATATATATATATATAAACACATATATTCAATTATATTTCTCATGTTATATTTACTGTTGTTATTATTACTATTGTTTATTATAATTACTATTATTGCAATTGTAAAGTTATCTTAATAATTTATTTCTCTTTTATACTATTCCTAATCTTGATAAGCGGCTCTCCTCTTTATAAAATAGAATCCAGACACAGAAACACCTCGTTAATTAAATCCATGGAACCTTTACTTTAAATCAATGTCGAAGGGAACCAGGGAAATGGGAACTCTTTAAGTGTATATATATATTAAATTTAAATCAAAATATAAATAGATATCTATATATACAAAGATATGTATATACAAATATATGTATATATTGAGATATATATTTATCATAAATAAAGAGTTAAATATATATTATTTTAATACTTTCTTTCTCATATAATATAGGGTTTTCAAACCCTAACATTCTTATTTTTTTTTTGTTTTTGTTGTGGTTGCAGGTGGGACGGCCGCATGGCAGTAGCGGCAAGGAATGGTGGAGGCGAAGGGAAGGTGGTTGCAGTAGCGGCGGTCATGGGGCAGAGGGTGAAGGTCGTGGCCGGAGTGGGGAGGCCGAAGGCGGTAGCTCGGCGCACAGGGCCGTGAAGGGGGAACGCTGGCGGGGTGGTTCAGCGCGGACAGCGCTGGGGATGAAGGGGGCAGGGGGATGTGGGGAGGGGCGGAGCCCCACCCACATCCCACGATGTGGGGTGTGGGTGGGGCTCTGCCCCTCCCCACACCTCACAGATAAAACAAAGGACGGCAGTGGGGTTTCAAACCCCACCGCCCAACGTAAAATTTGTTTAAGCTTTGTTTATTCTTTTGTTATTTTTTTTTTTAAATCTCTGCTGTGTCTAACACAGCTACTCACTAATTCAAATTTTATTACTATTTAATAATGATGATATATATATATATATATCATTTTCTCTAGAATACTCTGTTGTAAGTTCATATATATATATATCAAAAGAACAATATTTTCATATATACACTTTTCTCTCAACTTTTCTAAAATTTATTTGACAATAGGGGAAATAACATGCAGAGAACGAAACTTTCTCAACAATATAACAATATTTTCAGGTTCATAAATTCATGTAAAATATACTACAAGTCAATGAACAGATAAAATATCTATCAATATTTTCTAATGCACTATATTCATTAAAATGAAATTCTTTCCAAGAGGAAACTTTTAAACATTAACCATTGTAACAAAAGAACTTTAAACTGTATATATTTTTTTTAATAAACAACAGATAAGCAAATTTTATCCGTTTAAAATTACATTTACAAGTTTAGATTTAATACAGTAGAACTTTTAATTAAGATTTACTTTCCAATGCAAAATCACTTCAAACTTTCATTTGAAATACAAGACAAGTTTTACAACTTTAGTAATACAGTAAAGTAATCTTTTTCACTACATTTAATAAGAGATAATTTTAAACCATGGATACATACAACTAACATTCCACATCTTCTACACACTCTAAGGGAGGTATGAACTTCCTTCTCCCAAACGACATACAAAAGACAACTTGTAACAGCCAAATAAAAGTCCATCAATAACAAGATCAGGGAGGTGATTTCCTTCACTCCCAGGGTGTCAATAGTTACAACAATATCAAGAGAGGTGCTCTCTCTTCAACTCTTATGAAATGAACATGATCTAATTCTCATGACAAAGAAGAATAAACTATTTCTTCATAAATATAACTTCTCCAAATCCAACCAGAAGCTCCAAGAGGAAACCTGCGTATCAAAGACAAACAAAGAAGAAAACACCACTCATCTAGCTCTCCTCCCTTCCGTAGACCCGCAAGAGGGTCACCCCTGAGCTAGGGAGACCATACTCACACCTGGGTAACTCAAGCACTCCACTTCGCAATAGGGACAACAACAAACCCAAAGCACACAAACACCCATGGGTAAATTACACAACACGGAAACTCAACTACAGTGAGTTTCATAAGGGGCAGGAGAGTGGACACACTCGACTCTAGAGTGTCACCCTTACAGATATTTTAACCAACACAATTTCTCTTGGCCTCAAACCAAGTTTGATCACAAATTTTTTTTTAAGAAATTTGTATTTGACTCTCAAGTCAAAGATACAGTCACAGATACATGCCCTCAAGGCTTTCAACATCCCAAAAGAAGGAAACAGGTATGCACCCGAGGAGGATCTCTCCTCCCCTACCCCAAACTTGATGAGCATTTCTCCCAAGTGGGAGAATCTCTGTCAAACAACCTGACAACAAACCCCACAGAAAACACATCTAAAACACAAACAAATAATCATCTTTCACACACTTTACATACACATTCAGATATACGAAAGAAAGGTAAAAATCAAACCAACCTTACAAAGCCCTCCTGGAATGAAACTGTTGCAGAGCTCCACTGAGTTCTCTTCCAACCTTAGCCACCAACTCCTCTCTCTTTTCCTCTCCTCCAAGCTAACTTTCCTATTTTTGGCAATAATAAAAACTCTCCCCAAAATTCAACTAACTCCCTCTCATCCCAAAATTGAAAACCAATAACCCAAATTCTTTTCCGTTTAGAGGAATGGGGATGTGACACTTGTCACCTCCTCACCCTCCCCCAAAACCACTATTCTGTCCTGGTGGCTTATGTCACTCACCCATCCCTAGAGTACTCCTTATCCCTCTCCTCATGTCATTTCTCTTACGCATGGGAGAAATAAAAGGGATTAAAGGAGGAAAAGACAGGTGACCCATGCCTCTTCTTCCCTCCTTCACATGGATGGCCCCACAACACATGGGGGAATCTCACTAATGGAGAGGGTGACTTCAAGTCAATCCTTCAATAATGGATGGGTTTGTAGTCATCTCTTACCTTGGGGATTGAAGAGGGATGGGTTGGGTGTTGGTACAATCCCATCATGTCCCCCCCATACTCCAATTTTCGCCACTTAACTTCAGGGGAAAGTTAAGATGACTAGATGGAGGTTACTCAAGGGTTACCCATGCCAAATGGGCCCCTAGACCCATGGGGTATAACCCAGGGTCAACTTTAACCCATCCATGACACCCATGGTCAAGGTAAAGCACATGAAAAGGCCTCAAAGATTTAAATAAAATAAAGAAATTCAAATTCAAACTTTTTACAACACAAATCATAAAATATTGTTACAAGAGGGTAACCAAACCCACTCGACCATACGAAAGACCACATTACAACATCACATCAAACATAGAAAGATCTTGGTTCCTCGTGGAACCAGATCGGCTTAACAGGGAATAACAATAACAAGGTGCGGAATGATCTCCGAAATCTGTGGTTCGATTAGTAAACCCTGCACACTAAATTACAAGATCAGTATCCACATAAAATCATCATAGCCAAAGCAACTTAAAAACATGCATTATCATGACATAGTTCTAATTAACATAAATGTAATCATATTACAATTTTCCATCATCACCCAATTAACTTTTCTGAAATGTAAACTTATCCAAACATCACCCAATTAGTTTTTCCGAAATCATAATAAAGTTTAATAGTTTGACAATTTCTGGGAACTGCTATCCCACAAATATAAAAAAATAACAATAACAGTAATGTAAATAGTCATAACAACAGAAGTAAAAAGGGCGGTCCTCACATCCTCTCCTCCTAAGACGGTACTTCCTCCTGGAAGTCGTCAAAAGGTGAGGATAAAGGGTCTTCAGTCTCTCTGCATCTTCCCATGCTGCAGTGACTTCGTCGTATAGGTCCCACTGGACTCTAACCTGGTCCAGCTCTCGACCTCGAAGGGCCAGCGTCCGACGAGCCAATATGCGAATTGGCTTCAGCACCAGCTGTCCGTCTGCCTCTACCTGAAGAGCACTCCAATCCAACACGTGAGATAAGTCAGAAATATATTGACGTAAAACTGATACATGAAATACATCGTGGATACGTGACAGGCTAGGTGGCAAGGCTAGATGATAGGCTACTGGTCCTATCCACTCCAAGATTTCGAAAGGTCCTACAAATCAAGGTGCGAGCTTAGAGCCCTTCCCGTAACAGATTGGACTCTTGTGCGGTCGCACTCTCAAAAATACTCTTTCCCCCACAGGGAAGCTTCGGTTTGTCCTCTTAGCATCGGCATACTTCTTCTGCCTGTCCTGTGCTTCCTGAAGTCTCTGTCTAATCTGTCTGACCTGTTGTTCCATATTCTGAACTATTTCTGGACCGATGACCGTTTTGTCCTCTATCCGATCCTAACTCAAAGGTGTTCTGCATGGTCTGCCATATAATGCCTAGAAAGGAGGCATACCCAACGAGCTATGATGCCCATTATTGTAGGCAAACTCAACTAGATATAGGTACTCCTCCCATCTAGACTGATGGTCCATCACATACATGCGAAGCATGTCTTCTAACACCTGATTAACTCTCTCTGTTTGTCTGTCAGTTTTCGGATGATAGGCTGAACTGAAGTTGAGCTGTGTGCCCAATGCCTGATGTAAGGCTCTCCAGAACGAAGACGTAAATACAGAGTCTCTATCAGATATAATGCGGCGAGGTACCCCATGAAGTCTAACAATCTGATCAAGAAACACCTTTGCCACTGATGGTGCATTGTATGTTGTGCATATTGGTGAAAAATGCGCCACTTTGGTCAGCTTGTCAACTGTCACCATAATAGCATCATGGTGACGTGATGACATAGGTAGACCAACGATAAAATCTATAGAAATGGTGTCCCATTTCCATTCAGGTATCTCGTGAGGGTACAACAGTCCCGCTGGGTGCTGATGTTCGGCCTTGACCTTCTGACATTCCAGGCAACAAGCAACAAATTCGGCAATGTCACGCCTCATCCCAGCCCAATGATAAAGCTGTCGTAAGTCAGCATGCATCTTCTTCACTCCTGGGTGTGCTGCATAGGGTGCTCTATGAGCCTCTGATAGGATTACTGTACGAAGATTACCTGCATGGGGTACATAGATGCACTGCCGATGTTGAAGCATACCATCAGACTCAAGGGTATATCCTGTAAATTTGCCCTCAAGGGCCTTCCGATTTAGTATTGCCTGCTGCACCTCAAGAAACCACTCGTCTTCCGACAGATGCTGTAAGATGCGATCTTTCAAGTCCACCCTCAAGGTCAGGGTTAGGATCTCGTGGCGCCTTCGACTCAAAGCATCAGCGACCACGTTCTCCTTCCCTTTGATGTAATGGACATCGAAGTCGTATTCGCATAGGAATTCCATCCAACGCTGTTGGCGGGCGTTCAAATTTGGCTGTGTAAAAATATACTGCAAACTATGATGATCCGAATGGAGTTCAAAGTGTCGACCTAGGAGGAAGTGTCTCTAGCGGACCAAAGCATGAATGACTGCTGCGAGCTCTAAGTCGTGAGTAGGGTAATTTAACTCATGTGTCTTCAGTTTCTGCGATTCGTATGTGATTGCTCGACCACCCTGCATAAGCACAGCTCCCAAACCTTCTAATGATGCATCTGTGCAAACTACAAACTCCTCTGTAGGATCTGGGACCGCTAAAATAGGAGCACTGGTAAGACGCTCCTTGAGGACTCCAAAGGACTTTTCACACTACTCGGTCCAAATGAAACCCTTCCCTTTTTGCTAAAGGGAAGTAATGGGATGTGCTATCCTGGAGAAGCCCTCGACAAACCGACGATAATACCCGGCTAACCCCATAAAGCTTCTGACCTCTGTCACATTGGTGGGTGCCGGCCAGTCCTGAATTGCTCTGATTTTAGATGGATCTACGGAGATGCCATTGCCTGATAAAATGTGTCCCAAATACTGCACCTCTGTCCTGAAGAAGGCACACTTCGCCAAGTTGCCATAAGCTGCTGCTCTCGTAATTGCTGCAAAACTTGACGCAAGTGCTCCACGTGCTCCTCCTCAGTCCGTGAATAAATCAAAATGTCATCTAGAAATATGATCACGAACTGATCTAGGTAAGTACGGAACACCCCGTTCATGAGACTCATGAATACTGCAGGAGCGTTCGTCAACCCGAAGGGTACCACTGTGAATTCCTAATGGCCATATCTGGTTCGAAAAGTAGTTTTATGAATATCTGCCTCCGTGATGCGCAATTAGTGATACCCAGATTTTAGATCAATTTTTGAGAACACTCTGGCTCCCTGCATCTGATCAAAAAGGTCATCAATCCTAGGTAGAGGATAACGGTTCTTCACCGTCACCTTGTTCAACTGCCTGTAGTCCATACATAAACGAAGAGACCCATCCTTCTTCTTCACGAAGATAACTGGTGCGCCCCATGGTGAAACGCTAGGTCGGATGTGCCCCTTCTCAAGTAATTCCTCTAACTGCAGTTTAAGTTCGGTGAGTTCATGTGTAGTCATCCTATAGGGTGCACGGGATATCGGTTCTGCACCCGGTACTAAGTCGATGTGGAAGTCCACTTCTCTGCGTGGAGGCATACCTGGTAATTCTGGCGGAAATACATCGACAAACTCTCTAAGGACAGGGTGATCATCTAAAGTAGCCTCAGGTTCATCCTCTGCTCTATCACTGACCATGATGGCAAACATCTGGCATCCCTTCTGCATACAGTGCTTAAGCTGCTGAGCAAATATCATACAAACAGCCGTGGGCTTTTGAATGCCCACTATCTCAACCAACGAACCATGATCGTCTAAACAGCTAATCATCCTCTGGCGATAGTCAAGCTTGGCTCTATGTGCCGCAAGCCAATCCATACCCAGAACTACACCGTAGGATCCTAACGGCATAATCCTAAGGTCACATGTTGTGGTGAATGATCCCAATGTGATCTCACAGTCTTTAACCAAGGTATCTACTGACATCCTGGCCCCTGAGGCCAACTCAACTTCCCACCTAATGTCTTGCCTAGAAGCCACCAGCCTGCAACGCTCCACTAACGATGTAGACAAAAAGGAGTCAGTAGCTCCTGAGTCGAAAAGGATCGAGATGGGGAAGTCTCTAATCGTACCTGCTGCCTCGATGACGGAAGCCTGGAAGTCAGCTTGGCGGTTATCAATAGCTGCAAACATGTGGTGGGATCTGCCCACGTCACCTATGGTCTGCTCAGATCCTCCTGATCGGGGCTGTCCCCCTACTGTAAATCCTTGCGGGCACTCTCTAGCCAGATGCCCTACCCCACCACACACATAACATGGTCCTCTAGCCTGTAACTGCCCTGACTATGTTCTGCCTGACTGTTGTTGCCCAGTCCGTCCCGTAGACCCCTGTGAGCCTCTGTAAGACTGCTGGGACCTCGCGGGTCCTGCCGATGAACCCTGCTATCTCTGATCTCTGTGTGGACCCTGCTGCTACCATCCACGGTTCTGTCCTCCCTGACCCCTCTATTGGAATTTAGATTTTTGCTGATGTTGCTGCTGCTGTGGAGGCCTAGGAGGTAATGAGGAAGGGTTATATCCTCCTTTCTATGTTGTGTTTTGAGGCCTTCAAAAATTCTGCTGTTGTTGGGGATTACGATCCTGATACTGCGGGCATGCATTCTGCCCTCGTCCCTGAATTTCCTCTGATATAAGGGCCTTTTCAACAGCCTCGCTCATGGTCTGGGGATTTGCCATACGAACAGGTCTTGCTATCCCGTGATTCAGCCCTCTGATGAATTTGTGTATTAAGATTTTCTTGTCATGGAGGTATTCCGTGTAACGAGAAAGCTCAATGAATCGACTCTCATACTGAGTAACAGTGAGTCCCCTCTGCTGTAAATCATGGAACTCATCGATCCTGCGCTGTCTGTAATGTTCTAACAAATATCGCGCATTAAAGCACTCTATGAAGATGTCCCATGTGAGTGTATCCACAGAAAGTCAGCGCTTGCACTCCTCTGTGCGCCACCAGGTAGCTGCTGCATCCCTAAGAAGATGGACTGCCACTCGTGCTTTCGTGTTGCTTCCATATGGTTGCAATGCAAAACACCTGTCTAAGCTAATCAGCCAAGCCTTGGCGACAACTCCCTCTGTAGCACCTGCGAAAGTGGGTGGGTTGAGCCTAAGTAGATCTCTGATGGGGTCCCCTCTGTCTCTAAGTCTCACAACTGGCTCTTCCACACCATCCTCATACAATCCATGATGAACCTGTTTTGCCCTCTGGATCTCATCTCGTCTCAAAGGTCTCGGAGGACTCCTGCTCCGTGAACGAGACGCTGACCCTACCTCCTCTACTGTTGTGTCAGGAATCTCAACGAAAGGTTCCACACGTGGCACCTCTAGTGGATCAACGCGGGGCTCCTCACGTGGCTCAATACGTGACTCGGCACGTGGCTCCCTACGTGGCTCCTCTCGCGGATCAACATGAGGCTCTACACGTGGCTCAAGAATCATTAGTGGTAACCTGTCTAACATAGCCTGCAGTGCCTGTAAGATCTGTGGACCTATATCCAATACTGGTGTCGCTTGTGGTACTAGTGGTGCTTGTGGTTCAGGTGGTGCTGCTGTAACTACGGGTGCTAGTCCCTCGGCTGAGGAATTGGTGTGCACCTCGACAGACCCTGTGTGGCATGACCGCGCTCGTCGAACACGGGGAGGCATCCTACAAAACAAGGTAGAAACTAATTAGCCAAAGTTGCGGAATAATAACGTGCCCAAATACGCCCAGTGTTTAAACTTGGCTCTGATACCAAATGTCATGCCCACATTTTCTATGTGGTCACAACACACATCACACGTGTCATAGCCACATTTGTCATGTGGTTATGACATGAAATATCAAAAAAATTTCTCATGCTTCCCTAAAAACCCCCTCGCATGCGTAAGCATGCTCGGTGGTGTTCGCTCAAGGCGAAAACACTACAGTTGTCGGCGGGGTACAAGTACAATTGTGTGCAACTGGACATGAGCAGACCAACAAGGGGGTCTCTACGACGCCGTTAACTTCACTACTAGGTTTAAAATATCAAGTTCCTAAATCTAAATCTCGGCAAATTCTGACAGCATAATGCCTTACGGCGTAAGTGGGAATTACTCAACACTATATTACGCACGTGGTTCACTGATAGATTAACAACTTCCCACGACGCCTTGTTCCGACTAAACTGACTCGTGATCTCCCTATCGAGTCATTTTTCAGCAAGGCACAGTTGTCTGTCTCCTCTCTTGCTTCCTGAAATATACTCCTCCTTCGACTTAGCATTCTCAACAAGGCAGTTCGTTTGCTCTCTTCCCTTTTCTCTGGGTCTTAATTTTGATTGTATTTTTATCGCGCTCACCTTAACTATTTCTCTGATAATTTAGTTTGTTTATATTTCGGTCTCTCTCTCTTTCGTTTTCTATGCTTTCTTTATGTTTATCCGGTCCTTTCTTCATATTTGACATCAATCAGGATTATCACTGTATCTATTGTTGACATTAAACCTAACTTCCGGATGGTCCAGGTCACATAGGCTAGTTTACTACTTCGCTGGACTCGGTCTCCTAGTCTTCTCCGATCTAGGTTTCTCCTCTTCGTTTATATTAATTAAACTTGTTCCTAAGCAAAATTAACGGAAGGGTCCATCAACTTAGTTCTCTTATCCCATGTGGGAAATGTCGCGCATTTTCTCCTCTGTGTTTTCCAATGTTAGTTTTTCTTCTTCTGACTCTCTTACAGGTTTACTTATGTGGACGTTTACTACAGTTGAGATTAAAATGGCCTCACATGGAATGTCTGTGATGGCTTCTTAAGTTTATTTCTAGTGATCCTTTAAGCAAGGTGACGTGTAATTTTCCTCTTCATTTTCCCAGTTATTGAATCACGTTGATAGTTGAAACTTCTGAGAAACTCTTTCCGGAGTAATACAGTATATTCCTTTATGCTCTTGTTAAATTATAATTTTATTTTCTCTTATTATTGTTAGGAGAAAACGGCCTCTCTGAAAGGCGTAGTCATTAAAAAAATATAAGTATGTAACGATATATTCATATATATATATATATATATAAACACATATATTCAATTATATTTCTCATGTTATATTTACTGTTGTTATTATTACTATGTTTATTATAATTACTATTGTTGCAATTGTAAAGTTATCTTAATAATTTATTTCTCTTTTATACTATTCCTAATCTTGATAAGCGGCTCTCCTCTTTATAAAATAGAATCCAGACACAGAAACACCTCGTTAATTAAATCCGTGGAACCTTTACTTTAAATCAATGTCGAAGGGAACCAGGGAAATGGGAACTCTTTAAGCGTATATATATATATATTAAATTTAAATCAAAATATAAATAGATATCTATATATACAAAGATATGTATATACAAATATATATTTATAAGTTAATATCTATATATATAAATAAATAGATATCTATATATATACAAATATATGTATATATTGAGATATATATTTATCATATATAAAGAGTTAAATATATATTATTTTAATACTTTCTTTCTCATATAATATAGGGATTTCAAACCCTAACATTCTTATTTTTCTTTTGTTTTTGTTGTGGTTGCAGGTGGGACGGCCGCATGGCAGCGGCGGCAAGGAATGGCGGAGGCGAAGGGAAGGTGGCTGCAGTAGCGGCGGTCGCGGGGTAGAGGGTGAAGGTCATGGCCGGAGTGGGGAGGCCGAAGGCGGCAGCTCGGCGCACAGGGCCGCGAAGGGGGAACGCTGGCGGGGTGGTTCAGCGCGGACAATGCTGGGGATGAAGGGGGCAGGGGGATGTGGGGAGGGGCGGAGCCCCACCCACATCCCACAATGTGGGGTGTGGGTGGGGCTCCGCCCCTTCCCACACCTCACAGATAAAACAAAGGACGGCGGTGGGGTTTCAAACCCCACCGCCCAACATAAAATTTGTTTAAGCTTTGTTTATTTTTATTTTTATTTTTTATTTTTAAATCTCTGCTGTGTCTAACACAGCTACTCACTAATTCAAATTTTATTACTATTTAATAATGATGATATATATATATATATATATATCATTTTCTCTAGAATACTCTGTTGTAAGTTCATATATATATATATATATCAAAAGAACAATATTTTCATATATACACTTTTCTCTCAACTTTTCTAAAATTTATTTGACAATAGGGGAAATAACATGCAGAGAACAAAACTTTCTCAACAATATAACAATATTTTCAGGTTCATAAATTCATGTAAAATATACTACAACTCAATGAACAAATAAAATATCTATCAATATTTTCTAATGCACTATATTCATTAAAATGAAATTCTTTCCAAGAGGAAACTTTTAAACATTAACCATTGTAACAAAAGAAATTTAAACTGTATATTTTTTTTTTAATAAACAACAGATAAGCAAATTTTATCCGTTTAAAATTACATTTACAAGTTTAGATTTAATACAGTAGAACTTTTAATTAAGATTTACTTTCCAATGCAAAATCACTTCAAACTTTCATTTGAAATACAAGACAAGTTTTACAACTTTAGTAATACAGTAAAGTAATCTTTTTCACTACATTTAATAAGAGATAATTTTAAACCATGGATACATACAACTAACATTCCACATCTTCTACACACTCTAAGGGAGGTATGAACTTCCTTCTCCCAAACGACATACAAAAGACAACTTGTAACAGCCAAATAAAAGTCCATCAATAACAAGATCAGGGAGGTGATTTCCTTCACTCCCAGGGTGTCAATATTTACAACAATATCAAGAGAGGTGCTCTCTCTTCAACTCTTAAGAAATGAACATGATCTAATTCTCATGACAAAGAAGAATAAACTGTTTCTTCATAAATATAACTTCTCCAAATCCAACCAGAAGCTCCAAGAGGAAACCTGCGTATCAAAGACAAACAAAGAAGAAAACACCACTCATCTAGCTCTCCTCCCTTCCGTAGACCCGCAAGAGGGTCACCCCCGAGCTAGGGAGACCATACTCACACCTGGGTAACTCAAGCACTCCACTTCACAACAGGGACAACAACAAACCCAAAGCACACAAACACCCGTGGGCAAATTACACAACACGGAAACTCAACTACAGTGAGTTTCATAAGGGGTAGGAGAGTGGACACACTCGACTCCAGAGTGTCACCCTTACAGATATTTTAACCAACACAATTTCTCTTGGCCTCAAACCAAGTTTGATCACAAATTTTTTTTTAAGAAATCTGTATTTGACTCTCAAGTCAAAGATACAGTCACAGATACATGCCCTCAAGGCTTTCAACATCCCAAAAGAAGGAAACAGGTATGCACCCGAGGAGGATCTCTCCTCCCCTACCCCAAACTTGATGAGCATTTCTCCCAAGTGGGAGAAGCTCTGTCAAACAACCCGACAACAAACCCCACAGAAAACACATCTAAAACACAAACAAATAATCATCTTTCACACACTTTACATACACATTCAGATATACGAAAGAAAGGTAAAAATCAAACCAACCTTACAAAGCCCTCCTGGAATGAAACTGTTGCAGAGCTCCATTGAGTTCTCTTCCAACCTTAGCCACCAACTCCTCTCTCTTTTCCTCTCCTCCAAGCTAACTTTCCTATTTTTGGCAATAATAAAAACTCTCCCCAAAATTCAACTAACTCCCTCTCATCCCAAAATTGAAAACAAATAACCCAAATTCTTTTCCGTTTAGAGGAATGGGGAGGTGACACTTGTCACCTCCTCACCCTCCCCCAAAACCACTATTCTGTCCTGGTGGCTTATGTCACTCACCCATCGCTAGAGTACTCCTTATCCCTCTCCTCATGTCATTTCTCTTACGCATGGGAGAAATAAAAGGGATTAAAGGAGGAAAAGACAGGTGACCCATGCCTCTTCTTCCCTCCTTCACATGGATGGCCCCACAACACATGGGGGAATCTCACTAATGGAGAGGGTGACTTCAAGTCAATCCTTCAATAATGGATGGGTTTGTAGTCATCTCTTACCTTGGGGATTGAAGAGGGATGGGTTGGGTGTTGGTACAATCCCATCATGTCCCCCCCATACTCCAATTTTCGCCACTTAACTTCAGGGGAAAGTTAAGATGACTAGATGGAGGTTACTCAAGGGTTACCCATGCCAAATGGGCCCCTAGACCCATGGGGTATAACCCAGGGTCAACTTTAACCCATCCAGGACACCCATGGTCAAGGTAAAGCACATGAAAAGGCCTCAAAGATTTAAATAAAATAAAGAAATTTAAATTCAAACTTTTTACAACACAAATCATAAAATATTGTTACAAGAGGGTAACCAAACCCACTCGACCATACGAAAGACCACATTACAACATCACATCAAACATAGAAAGATCTTGGTTCCTCGTGGAACCAGATCGGCTTAACAGGGAATAACAATAACAAGGTGCGGAATGATCTCCGAAATCTGTGGTTCGATTAGTAAACCCTGCACACTAAATTACAAGATCAGTATCCACATAAAATCATCATAGCTGAAGCAACTTAAAAACATGCATTATCATGACATAGTTCTAATTAACATAAATGAAATCATATTACAATTTTCCATCATCACCCAATTAACTTTTCTGAAATGTAAACTTATCCAAACATCACTCAATTAGTTTTTCCGAAATCATAATAAAGTTTAATAGTTTGACAATTTCTGGGAACTGCTATCCCACAAATATAAAAAAATAACAATAACAGTAATGTAAATAGTCATAACAACAGAAGTAAAAAGGGCGGTCCTTACAGTTCTATGCCGAGACATTATATGTTTGTTACCTTGGTTCTTCGATTTTGGCTATGGATTATACACCAATTTGAGACATATGGTTTTGATTTAGACCATGATTGATACATACTTTTATATTCACATATCCTTATTTGATCTTATATGATGTGGTTTAGATTGTCTTGTATCCTTATTTGATCTTATATGATGTGGTTTAGATTATGTCTTGTATCCTTATTTCATCTTATATGATGTGGTTTAGATTATGTCTTGTATCTTATTTTAGCATACTATGTGTTTATTGAGATGTAGCATCATATAATTCTATGGATTATGTTGTCTGGACTCATGTACCTTGTTGTGGATAATAGGGATCTTGATAGATATAGTTTTAAATAAATTATGATAATGGTGGTTTCATGTCTAGTTCCATTGTTTATATATATATATATATATGTTCTCTCATGTGCATTGAAATCAATTGAATTAGCTTAATGGGAGAAAGATTCTTTTTATATGTTGCTGAATGATTAAAAGAAATGTAAATGTGATAATGGATGGCTATTTGTAGCTTGCTTCGGCTATTGATATTGTGACTGATAATGTGGAAACAAGTGTGCAGGTTCGTGCTAGTGGAATCAGGGAAAACACTCAGAGACCTGTTGTAGTTTCCTAGTAAGCCGACCTAGCCTATTCGAGAGGCTTAGGTCCAATTGTGTGGTCATGTATATGTGGTATTCACGCTATGTTAAATTGTGTCTTGTGTTAGTGTTACATGAAGTCAAGGTGTGAAATTGTATTGTTGTTGTGAAACATGTGTTGCACTGGTGCGTTGTATTGTGCATCATGTTGTGTGTTGTATTGTATTGCATGAACATATGTGGAGACATTCATGAGTGGATTTAGAATTGTTTTATTGTTTGAGAAAATTATTACCCCTTTTTCAAAATAAAGAAAGATAAATAAATACACACATATTTATATTTAAGTCTAATTGTGAAAGACAATCAATTTTAATAAAAAAATGTTTTTTTTGCAACTTTTAATTTTGGGCCTTTTTGCGTAACGAAAATCATATATATATATATATATATATATATATATATATATATATATATATATATATATATATATATATATATATATATATATATATATATATATATATATAAGACTAAAGGTTTGGGGTGTCCAAAAAGAAAGCTAGCAAAGTGGAACAACTAGGCATTGACATATGCTGCCACAGAAAGACACTTGTATACACCTAGATGTCTCAAGATGATCATGGAGGACAAGTGGAGAACATGAAGGAAGAAAGGAAAGAATATCAAGGGGCTGGAAGAAAGTAAAGGGGTTCTAGAAAATTTCTGAAAAAATAATATTTCATAAAAATTGGAGGAGAGCAACAAAAAAAGGAGAAGAAAATTTTAGAGGAGAGAATCAAAGGAAAAATCTGGAGGAGAAAAGGGAGATTATTGTGGAGCTTCATAAGCCCTCCAGTCCTACTGAAAATTCCAGGTAGGCCTCAATGGGTTGTAAAATTTAATGGAGACAATTGTCAATGGAGATAACTGTGTAATTTAGGTCCTAAAATTAATACTATTTTATGAAAGAATAAGTTATCACTAAAAGAAGTTTAAATACTCTTGCAAGGTGTGGAAGGTGTCTGTTTGTTGTACCTTGATTTATGAATTGTTTATGAATTAAGGTAGTTGCTGATAGAAAGTGCCACTAGTACATAAACAATAATATATTACTAAAAAACTACTAAAAACTGCTTATAAATGACCAAACATTGTCATGCGACCATTAGTACTTTATTGCTAGTCATTTATAATGCGACCAAATTGATGACTAAACCAAATGTTTTTAGTCATTTATTGGTTGTTTTGATTGATCGATTTGGTAGTATATTTAGTCATTGATTGTTGTAATCTGGTCACTTATTTAGTCATTTTTTATTCACTGATATATTTAGTCATTAATTTAGTCATTGATTGTTGTTAACTGGTCACTTATTTAGTCATTTTTATTCACTGGTTTCTGTCCATTGGTAGTGTATTTAGTCATTAATTTTAATCATCATTTTGATCAATTTGGTAGTATATTTAGTCATATTTATTCACTGTTCACTGATTTCTGTCAATTGGTAGTATATTTAGTCAATTTAATTATTAATTGACGTCAATTAGTAGTATATTTCGTCAATTTAATTATTAATTGATGTCAATTAGTAGTATATTTAGTCATTTTGAAGCTTTGATTTAGTCATTAGTATATTTAGTAGTATATTTTGAAGCTTGCACAATGAAACAACTCTGAGAAGGTAAAAAAATCTTGTTTTATTGATAAAAAATGCTTACAAATAACATACAGATCTGAAAATAAGTTACAATACTTTCTCTTTGCTAAAAAAATCTTCATGGTTACAATACATAGCTCAAAGAATGAGCAAGAAACTAATTTTCTGAGTATCACTGAGCATATAAGCATAAAGACATTCATAGATGTCTTCTTCACAAATCCATGACTGTCCCATGAAGCTCACTATCCTAGTTCAAGATCACACTGTCATCTTTGTAGAGATCATGTCTCATACACCCAACTTACTCTAGTTCATAAGTTGCCACTATGATTTGTTACCTATGTTGGGATAGGAAAATTTCAAAGTTTTCCTATACTCCTACCCACCTCATGTCCAACCAGATTAGATAATCATGTGCCCAAAATCATAATAATAGTGGATGAATTCTGTAAAATAACATGATTTTCATCACAAATAATTGTCTCACCCCTCAAACTGTAATATAACAAGGGGCCTCAGCTCCTCAATTTCGGTGAGACCTTGGTGTCTTCTTTATACCAATCCATGTTCAATTTCAAATGGGCTAAATGTGTATCGGCATGAGAATAATGGTTGGAGAGAAAACTTCAGAGATCTCTGATGAAAGGAGTAACACCGATGACACTTCATCATAGAGAGAATTTGCAGTCATGCCGAGTGAGGACTTTTATCATAAGAAAACACTATCAGAGAATACTTTGAAACCCCCTCGATAGTATAAATCATACCAATGAAGGAATTCAGTAGGACTCTCACCAAACAACCTGTGGAACGGATGGAACTAGTGATCATCGGCAGGAGATGGACATCAGGGCGAAGAATTAAAATGTCTCAGTGATTAAAGGGATTGTTTCAACCTAAGTCACACCGATATGTATAGAAGATAAAAACCATCGGTGAAAGTGAACAAGTCAAAACAAAGTTTACAAGTCTTGCCGAACTGATGGTCATAATGATGAAGGATGTTAGTGACACATTATCATGATCATTCTGATGAAAGATAAAAAGAAACGTATCGAGGAAACAACCATGATTGGATAGCTTGGATCAAGTCATCTAGATATCGTATGTTGTTCTGATGATGATAGTAACCACACTTATCGATAAGACTCTTGCTGATATTCATATCAGAGACACTTGAAATATCGGAGTAAGATGTTATTCCCAGGGCAATAAAGTAAGTCAGGCTGACGATAGCCATACTCATTTCTATATCGAGTAGACCTTGAAAATTCTTGCCGATACGAGCTTATATATGTTCTTATAAAAATGACATCGAGTAGACAAAACGAAGGGTCACAACAATTGATCCACATGTAAATGTTCGCGCCATAAGAAGTTATTCGATCGCCCTAAAATTACAAAAGTCCTACCGATGAGGGGAGTTATGCCGATGTGACATCTCATAACAATCATGAAAATTAATACACTGGAACAATTAATTGTAGACCAAGAAGAAATCCTCTGAAGAGCCATTCAAAATCATTGCAATTATATTCAAACGAATGGTCTGAAATGAGCTCATAAGCGAGAACTCGGAGGAAAGGACAAAGGAGTTCAATCATTAGATAACAAGTACATACTTAAAAACCTCTGTGTGATAGACTACAGTTTGAATTTGCCATCCATAATTGTAATGGAGACTCTAGTAAAAGGAAAGGGCAGAAAATAGCTAGGTGAAACTAGTAAGCCCAAGAAATAAAAAATTGACAAAAGCCATGATGAAAAAATAAAAGAAAGGAAACTGAATAAGGATTTAATTGACCAATTTCCTAGATCAACCCCTAAAGCCAGAATGTCTGCACAACTTAGGGCAGAGGTAGAGAAATTGGAAGACAAATGTAAATACCTTGGAAATGTGTGGACACCAATAAGAGGTTATGAATTATTCAAATTCCATTACAATAGAAGATTCGGGAACATCCCAGTGTCTAATCCATGGCATTTAAATTTGGACAAATTGGTCATCCCTGATGTGTTTGTGAATACATAACTCCTCAAACTCTTGGCTAAACATTACAATCCAAGCCTCAAGGCCATATGCAATCTACAAGGAGAGCCTGTTATACATTTGTCCAAAAATGCCATTTGTGAAGTATTTGATTTAGATGATATGTGTATTGTTCCCATAGTTTATGAAGATTTGGACAAAGAATACTAGAGAATGGACACCACGTATAATGGATGGAGATTACCTCTTCACAGGCCTAGGGCAAAAGGAGAAATAGTGCCTCTTAATGATAATGATGGACCTTCATTCCATGTGTCATTGTTTGAACCATATATACAATACACATATTATTCCATGGGCCAATTCCTACGATCAGAGGTTCCTCATTTTATGACAATTCCTTTAATGGTGATAGCCACAAATATCCAGTGTCACAATGCTAGGTAGTTTGACTATGCTGCCTATGTCTTTGGAAGAATTGATTCTAGTTTAACTGCAATCAAGAACAATGCCCCATCAATCTCTTTTGAGCACTACTCACTCCTCATGCACATGGTACTATATTATGGCCAGGAAATGGGATTATGGCCAAGTGAATCCAGAGTTGCTCAAGTTGACCAGAGGGGACAAAAGCCACCTATGCAAATGTGGACAAGGATATGGGATAGTAGGTTTGCCCATTCTAGTCATATTCATTTTGAAGAATACTATGTAAAAGTGTTGTATAGATATTTCAATTATCCTTGTGAATACTCACTATCAAATGAAATAAAGAGGTTTCTCAGACCCAAAGATTTTGGTGGTCCTCCTACTATCACCCACAACTGGGGAGATTGGTATTGTTGTGAGGATTCAACCATGGTCAGAATTTATGGTTTCGAAGATACCCCATTTATATTGCCCAAGACAGCTCCTCATAGAATTGCCTACTTACAAATAGTTAGGCAAATGAATTGCTCTAATGTGATGAACTTGAGCTCCTATGACAAGTAGTCCTTCATGCCTAGTACTCTGTGTTTTGGGGATTTTACTATGGTGTCTAAAGAGGGCTATGGTCTCATCATGGATAAATTGATACATTACAACATGAGATATGTAGAGGCAAGAAAAGGATTTGATCCTAAGGGTTTTATTGATCTTGCTAGGAGAAAACAAAATCTCAGTGGATATACACATATTCCTTATCCACATGATGACATTATCAGGAACATGGAAGAGGCTTAGATTGGTGATTGAGAAGCATAATAGAGAACTAGAAGAGAAGAAGAAATAGCTTGCACAGATAGAGTTGTTATCCACTGGTGATGAGGGATCTATAGGAGAAGAAGAGCCACATGAACAAGCAACTAGAATATCTAAAAGGAAAATGGAATGTTATCAGTCTCCTGATGAAAAAAATGATTAAGAGGGGCCTAGTGATGAGGATCCAAGACAATTAGAATATGATTCTTTTATTGTAGATGATCAATTTATTCATTCTAAAGAGTTTAAATCAGTTTTATATAAATGTAAGGGTAAAGAGAATAGGGAATCAGTTGATGATGTCACAGCTGACAATGAAAGATAATTAATTGATATGTTAAAAATAATAGTGTACAATGAATTGAAAGCTATGACTCCTAGTAGAGGTAGACAACTGCTCAGAGAAGTATGCGTTATGATATTTCTTGGTCTTGATATAAATTTTTCTCTGGTATTTGATAGGTTTTTGCACAATACTGATGACAAGTATAAGCTCACTCCTGAGGGTGTCATAGAGGTGTACATGGGTACCAAATATAACAATGATGAAAACTCACTCATGATATGGGCCTTGTACCCTCCTCATAAGAAAATGACCATTATAGATACTGAAAAACCTTTTGGGCATGTTATGACCTTGAAAGTAGGGGAAACTGATCCCTTGATTACTGTAGATATTGGCATAAATGTTGCAAAGTTAAATAAGGCATAGGCTCAGATGCTGATCAAGGAACGAGATGCATATAAACTAAGTTGTGAAAGATTAACAAAAGAAAATTATTTCTTGAAAGATACTGTTAAGAATACCTTCGGAGGGTCAGTGAAAAGGTTAACTCAAGGAGAGAACTCACAAAGTGCCCAATCACCATCTGTTGATCAGATAGCTCAAGTCCATATTGACTCACTTGCAATAGTGCTCCAGAATAGGCATGTTAACATGATGCATTGGATGAACAAATTTTGGGATGTTTATTCTAAAAACTATAAAGTGATCCAAGAGAACGAAAGGCTAAACAACAGGCTCTAGGAGAAAGTCCATGCGATACAGAGTAAAGATGTTTTTGACACTACAGGTACTTCTAGTGCAAAAGACTTGATTGAGCAGCATCAAAAATATTATGACCAGCTTAAAAATGATGGCAAAGAATGTATTGAGGCTTCAAAAGTAGGTGTACCCATGTTGTTCAGAAATGACAAAGAGCTGAAGAGAAAAGACGAATGGAGTAAAGAGTGCCAAGTGATATTGCATGAAGCCTTAGGAGCTCTCAAGGACAAAGACTTTGCATCTGGGGAAGCCTGCAAGCATCTGGAGAAGATGGTAACGATGGATGTGATCACAAGAAATGCTATTGAGTTTACTGATACACATTGCAGCCAAGAGTACTTGGATCATATCGCCCAGATATACCTGTGGCTGAGTAGAACTTAGCATCGTTATCTTTATTGTTGTTATGTTAATCATTTTAAATTCCCAAAAGACATTTTGAAGAGTTATGTCTCTTCATAAATATTTCTATATAAGTTGAACATATGATGCTGAATTATCATCAGAAGTAGGAGATAATATATGAAGTTGACAATGTTTTAAAAGACCATGTTGCAAGTATTACATTTAAGAAGTTAATAGAAGATCTTTGATTCTATGGACTTATACTGGCATCAATTGTTTGTTGAAGTTATTCAGTTATTTGGTTGTCTCCAGTTTAATTTTTCCCTATTATTCAAATTGATATATCAAGTATATATTTAATTTGTCAATGCACATTTGATGTATTTGTGTGATTTGATTAATTGGTTTCCTTGAAAGGAATTAAAATCCTCCTGGTCAGTCATAGTAATCTGGAGGTGTTGATTTGGATCATTAAGAAGAACCATATAATTAGGATTATCATTCTGTCTCCAAGTTGATATTATCTGTTATTCTTGTATATTTCATTCAATTGGTTCCTTCAAGAAAGGATTAAATTTCCTTTTGGTGAATAACAAGAAACCTTATTGTGTCAGATGGATTATTAAGAAGAGTCTATCAATCCTTTCTCTGCACATTAATACAAGTTATAAACCAAAGTATTGTGCCAAATAGTTTGAGTTATTACCCAATATAAGCCACTGGTCTTTATCTTTCATTTGACTCTGTTTACCCAACAAGGCACTGGTCTTATTTCAATTCATCATTTAGTTTTATCCAAAAGCCATTTATTAGTTGAGCATAATTGTAAAATTTACCTTGATATTGCTTATACAATTTACACCAATTATCTTTCAGATATTAGATATAGAATTAGTTATCAAGCTTTCTTCTATTCCACACCATTTGCCACTGTGGGTAGATCCATTAATTTAGTCAAAGCACCTACACTCATCCAATCTGCTTCAACTTTTCAAGGTTCACCCACCTAGGTATAGCAATGCCTAAAGTGCAGGGAGTCATCAATCCCAAAGGTTAACTTCGTCGCGTTAGTTCAAAAACATTGCCAATCTGACCATAGAGTCTGACATCCTCTTAGGATTTGCAACTTGCATTTTTGAGACCTAACAAATTGGCAACTCTACTAGGGAACCAAATAAAGGACATTAGTAAGAAACCATTCTTTTATAGATTCAGAAATTTCAAGAATCCAAATTGGTGACTCTGCTGGCAAGAAGAATCCAGAAAGATAAAATATAAACTTTTTCCTATTTACAAAAAAATAGGTGGTGGCTCTACAACCTGTTATAATAGAAAGTTATTACCAAATGGATGGTAGAAGATCCAAGATGGAAGGGAAGAAATTACAATCATCTCCACCAATTAGAACCATCCCCAAGAGAAATGGAGCATCAAATTATTTTCATCAGAATAATAATTAGGAGGCCCAAGAGGATAATACAAAACAAACTATCACAACTCACAATAGTTTTACCCCTCTGCATGAATCAAATGAAAATTTCAATGGAGTAACTGATGATATATTGGAAAAATACAGATCTGATCCTCAAGAACAGCTTGAGTGTGAAGCATGGGCCATGAAGGAAATTGATTAGAGGCAAACTGAATATGACTATGAAATGTCATTACAATAGGAAGAGGGGGTAAAACATGGATTCCCAAATCAAGAAGTGAATAAAAGTCCAAAGAATATAAGAAGTATGAATGAAGCATAGCAGAATGTGCTTAAGCTCCAGGAAGAACTTGAAATGATCAAGATAGAAGAAACTAAGATGTTGTTAAAATAATAAATTCAACAGATAAGGAATAGAACTAAAATAGCCACCCCAAAATATGTACCTCCACATAGAGGAAACATTTTGAGGAATTCACAGTAAAACTTGCACTAAAATACAGGTAGTATTTCCAATCCCAAAGCATTTGAAAGTCATCAAAATACCTCCCTAATAATCCTAGACCACCTCTCATGTACAACACCTCTCAACATATGGCTAATCCATACCCACCCCCTAGCCAACAGTATTATAGACCACAAAATCCTTATATGAATCCCCACATAAACCCACAACAACAACATGCTTATCATTAGCCTCCAGGTGGATATAATTACTACCCTAACCCGTCACCCATGAATCTTCCACCTCAAAACCTCACTAACATATGTGGCCAATTTGATCTGACTGGATATCAATTTTATCCATACCCTATTGATAGTAATTGGAGAAATATAGTTCCCAAGTTCACTGGAAACAGTGCAATATCAACTGAGGATCACATTAGAGGCTTCAATGCTTTCATACAAGATATCGATATGGATTATAAAGATGTTAAAATGAGGTTATTCATGATGTCTCTAACTGAAGATGCAAGAGACTGGTTAAACAACTTACCTGATGCTTTAATCAGTTCAATAATAGATTTCCATAGTTAATTTAAGGAGCAGTATGGCAATTAGTATGCCCCTGAGTTTGCATTGCATGAATTGATAAGCATCCAAAAATACCAAAATGAGTCAGTTTATGATTTCAATCTAAAATTTTCCAAGTTACACAACAAAATACCACATGGATCTAAACTAACTAATTTAGCAGCATTGAGCATTTATTTGAAAGCATTTGATCCCAAGACAGTGTACAAACTTAGAAATCGGTGCCCTATGACCCTAGCTGAAGGACAGAAAGTGGCATTAACTATTGAGAACAATAGGAAAGCTGCAGGTATGGTTAGCAAAAGAGATGATCCTAGAACTCCTCAAAGCCCAAACATTCAGTAGACTAAACAAGAAGGTCAGCATAGAAATGAAAGACCTAGGTTGCATGATATGTCATATAATACAAATTGGAAAGATGGGAGACTCATTGAAAGCAACAGAAAACAACATTATGGCAAAGATACTCTTAACCCTCTGAAAAGAAATGGAGCACATATGGTAGAAGATAAACCTTGGTGTTTGGTGTGCAATTTACCACACTCGTCTGAATACTGTGTGGTGGCTAAAGTAGTACTATTGACCTATTTTCCTCTACCCAGAGTTAAATAGTTCACCTTGTATTTCCCTTGAAAATCTTTAGGAAAATATCCATACAAAGCTTAAATCTTCCAAATACTCACGCTATGTTTTGTCAAAAATCCCAAAAATCACACCTTGAAAATCTTTGCAAAAAACCTAGAAAAACCCAGAAATTTTTTAGCTTCAAGTATTTTCTATTGCTAGGATTTCTTAGTGTCATGCTAGTCCTTCAATATGCATTTCTTTTAATGTATATTCGCATATACATTTACCTTTGTATGTTGACAAAGATACAAGGAAAACATATAGGGCTACATACAAAGGATCCGAAAGGATGCAAGGATGTATCGGGCTTGTATATGCATTCTAAACATACAAAGGTGAAATATACTTAGAGGATTCCTGGAATATTCTGCAGATGTATCAAAATGTTTGCATGTATATTGTGTTGTATGTTTGACATACAACAAGTAGATACATTGGCAGGCCCGAAAAAAGAGTTAAATTAGCTTCAAAAGGCGCAAAAAGTAATTGTATGCATTTTGTATGCATATCAGGTTATACTTTGCAGGTATATTCCATCAAATATTCCCGCTTGCATGTGGGGCTTTGTATGTTGTTGTATATTCGGATATACAACAGGTTTATACAAGTGGTGGACATCAAAAAAGATTTAGATCGGGCTCGAATGGTGGTCGGGTTTGTAGATGTGTGCAAAGGATTGCATGAATATTCTATTTGTATGTTCGAATATACATTCGCAATATGCAATGTCCATATACAATAGAAACTATACAAAGGGGACATACATTCGCAACATACAATGAAAAGATACAAGGGCCCGATGCATATAAAAAGGAAACATACAAGGCAAATTGTATGTTAGAAGATACAAGGGTGAATGTACATTTTGCAATGTACATTGGCGACATACAAAGGACTTTTGCCTAAGATACAAAGTTGACATACAAGTGAGAATGTACAGGAGAATGTATATCAGGTTGTATGTTCGCACATACTAGGCCGATATACAAGTCCAATGTGCAAAAGGAGAATGTATATCAGGTTGTATGTTCGCACATACAAGGCCGATATACAAGTACACATACAAGGAGGAGATGAAAAGGGTGGGGTCCACCAAATGTACATTTTTGTGATTGTATGTTTCGACATACAAGCAAAGCATGCATTCCTAACATACAAGCCAAACCTGAAGGTATTTTTCCAAAATCTTTATAAAGGTTTGAAGTCCAGGTTGTATATTGCGATATACAAGTCAAAGGTGCAAAGGAAGTATGCAGGGCGGACCTGACTTGAAGATCAAATTCTGGCATATTCAGGCGTCAAGTCCACGGCTTGTATGTATAAGTGCTTTGTATATTTCAACATACAAAGAAATATACAAAGAGGAATGATACAAGCTGGACCTGAAAGGGCAATCAAATATAGCTAATGGTCATTTTGGGGTCTGCGACTTGTATGTTTGCAGATACAAAGGGGATACAACTGGTGGGGTCTGCCAAGACAAGCACTTTGCATATATCTTCTGCTTGTATGTTTCAATATACAAGCCAAGATACAAAGTTAACATACAAGAGGTGGGGCCTGCACATACAAAGGCAATTGTATGCATATACAAGTCATAGATACAAAGAAACACACATAGGTGCAGATGCAAGTTTTTTGTATGTATGTTCTCTTCGTATGTTCGTACATACAAAGGTCATGTACAAGGTGAGATGCAAAGGGTCAGATGCATGTTTGTATGTGCAAGTTTTCTATGCATGTTTCACTTGTATGTTTAAATATACAAGTCCAAAATGCAAGGAGGTGACATACATTTGAACATATAAAGACATTTCATAGCCCAATGTACAAAGTGCTTGGCATATGCAAAAGGAGTTGCAGAGAAGGTTTTAGATGCCGATTCAGGCGGCAAATTCAAGTGATATATACAGGCAGTTGACCAAAGCTTTGACTACCCATATCTCCTCCATTTTAGTGAATTTCAACATACTGCAAGAGGCAAAAATGCTTATTTTTGCCTCCTCTTTTGTTTAGCGGGGTTTTCAGTAGGATTTTATCACTTTCAGGTTTTGGATCTGGCCTTGCATATTTTGGGCGACTAGACGTTTCAGCGACTTTTTTGGGGCAGGATGCAGATATTTGTTGCATTCATTTCTGTAGGTAATAGAAGCTGCTCGCATTCATGCCCAAAATATCTTCCACCGATTCATGGGTGCAGATCGATGATGCAGTAGCTTGCATTAAAGACCAAAAATATCTTCTATCTACCCAGTTCCAGATCTTTCGCGCCATAACTCCTTGTAGTTGGACGTCCCTTTAGGGGATATTTCTGGATGCAGCTCATAGAGCGATTTTGTAACCGCCTTAGTTTTTTTAGAAATGCTATATATATGCATTTGTAAGTTGTAAATAAGGTTGGAAATTTTTTAAGCATTGAGGCTTTTTTGTTTCCAAATAGAGCTTTCTGTTACTATAACTTTGCCTTCCCATTAAATATATGGAAGTTATTTTTCCTCTTTGGACTGAGTTTTAGTTTAGTGTGAATCTGCATATGTTTTCCTATGAACGTATGGTTCTTTTCAATCATCTTGTTTCTCATCTTTGCTAGGATCAGTTGAATCTGTGTATGTCTGCTTGCTATATTTGGTTATGCTGTGCATTTTCTCAGTACTGTGAGGGTTCTTTTTATTAAACTTGGTGAATCACCCTTTACTTTCAAGTTGTTCATTTCATCTTTCATTCAAAAGCATTACTTCTCCCTTTTCCTCTGGGGATTTAGTAGTTTTAGGTGATAACCAGTTAAGGAAGCCGACCTTCTTTGGAGGTCTGATCTCATTTAGCAAAGCCTGACACTTAGAGATCATTCCCATGTTACTCCAGTTTGCTGAAATTTTCACAACTGCAGCAAGGGTGCAAATCTGGGAGACAACAGTTTTGGCACGACTGGTGGGACAAAGAGTTAGAAAATAATCAAAATACTACCTTTTGTTACTGGTTTTGATGTGTAGCCTGTGAGAGGACTCCAGTTTCCAAAAGAGTACAATCAACTCCACCAAATTTTAGGCCAGTTGCACCTATACTCCCTGTATCAACTCAAGTAATCCTACCTCTAGCCATTCAAATGGCAAGAAATCAGCCATTTGTGGCTTTTGATGGGGGCAGCCCATTGAACTTGATAGTACATGACATTATACCCATGGCAGCCTTGAAGAGTCTGCTCTATTTCATAGGGGAAAACCAAACTACCCCCATTAAGCACATTAGAGATGTGGCTTCTCTATGTGGAGTTCATCATATAACCCAAGAAAACGTAGCCATTAGGCTGCTGGCTACCTCTTTCAAGGGAAAAGCATTGCAATGGTTTAGGAGTTTACCAGTGCAAACCATTACAACTTGGGATGATCTAGGTGATAAGTTAAATAAGCAATTTCAAGATAAATCAGACAATTTGTTACTGGTTGAACATATGACTACTATAAAGAGAGCTCCCCAGAAGTAAATGATGGATTTCAACTTCAAATTTAAGAAGACATGGGACATAATTCCTGCCATGGTAAGACCTCCAGCTAAATATGCTTTTCTATATTTTTTGAAAGACCTAAACAGTGATATTTCAGTGATGATTCAATCATTAGGAGGTACTAGTTTACCTGATGCATATGAAATAGCCATTAGAGTAGAGAATAGCCTGATTCAGGCCAGAAAAATAGCACCTAGGCCACCAATGCCCATCTTTCCTGAGATTCAGGCTTCAATGCTTTTGCCAATTCCATATTTTGCCCCTTTACCTACTATTGCAGCATTACCAAGCACTACCAATTTTGAACCTGCTGCCTCTAGTTCATCTTAAGAGTTAAAAGATATTAAAAATAGCCAACATAAAATAGAAAAAATCCTGCAAACTTTTGGGAATGAGTTGGTAAACATAAAAAAATAGCAGTCCTAGAACAAGCAGCCTTATCAGCCCCAACCTCAAGGGCAAAATCAACCTTATCAGGCCAACAGGCCTCCATGTCAAAGCAATTACCAGGGTACCAGGCATAACATGAACTAGAGGCCTTTCCAGTGTTATAATCAGGTGCCCATTAATGCTATCAAGGACATTGTCCCTGTTCAGAATAACCTTGCAATTGAATATGAGTGGTGTTTTCCATGCAATCAGCCACACAATCAGGTAGCCTACTCAAATGGGGTTATAAATCAGGCTCTGATGGTGCAGAATGTTGTAGTCTCTTAGCCAAATACACCTCATGATGGGGTTGTGCAACAGCAAGAGCAACCTCAGAATGATTCTACCTTCATAAATTGACAAGAAGGTGAATTATGTGGCGTAAACAACGATAATACTCCAGTTGTAGCCAATACAAGAGCCAAGAAGAGGGGTTATGAAGTAGATCAAGAAATAAATAAAGAGAAAGGACATGCTGGTGCTTCTACTTCCCATGTTCCCCACATTTTACAAAGAAACACTTCAGTAGCAGCAAGGGAAATGCCTCATTTGCAGGCTGATGCTGTTGCTACAAAGTCACAACAAAAGGTAAATGTCACTCCAACTTTCAATATTATTGAAAATATGAAGAAGATGAATGTGACAATGTCTATGTGGGACTTTCTAGCCATCCCAGGCCAAAAGAGGATGTTGCAGTCTGCCTTGTTTGATTTGAAAATGCCCAATGATGCAACTGTTGACCTAACTAGGGCTGTCCTTACCAATTCATCCCAGGATAACAACAAACAGCCAAACAAAAGTGCTAAACGACTTCCATTTTATGTGTCTTTGATAATTGGAGACAAGTTAGTACATAACTGCATGGTGGATAGTGGTGCAAGTAGTTCTGTGATGCCGAAACAAATTGTAGATCAATTAGGATTGAAGTACCAATCCCTTGAGAAAGGAGTGCTTCAGTTAGATGGCACCATTGTTAATACTGTGGGTGTGATCAAAGACCTAGGCCTCACTCTACACACTTGCCCAAATATTTCCATTTCCCAGGAGGTGTTTATTATAGACTTGCCTCCTTATTTTGCCATGTGTTTATCAAGAGAATTCATAGCCAAAATAGGAGGATATTTATCCTCATACTAGTCCCACATATTTTTCAGGACCAGATATGGCACAAAAGTAACCCTAAAATCTGAATTGCTTTCAAATCATCACATAGAGCCTTATGTTCCAAGTACTGTTAATGCAAATTGCACTATTTATGATGATCTTGAACTTGTTGTTGCCCAAGAACTACAAGTTGAAAGCATACCAAAGGTACTGTTAAAGGAGTGGGCCTCAGAAAATGTTGTTGATGATCCTAAGGGACACATCCAAGAAACTGGTATGGGAATTTACATACTACATGAGCCTGAAATAGCAATTCCAAATCTAGTAAAGGATATAGAACAATAGACAGAGCAACAAAATGAAGTATGGAAAATGTACTTTGATGGCTCAAGGAATAGGAATGGATCTAGAGGTGGTGCAATTCTTGTATCCCCACAAGGTGAAAAATACTATTCTTCCTTCCGTTTTGCCTTTTCATGCACAAATAACACTGCTGAATATGAAGGATTAATCCAAGGTTTGCAGTGGGCAAGAAAGAGGAAAATTGGCTGTTTGCAGGTCTATGGTGACAGTGAAATCATTGTAAATTAGGTGAGAGGGCTGCATGTTACAAATAATGATGTTTTGAAATGCTACAAGCATAGGGTATGGAACATGATTGAAGAGTTTGATGTTTTCAATATGATCTCTATTCCAAGAAGTCAAAACTATCATGCAGATAGGTTAGTTGCAATTGGGGCCTAGTTTGATATCCCCAGTGATATTCAAAGAGAGAAGGTGCAGCCCCATGTAAAGATAGTGGACAGGCCTTCTATCCCTGACAATAATATTTATTGGCAGGTTTTTGAGAGTGATCAGTAGATCCTGCGTTTCCTATTAGAGGAGGATGAGTTTTCCATGATGAATCAGGATAAACTCAAACAACAATATGAGGATGGTCAAGTTATTCAGTTAAGAAAAAACAAACTGCCCAAAGGATTGGTAAGCTTGGAATCCATTTTTGGGACTGATGATCAGCTGAAGAAGAGCAAAACCGACGACATGCAGATAAAAGGGGAACATTATGAGGAGCTCAAAATTTTTAAGGGTAAGCTTCTCAAAATAGGTAAAATCTATTCCCCTAAAGATAGGAAAGCCTTCATTGCTCTGTGTCAAGAGTTTGAAGATGTGTTTGCTTGGGATTATTCAGACCTAAAGGGGTTTGACCCTCACATTGCCCAGCACACCATAGAGTTAGAACTAGGTACAAATCCTGTGAGGCAGAAGCAAAGGCCTCTAAATCCAAAGGTAGAGCCCCTGATGATTAAAGAATTGACCAAGTTGATCGAAGGAAAGATCATTTTCTCGATCAAGCATACTTCTTAGGTCTCCAACCTTGTCCCTATGAGAAAAAAGAATGGAGAGATCAGGCTATGTGTCGACTTCAGAGACCTCAATAGAGCCTCCCTAAAAGACCACTGCCCATTGCCCTCAATGGAGCAAATTTTGCAAGTAGTGGCTGGTTCTGAAAGATTCTCCTTGCTTGACGGATATTCTGGCTATAATCAAGTGTTAGTCAAGGAAGAGGATCAGTTCAAGATCACTTTAACCACCAAATGGGGTACCATGGCCTACAAGAGAATGCCTTTTGGGCTTTCAAATGCTGGCTCTACTTTTCAGAGAGCTATGGATATGGCCTTTAAGGATTTGCTGTATAAATTGGTGCTTGTATATTTAGACGACATCACAGTTTTTTCTAAGAATGCATCTGAGCATTTATCCCACTTAAGGCAAGTGTTTGAGAGATGCAAAGAGTTTGGGATATCGTTCAATCCCAAGAAATACATTTTCGCTGTGCATGAGGGCAAGCTGCTAGGGCACGTTGTGTCAAAGGAAGACATTACCATTCATGCTAAAAGGGTAAGAGCTATTCTGGAGTTGCCTTTACCCAACCATAAGAAGGGACTACAAAGTTTTATTGGCAGAATTAATTTTCTGCAAAGATTTATTACCAATATTGCAAATCTATTGAAGCCTCTGACGTCTATGTTGAAGAAGAGTACGATGTTTAGTTGGACGAAGGAGGCCAAACTCAGCTTCGAGTCCTTAAAAGAAGCATTGTCAGCTACACCAACTCTGGTAAATCCTAACTTCTCCAAAGATTTTATTTTATATGCTTATGGCGGCCTTGATACAATCTCTGTGATTCTGGTACAGTAGCAGAGTGATGGCTTTGAACAGCCAATCGCTTTTTTTAGTCAGGGGCTGAAGGAGTATGAGTAGAGGTATAGCTTCATTGAAAAACATGTCCTTGCAGTGGTAAGGAGCCTCAAGAAGTTTTGGCATCTTGTTTCTAATAACAAGATACATTTAATGGTTGCTCACCCTAGCATAAAGGAGTTCCTATTAGGAAAAGATGTAAATGAGAAAAGGGTTGGTTGGATCACCAAAGTCATGGAATATGACGTGGATATCCAGATAACCAAGCTTGTCAGAGGCAGAGGACTCAGTGAGAAGCTTGCTACCAGTCCTAAGAACGAAATAGGAAAAGAGGAGGACATGCTTCTAACCATTGAAGATGCTCCTCAAGATGATACTGAAGCAGTGGGCACAAGTTGGGTTAATAACATGACTCAATTTTTGCAAATTGGTAAATGTCCAACAGGATTAGATAGAACCAAGAGGAGGTACTTTAGACTGCAGTCCGTTCCATATGTTTTAATAAATGACATCCTTTTCAGAAAAGATTTTAATGTGTATTGTTAAGATGCATTGATAATGATCAGACTGATAAAGTGCTTCATGAGTTTCATGATGGAACGACAGGGGGTCATTTTGCCCCAAAGACCACTACTTGGAAAATAATGAGAGATGGATATTACTGGCCCAACTTATTCAAGGATGCCCATGCATGGGCTAGAAAATGTGTAAAATGTGCCATATTTGTAGGCAAGGAAAGGCTGCCAACTTTACCTCTACAACCAATCCAAGTAGAACAACCCTTCATGAGATGGGGCATTGATTTTGTAGGTCCCATTAACCCACCATCAAGTGCAGGCCATAGGTGGATACTTACAACTATAGATTATTTCAGAAAGTGGACTGAAGCAGTGGCTCTGAAGGAATCAAATGAAAATACTGTTTTGAATTTTTACTAAGATTTGATATCCAGATTTGGAGTGCCTGAGTCAATTGTCTCAGACAACTGACTGGGCTGTTAAGAATGGGATCTATCTGAATACTTCATCAAATTATTACCCACAGAGTAATGGTTTGGCTGAATCTACCAATAAGAATCTCATAAGGATCATTAAAAGATCAATGGAGGATAACCAGAGGACCTGACACACTAACATGAAATATGCCTTATGGGCAGATATAATAACTCCCAAGAGGTCTATTAGGAACTCTCCATATATGTTAGTCTATGGGAAAGAGGCAAGATTGCCTATAACTATGGAGCTGTCAGCACTGGATATCATGAATCAACTGGAGATGTTTGAACAAGAGGATCCCATGGCTGTCAGATATGCTTAGCTTATAGAGCTCGAAGAAATCAGAGATAAGCCTATGAAAACCATGGAGTATCATTAACTTCAGACCAAAAGAAATTTTGATTAGAAGGCCTCTCCCAGAATCTTTAGGGAGGGTGATATGGTGCTCAAATGGGATGAGTTGAAAAGCAGACCAGGAAAGCACTCCAAGTTTGACAACATGTGGAGTGGCCCATTTCTCATTACTGAATGCAAGGAGAACAATGCATTTTAGTTATCAAATATGGATGGAGAAAATCTGCCTATCCCAGTCAATGGGATACACTTGAAGAAGTGTTTTGAGGTATGACCTACCTTGTAAAGCAGTAGATTAGATTTTTTGCTTTCAAATAAGTGTTGCTGCACAATAGTTTAGATCCCTTTTGTTTGTTTTCCCTAAGTGCTATCTAGCACAGTTGGAGGGGTTGCCTTCAGCATTTTTGTCTTGTTTTGGTCTTTAAGATGTTCTTCACTGCCAATATCCTGAGTTGCTAAGGTCAGAATTGTTTATCAAAGATATATTTTAGTTTTGGTATGACTCCATGCCCAATGGATGCATAAGGCCATTAATCTCATGTTTAGTAGGCAAAGATCCCATAGAGGTCACCAAATTGTTGACCTATTTTCCTCTGCCCAGAGTTAAATAGTTCACCTTGTATTTCCCTTGAAAATCTTTAGGAAAATGTCCATACAAAGCTTAAATCTTCCAAATACTCATGCTATGTTTTGTCAAAAATCCCAAAAATCTCACCTCAAGAATCTTTGCAAAAAATCTAGAAAAACCCAGAAATCTTTTAGCTTCAAGTATTTTCTATCGCTAGGATTTCTCAATTTCATGCTGGTGCTTCAATATGCATTTTTTTTTAATGTATATTCACATATACATTTGCCTTTGTATGTTGACAAACATACAAGGAAAACATATAGGGCTACATACAAAGGATCTGAAAGGATGAAAGGATGTATCGGGCTTGTATATGCATTCTAAACATACAAAGGTGAAATATACTTTGAGGATTCCCAGAACATTCCGCGGATGTATCAAAATGTTTGCAGGTATATTGTGTTGTATGTTTGACATACAACAAGTAGATACATTGGCAGGCCCGAAAAAAGAGTTAAATCAGCTTCAAAAGGCACAAAAGGCAATTGTATGCATTTTGTATGCATATCGGGTTATACTTTGTAGGTATATTCTATCAAAGATTCCCTCTTGCATGTGGGGCTTTGTATGTTGTTGTTGTATATTCGGATATACAATAGGTTTATACAAGCGTCGGACGCCAAAAAAGATTTAGATCGGGCTCGAATGGTGATCGGGTCCACAGATGTGTGTAAAGGATTGCATGAATATTCTATTTGTATGTTCGAATATACATTCACAATATGCAATGTCCATGTACAATAGAAAACATACAAAGGGGACATACATTCACAACATACAACGAAAAGATACAAGGGCCCAATGCATATAAAAAGGAAACATACAAGGCAGATTGTATGTTAGAAGATACAAGGGTGAATGTACATTTTGCAATGTACATCGGCGACATACAAAGGACTTTCGCCTAAGATACAAAGTTGACATACAAGTGAGAATGTACAGGAGAATGTATATCAGGTTGTATGTTCGCACATACAAGGCCGATATACAAGTCCAACATGCAAGGCTCAATGTGTAAAAGGAGAATGTATATCGGGTTGTATGTTTGCACATACAAGGCTGATATACAAGTACACATACAAGGAGGAGATGCAAAGGGTGGGGTCCACCAAATGTACATTTTTGTGATTGTATGTTTGGACATACAAGCAAAGCATGCATTCCTAACATACAAGCTGAACCCGAAGGTATTTTTTCAGAAAGCTTTATAAAGGTTTGAAGTCCGGGTTGTATATTTGCAATTGTATATTGCGATATACAAGTCAAAGGTGCAAAGGAAGTATGCAAGGTGGACCTGACTTGAAGATCAAATTCTGGCATATTCAGACGTCAAGTCCGTGGCTTGTATGTATAAGTGCTTTGTATATTTGAACATACAAAGAATTATACAAAGAAATATACAAAGAGGAATGATACATGCCAGACCCGACAGGGCAATCAATTATAGCTAATGGTCATTTTGGGGTCCGTGGCTTGTATGTTTGCAGATACAAAGGAGATGCAACTGGTGGGGTCCGCCAGGACAAGCACTTTGCATATATCTTCTGCTTGTATGTTTGCTTGTATGTTTCGATATACAAGCCAATATACAAAGTTAACATACAAGAGGTGGGGCCCGCACATACAAAGGCGATTGTATGCATATACAAGTCGTAGATACGAAGAAACATACACAGGTGTAGATGCATGTTATTTGTATGTATGTTCTCTTCGTATGTTCGCACATACAAAGGTCATGTACAAGGCGAGATGCAAAGGGTCAGATGCATGTTTGTATGTGCAAGTTTTGTATGCATGTTTCGCTTGTATCTTTAAATATACAAGTTTGAAATGCAAGGAGGTGACATACATTTGAACATATAAAGACATTTCATAGCCCGATGTACAAAGTGCTTGGCATATGCAAAAGGAGTTGCCGAGAAGGTTTTAGATGCTGATTGAGGTGGCAAATTCAAGCAATATATACACAGATGCAAAGCGATATATACAGGGAGTTGACCAAAGCTTTGACCGCCCATATCTCCTCTATTTTAGCAAATTTTTACATACTGCAAGAGGCAAAAATGCTCATTTTTGCCTCCTCTTTTGTTTGGCGGGGTTTTTAGCAGGATTTTCTCACTTTCAAGTTTTGGATCTGGCCTTGCATATTTTGGGCGAATGGACATTTCAGTGACGTTTTTGGGGCAAAATGCAGATATTTTTTGCATTCATTTCTACAGGTAATAGAAGTTGCTCGCATTCATGCCCAAAATATCTTCCACCGATTCATGGGTGCAGATCAATGATGCAGTAGCTTGCATTAAAGACCAAAAATATCTTCTATCTGCCTAGTTCCAGATCTTTTGCGCCCTAACTCCTTGCAGTTGAATGTCCCTTCAGGGGATATTTTTAGATGTAGCTCATAGAGCGATTTTGTAACCGACTTAGTTTTTTTAGAAATGCTATATATATGCACTTGTAAGTTGTAAATAAGGTTGGAAATGTTTTGAGCATTGAAGCTTTTCTGTTTCCAAACAGAGCTTTCTGCTACTGTAACTTTGCCTTCCCATTAAATATATGCAAGTTATTTTGTCTCATTGGACTGAGTTTTAGTTTAGTGTGAATCTGCATATGTTTTCCTGTGAACGTATGGTTCCTTTCAATCATCTTGTTTCTCACCTTTGCTAGGATCAGTTGAATTTGTGTATGTCTGCTTGCTATATTTGGTTATGCTGTGCATTTTCTCAGTACTGTGAGGGTTCTTTTTATTAAACTTGGTGAATCACCTTTACTTTCAAGTTGGTCATTTCATCTTTCATCAAAAGCATTCCTTCTCCCTTTTCCTTTGAGGATTTAGTAGTTTTAGGTGATAACCCATTAAGGAAGCCAGCCTTCTTCGAAGGTCTGATCTCATTTAGCAAAGTCCCACACTTAGAGATCATTCCCATGTTACTCCAGATTGTTGAAGTTTTCACAACTACATCAAGGGTGCAAATCTAGGAGACAACAAGTACAACAAGAAGAAATATTATACAATTATAACAAAGACAATCACACAACAAACATGATGCAGGATACACCATATTTGCTGAATGAAGACTATTCTTTTGTAGAGGAAGAGGGATATGAATATGATGTGGGAAACCAGAAACATCATATCAACATGGGAAAACAAGAAGTATTCTCAGATCAGGAGAATGGCTATGAGGAACCTACGTATTATAACAATTCGCCATATGATCAGTGGAGAAAGACCACTGAAAATGAAAGAGAAGCTCTTACAATAGCTGTAGTAGCTCAAGCTAAAAATGCCTATAATCTAAGGAACAGGACAGTAAATGTTGAACAAGGAACGCTTGGGAGTATCTTTATAAAAGATCAAAATTACAAAAAGAATAATGCAAAGTCATCATTTAGAGAACCAGAAAAAGATGATAAAAATAAGACAAAAGATAAATCACAAAATCAAGAAAAAGAACATATAAAGACAAAAAGGAATGATCAAACTATGGCCCATTCATTTGACATTACCCATGCAATATCTCAGGTAAAGATATCAGTACCACTTTTGGAAATAATGAAGATAGACAAATACATAAATACAGTAGTTAAACTGATTTCAGATACACCAAATCAAAAATATAAAGAATCAGAGAATAGAACAAACAATGTTCACCAAGAAACATTCCAAATTCTTGAAGTATATCTAGGTGATACATTGACAAGGAATCCCTCACAAGTGAACCCTTTCTACACTACCTTATTAATAAAAAATAGGCTAGTAAGGAATTGCATGATTGATTTAGGCGTGGCCATGAATATCATGCCAATAGCAGTCATGAAAGAACTGGGAATGTGGGTTGACACTACATTTGGTAGGTGTTATGTGATGGATAATAGATCCATCCTAGTCATGGGCATTATGAGGGATGTGGAAATAAAACTTGCTTCATACCCTGAAGCAACATATAACATTGATATCACCGTGGTTGATATTCCACCATATTATGGAATGCTCTTATCAAGACAATGGGCTACAATGGCAGGAGGGAATGTCCAATTAGATTTATCATATGCCACAATACTAGTGGGAGGCAAATAGATCAAGCTGTGTAGGGAGCCAAGATATGAGAACATCATAGAATGCTTGGATCAAAATCAAATAAACCTATTTTGTGATACAGATTTGGGAACCTTCAAGGTTGAAACAAGTTAGCCAGAATTGTAGAATACTGATCCAATACATGTCAAATCTAAGAAAGAGGAGAATGATGTGTGGAAGATGTATTTTGATGGTGCATGTAGCAAAATAGGAAATGGGGCAGGAGTATTGTTTATTTCACCAACAGGTAAAACTTTCAAATACTCATTCGTATTGACATTTGAATGCACAAACAATGTAGCAGAATACGAGGCTTTGCTCATTGGTTTGAATATAGCCACCAAGCATAAGATAAGAAAGTTAGTTGTATATGGTGATTCAGAATTAGTTACTTCTCAAGTGAGAGGGAAATACTTGTCAAAAAAAAAGAGGTTGAAGCAATATAGAAATGCTGTCTGGGATGATATTGAGTTGTTTGATGCCTTCTTAATCAACTAGATTGATAGATAAAAAAACATTATGGTAGATTTTCTAGCAAATATTGCATTAAAAAGGGATGATATCACATTAGGAGGTATTACTGAGATCGAATTCAAAACTAGAACTGACAAGTGTTTGATAATGATACTAATATAATCAACTTCCTGCATTGTGCTGATCATTATGAAAACCAAGAGATTGATTTTAATGCATTTGTGGAAGAACATGATGGAAAAGAAAGTCTCTTTGGTCAAGAGATAGTTTAGCTAAAAACAAACAAAATACCTAAGGGACTCATAACATTGGAAAAGACATTTGATGGATGTGATAGATTTAAAATGAAAGACACACCAGTAGTACAGAACAACCTTGAAGAGATTAATTTGGGGACACAGATAGCCCCAAAGAATGTATACATTGGAAAGAATTTCAGTCCCAAAATCAGGAGAATGCTCATCAACTTACTTAGAAAGTATAGACATGTATTTGCATGGTCATATGATGATTTGAAAGCATATAGGGAGGATCTTTTTTAGTATGAAAACCATTAAAACTAGATGCTAAACCATTCAGGCAAAAATAGAGGCCTATCAATCCTACATTGGCCCCTAAGATGCTTGAAGAACTCACAAAACTAAGAGATGGAGCTATCATTAAACCCATTAGGCATTCTTCTTAGGTTTCTAATTTGGTGTTTGTCAGAAAGAAAAATGGTGATATTAGATTAGTGGACTTCAGGAATCTAAACTAATCTTCTCTTAAGGACAACTATCCCCTTCCTAATATGGAAGCAATACTGCAAAAGTTACCGGGTGTGAACTATTCTCAATGATGGATGGTTTCTCAGGATATAATCAGGTGAAAGTCAAAGAATCAGAACAATATAAGACTGCATTCACTACACCATGGGGAACGTATGTATATTTAAGGATGTCGTTTGGACACGAATGCTGGAGCAACATTCCAAAGAGCGATGGATGTGGCCTTTGCAAAATTGATTAATAAAATCATAATAGTATATCAGGATGACATGATAGCATATTCCAAAAAGGATGAGGATCATTGTACACATTTAGAGCAAATTTTTATTAAAGCCTTAGAATATGGAATTTCGTTGAATCCTAAGAAGTGCTATTTCACAGTCACAGAGGGCAAGTTTCTTGGTCACATAGTCTCAAAATATGGAGTAAGAATAGATCCTAAAAGAGTAAAAGCCATTGACCAAGTTCCCATTTCTAAGAATGTAAAAGCTATACAGTCATTCTTTGGCCAAATCAACTTTGTCAGGAGATTCATATCAAATTTTGTAGATATTGTTAGTGCCATATGAAGAATGTTGAAGAAGAATTCAGAAGTGAAGTGGACAACAGAAACAGTAGAGGTATTTGCCACCATTAAGAAGGCAATCAAAGAAGCCCTAGTTCTGATATCCCCTGATTTCAGTAAGCCATTCCAACTATTCTCATTTGCCTCATATCATATAGTTACAACAGTACTATTGCAGAAAAGTGATGAAGGACAAGAACAACCCATTTCATTTTTTAGAAAATCTCTTCAAAATGTGGAATTAAAATATGACATAGTTGAGAAACAGACATATGCATTGGTGAAGGCAGTTAAAGCTTTTAGGCCGTACTTAGTGGGAGCTGAAATAATAGCATATGTGCCTAGTGCTGCAGTAAAAGATGTATTAGTCCAAATTGAGGTCATAGGTAGAAGATGCAGATGGATCAATAGACTTCAGGAGTTTAATATTGAAATCTAGATCACCAAACTAGTGAGAGGACAAGGTCTTACTAGATTAATGGTTGAAAATAATCTCGAGGCTTCTCAGATATGTAATGCCAATGATGTTAATAATACAAGTTCTAGCATTGAGCATACTCCATGGTATACTAACATCAGATATTATCTGAAACACATGAAATGTCCTAAAGGGTATGATGATAACAAGAGAAGGACACTTAAGTTATAGGCCTCAAAATATGTATTTATTGATGGAGATCTTTACTGGAATAATAGGGATGGTATTCTACTACTATGCTTAGATGAACATTAGTCAAAACATGTCATGAAAGAGATACATGAAGGTGTGTGTGGAGGGCATTTCTTAGCAAAGACTACAACTCACAAGATCCTAAGGGCTGGATACTATTGGCCTAGAGTTTTTAATGATTCATATCATTACACGAGAAAATGTGAACAATTCCAAAAATTTTTAGGAAAATTAAAATATCAAAGAGCACTACCCTTGAAACCCATGTAGGTGGAGGCTCCATTCTATAAGTGGGGAATTAAATTTATAGGCGAGATTGCAGAAAAATCAAGTGGATTTTAGTGGCAACAAATTACTTCACAAAATGGGTGGAGGCAATCCCAACTAAACAAGCGAAAAGCAAGGTGGTGATCAACTTTTTGATGGAAAACATTATATTTAGATTTGGCACTCTAGTGAGGTTAATTATAGATAACGAAATGTGTTTTAGGTCTGATGAGCTCATAAATGTTTGCAATGTATATGGCATCACTGTGTCTTATGCTGCCCCTTACTACCCACAAGCAAACGGGCAGGCAGAATCCAGTAACAAAAATCCTCTGAAAATTATAAAAAAAATGTTGGAGGGAAACAAAAAGGCATGGGATTCAAAATTGAGAATGGCTATGTGGGCTGATAGAATTATTGTGAAGAGAGCAATTGGAAGATCTCCTTTTCAATTGGTGTATGGAACACAAGCAAGGATGCCATTAGAAAATCTTCTACCAGTTTACAAATTTGTTCTTCAAGAGGATTTAAGAATTCCTGAACCAATGGAGGAGAGATTAGAACATCTTGCAGAATTTGATGTGACAAGGAGATTGGCTCAAAAGCAGAACATTAAATTGCAATCTCAAGTAAAATACCATTTTGACAAAAAGGCCAAGGACACAAAATTTGAAATAAATGACTTGGTATTGATGTGGAATGCCAGATGCCAAGAAAAGGGAAAACATGGAAAGTTTGAAGCCTTGTGGCCAGGTCCTTTTGTTGTCACTGGAAAAGGAGGAGAGGATTCTTACTATTTGCAAAATATGTCTGGAGAAGAGCAGGAACTACCAGTGCATGGAGAGTTTCTGAAACCTTTATTTTCATAAAAATATCAGAATCATGAACAGAGAGAAATAAGTGTTGCCAGTGCATGGACAACTCTTAAATAATTCTCAAAATACTCTTATTCCATGCACAATAGTTTAGGATAGTCAAAAGGGATTAGGATTTGCCAGTACATGGACAGTCCTATGAATCTCTCACAATAACCAAAAAACTTTTCCATGTACAGTAGTATAGGACTTACAAAAAAATAAAAATATAATAATAATAATAATAATAAATAAATAAATAAAATAAAATAAATAAATAAATATATGGTCTACTCCCCCAATAGATCTAAATTCTTGTTATACCCACAAGGGGTATACATCCTAGATAGAGCCACTGTTGGGACAGGAAAATTTCAAAGTTTTCTTGTACTCCTACCCACCTCATGTCCAACTAGATCAGATAATCATGTGCCCAAAATCATAATAACAGTGGATGAATTCTATAAAATCACATGATTTTCATCACAAATAATTGTCTCACCCCTCAAACTATAATATAACAAGGGGCCTCAGCTCCTCAATTTTGGCGAGACCTTGGTGTCTTCCTTATACTAATCCATGTTCAATTTAAAATGGGCTAAATGTGTATCGGCATGAGAATAATGGTTGAAGAGAAAACTTCAAAGATCTCCAATGAAAGGAGTAACACTGATGACCCTTCATCAGAGAGAGAATTTGTAGTCACGTTGAGTGAGGATTATCAGCATAAGAAAACACTATCAGAGAATATTCTGAAAACCCCCCTGACAATATAAATCATACCGATGAAGGAATTTAGTAGGACTCTCACCGAACAACCCTTGGAACAGATGGAACTAGTGATCATCGGCAAGAGATGGACATCAGGGTGAAGTATTAAAGTGTCTTCGACATTTTAATGTCTTAGAGATTAAAGGGATTGTTTTGACCTAAGTCACACCGTTATGTATAGAAGATAAAAACCATCGGCGAAAGTGAACAAGTTGGAACAAAGTTTACAAGTCTTGCCAAACTAATGATCACAATGATGAAGGATGTCGGTGAAATATTATCATGATCATTTTAATGAAGGATAAAAAGAAAGGTATCAAGGAAACAATCGTGATCGAATAGCTTGGATCAAGTCATCCAGATATCGTATGTTGTTCCGATGATGATAGTAACCACACTTATTGATAAAACTCTTGCCGATATTCATATCGGAGACACTTGAAATATCAGAGTAAGATGTTATTCCCACGGCGATAAAGTAAGTTAGGCCGACGATAGCCATACTCATTTCTATATCGGGTAGACCTTGAAAAGTCCTACTGATACGAGCTTATATATGTTTTTATAAAAATGACATCGAGGAGACAAAATGAAGGGTCACAGCGATTGATCGACATGCAAATGTTCACGCCATAAGAAGCTATTCAATCGCCCTAACATTACAAAAGTCCTACCAATGAGGGGAGTTATGATGATGTGACATCTCATAACGATCATGAAAATTAATACACTGGAACAATTAATTGCAGACTAAGAAGAAATCCTCTGAAGAGCCATTCGAAATCACTACAATTATATTCAAATGAATTGTGTGAAAAGAGCTCATAAGCAAGAATTCAGAGGAAAGGACAAAGGAGTTCAATCATCAGATAACAGGTACATACTTAAAAACCTTTGTGTTATAGACTACAGTTTGAATTTGCCATCCATAATTGTAATGGAGACTCTAGTAAAAGGAAAGGGCAGAAAATAGCCGGGTGAAACTAGTAAGCCCAAGAAACAAAAAATTGACAAAAGCCCTAACGGAAAAATAAAAGAAAGGAAACTGAATCAGGATTTAATTGACCAATTGCCTAGATCAACCCCTAAAGCCCAAAGGTCTACACAACTTATGGCAGAGGTAGAGAAATTGGAAGACAAATGCAAATACCTTGGAAATGTGTGGACACCAATAAAAGGTTATGAATTATTCAAATTCCATTACAATAGAAGACTCAGGAATGCCCCAGTGTCTAATCAATGGCACTTAAATTTGGGCAAATTGGTCATCCCTAATGTGTTTGTGAATACTAAACTCCTCAAACTCCTGGCTAAACATTACAATCCAAGCCTCAAGGCCATATGCAATCCACAAGGAGAGACTATTATACATTTGTCCAAAAATGCCATTTGTGAAGTATTTGATTTAGATGATTTGTGTACTGTTCCTATAGTTTATGAAGATTTGGACAAAGAATACTGGAGAATGGAAACCACGTATAATGGATGGAGATTACCTTTTCACAGGCCTAGGGCAGAACGAGAAATAGTGCCTCTTAATGATAATGATGGACCTCCATTCCATGTGTCATTGTTTGAACCATATATATAATACACATATTATTCCATGGGCCAAGTCCTAGGATCAGAGGTTCCTGATTTTATGACAATTCCTTTAATGATGATAGCCACAAATATCTAGTGTCACAATGCTAGGCAGTTTGACTATGCTACCTATGTTTTTGGAAGAATTGATTTTGGTTTAACTACAATCAAGAACAACACCCCATCAGTCTCTTTTGAGCACTACTCACTCCTCATGCACATGGTACTATATTATGGCCAGGAAATGGGATTATGGCCAAGTGAATCCAGAGTTGCTCAAGTTGACCAGAGGGGACAAAAGTCACCTATACAAATGTGGATGAGGATATGGGATAGTATGTTTGCCCATTCTAGTTATATTCATTTTGAAGAATACTGTGTAAAAGTGTTGTATAGATATTTCAATTATCCTTGTGAATACTCACTGTCAATGAAATAAAGAGGTTTCTCAGACCCAAAGATTTTGGTGGTCCTCCTACTATCACCCACAACTAGGGAGATTGGTATTGTTTTGAGGATTTAACCATGGTCAGAATTTATGGTTTTGAAGATACCCCATTTATATTGCCCAAGACAGTTCCTGACATAATTGCCTACTTAGAAATAGTCAGGCAAATGAACTACTCTAATGTGATGAACTTGAGCTCCTATGACAAGCAATCCTTCATGCCTAGTACTCTGTGTTTTGGGGATTTTATTGTGGTGTCTAAAGAGGTCTATGGTCTCATAATGGATAAATTGATACATTACAACATGAGATGTGCAGAGGCAAGAAAAGGATTTGATCCTGAGGGTTTTATTGATCTTGCTAGGAGAAAACAAAATATCAGTGGATATACACATTTTCCTTATCCACATGATGACATTATGAGGGATATGGAAGAGGCAGAGATTGAATTGGTGATTGAGAAGCATAATAGAGAACTAAAAGAGAAGAAGAAACAGCTTGCAGCGATAGAGTTGTTATCCTCTGGTGATGAGGGATCTATAGGAGAAGAAGAGCCACATGAACAAGCAACTGGAATATCTAAAAGGAAAATGGAATGTTATCAATCTCCTAATGAAAAGCATGATGAAGAGGGGCTTAGTGATGAGGATCCAAGACAATTAACATATGATTCTTTTATTGCAGATGATCAATTTATTCATTATAAATAGTTTAAATCATTTTTATATAAATGCAAGGGTAAAGAGATCAGGGAATCAGTTGATGATGTCACAACTGACAATGAAAGACAATTAATTGATATGTTAAAAATAACAATGGATAATGAATTGAAAGCTATGACTCCTAGTAGAGGTAGCCAGCTGCTTAGAGAAGAAGGTGCTATGATATTTCCTAGTCTTGATATAAATTCTGCTCTGGTATTTGATAGTTTTTTGCACAATACTGATGACAAGTATAAGCTCACTCCTGAGGGTGTCACAAAGGTGTACATGGGTACCAAATATAACAACAATGAAAACTCACTCATGATATGGGCCTTGTACCCTCCTCATAAGAAAATAGCCATTATAGATACTAAAAAAACTTTTGGGCATGTTATGACCTTGAGAGCAGGGGAAACTGATCCCTTGATTACTGCAAATATTGGCATAAATGTTGCAAGGTTAAATAAGGCATAGGCTCAGATGTTGATCAAAGAATGGGATGCATATAAACTAAGTTGTGAAAGATTAACAAAAGAAAATGATTTCTTGTAAGATACTATTAAGAATACCTTCGGAGGGTCAATGAAAAGGTTAACTCAAGGAGAGAGCTCAGAAAGCGCACAATCACCATCTGTTGATCAGATAGCTCAGGTCTAGATTGACACACTTGCAACAATGCTCCAGAATAGGCATGTTGGCATGATGCTTTGGATGAACAAATTTTGGGATGTTTATTCTGAAAACTATAAAGTGATCTAAGAGCACGAAAGGCTAAACAACAAGCTCAAGGAGAAACTCCATGAGATACAGAGTAAAGATGTTTCTGATACTACAGGTACTTCTAGTACAAAAGACTTGATTGAGCAGCATCATAAATATTATGACTAGCTTAAAAATGATGGCAAAGAATGTATTGAGGCTTCAAAAGCAGGTGTACCCATGTTGTTCAGAAATGACAAAGAGCTGAAGAGCAAAGATGAATGGAGTAAAGAGTGCCAAGTGATATTGCATGAAGCCTTAGGAGCTCTCAAGGACAAAGACTCTGCATCTAGGGAAGCCTGCAAGCATTTGGAGAAGATGGTAACGATGGATGTGATCACAAGAAATGCTATTGAGTTTACTGATACACATTGTAGCCAAGAGTACTTGGATCACATCGCCCAGATATACCTATGGCTGAGTAGAGCTTAGCATCGTTATCTTTATTGTTGTTATGTTAATCATTTTAAATTCCCAAAATACATTTTGAAGAGTTATGTCTCTTCATAAATATTTCTATATAAGTTGAACATATGATGCTGAATTATCATCAGTAATAGGAGATAATATATGAAGTTTACAATGTTTTAAAAGACCATGTTACAAGTATTACATTTAAGAAGTTAATAGAAGATCTCTAATTCTGTGGACTTATACTGGCATCAATTGTTTGTTGAAGTTATTCAGTTATTTGGTTGTCTCTAGTTTAATATTTCCCTATTATTCAAATTGATATATCAAGTATATATTTAATTTATCAATGCACATTTGCTGTATTTGTGTGATTTGATTAATTGGTTTCCTTGAAAGGAATTAAAATCCTCCTGGTCAGTCACAGTAATCTGGAGGTGTTGATTTGGATCATTCAGAAGAACCATATAATTAGGATTGTCATTCTGTCTCTAAGTTGATATTATCTGTTATTCTTGTATATTTCATTCAATTGGTTCCTTCAAGAAAGGATTAAATTTCCTTCTGGTGAATAACAAGAAACCTGATCGTGTCAGTTGGATTATTAAGAAGAGTATATCAATCATTTCCCTGCACGTTAATACAAGTTATAAACCAAAGTATTGTGCCAAACCATTTGAGTTATCACCCAATATAAGCCACTGGTCTTTGTCTTTCATTTGACTCTATTTACCCAACAAGGCACTGGTCTTTTTTCAATTCATCATTTAGTTTTATCCAAAAGCCTTTTATTAGTTGAGCATAACTGTAAAATTTACCTTGATATTGCTTATACAATTTACACCAATTATCTTTCAGATATTAGATATAGAATTAGTTAGCAAGCTTTCTTCGATTCCACACCATTTGCCATTGTGGGTAGATCCATTAATTTAGTCAAAGCACCTACACTTATCCAATCTGCTTCAACTTTTCAAGGTTCACCCGCCTAGGTATAGTAGTGCCTAAAGTGTAGGGAGTCATCAACCCCAAAGGTTAACTCCATCGCATTAGTTCAAAAACGTTGCCAATCTAACCATAGAGTCTGGCATCCTCTTAGGATTTGCAACCTAAATTTTTGAGACCTAACAACCTATAGTAATAAACTATCCTTATCTCTGATAGCTACTGTTTTAGCCTTCTTAGGCCACTATTACCATAAGGCAATTAGGATATTGTTAGAATTTGGAAACTAAAATAGGGGATAGGTTTGGATCTGTTGTATTAATTCTCAGCATTAGATATCCAATGACAGTGAATGCAAATAATTGTGGTTACCAATGTGGAAGAGGCCCCTGAATAGTTTGACATGCATCTATTATAAACTTCTTGAGAGTCCAAAAATCTGGCCTGTAGCATGGTGATTAGTATCAAGAGGAAGAGAGTCTTAAGACTTCCTTAAACCCTCTGCCTAACTAATAACTTTTCCAAAAAAGACAAGAAAATGTATCAAATAACTCATGCATCACCTCCTCATTGGCAACATTTCTCATCATCCATCTCCAATTGCTTCAACACCCGATGGGATAACAAGAGACCAGTACAGTATTCTACAAAAGAAAATGAGAGATGCGTAAATATCCACTATAACAAACAAAAAGAATACTAGAAGCAGATAAGTCATCAATGCATGCATAGTAAAGTATACTAGAAGCCCTAAGATTTTCTCAAAAAGGATAATGTACAAACAAACTTGCTCATTATGCAACTCAAAGATAGTGCTAAAAAATGGTAAATATTTGTCCTACTTTTATTGCTCAAAATTGACCTATTGAAGCAATTGAAATAGTTAAAATCACAAATATTAATGTAAATGGAAATATTTTGAAATAAAATTAAAAAATGGAAGCTTCATATTTTGATACTTCGCCTCCTACTCTTTCAACTTGTGTTGTAGTTGATTTAAGTCTTCATACTATTTCACCCAATCGCAAGCACCATCTAAACTGTTGATGATATCTTGAGATACACTTTTGCTCTGCGTGTTGTGTATGAAGCACCTCAGTTTATATTTGGTAGTGTAAATTTCTTTGACCCATTTGTCCTCCACTTGAAAACATAGTGCATTGGCAATTGTTGTACCCACTTCCTCTTTGCTTGCTCTCTGCCTCTACTCATTGTAACAAATTATAATGCGATTGCTTGCCCCTGTTCAGCTATCCTATGTAGAGACTATTAGAATGCCATCCTCATCTACTTGGAAGCAAACTTCTATAGATGGCACTCCATCTCAGACCTCTTGAATACCATTCACTTCAAATTCATTGAGGAAATTGTTATGAGTAGTCAATGCTCTTTCTCCTTCGTAGACTTGAATCAACATTACTTTGATATAGTCAAAACCTATGGTGAAGGATTTCATGATGTGAGTAGAAATTGGAGTATTTCTTGGCACAAGGGCATTCATAATACCACCTTTAACTCCTACTCCAAGACTCAAAGGCATGATGTTACTCATGACAACAAGGTTGATGTCTTCATGGTTTAAGGCCGCAGCTTGAAGAGCCACCCCATAAGCCACAACTTCATCTGGATTGATATTGTCCTTTCTCGCATCACCACAGTGACTCTCAAGTTTATCTACAGGCTTGCGGGAGGTAGTTTGAGTGAGCACCGTATCCCTGCAAGAAAACCCTAAGTGTGGTGCGAGAGAGTGGTGGACTTACTTTTCTCCCTGCATTCTCGCAAAGACCAACTAAAGACTGCGCAGGTGAGCAGGAAGGGGAATTTTTGTTAGATATTATAGTTGGACAGAATGCCTCAAAGAAATGTGCTCTGATGGACTGCGATGATTGCAGGATATGTACAAAATGGATTTGTTGAAAAGGCTTTAGAAATTTTAAAGCAAATGCAATTGGCTAGTGTAAAGCGAAATTCCACAACCTTTGCCAGTATCCTCCCTGCCTGTGTGAAAATGGGAGCTTTGGAATAGGGCATGGACATCCATCAAAACATAAAGGATAGAGGAATTTTGTTAGATGTTGTAGTTACAATTGCCCTGTTAGACATGTATGCAAAATGTGGAAGCATAGACAAGGCATGTGAATTGTTTGACAAAATGCCTCAAAGAAATGTGGTCTCATGGACTGCAATGATTGCAGAATATGAACAAAATAGATTTGTTGAAAAGGCTTTAGAAATTTTAAAGCAAATGCAATTGGCTGGTGTAAAGCCAAATTCCACAACCTTTTCCAGCATCCTCATTACCTCTGTCAAAATGGGAGCTTTGGAATAGGGTATGGACATCCATCAAAACATGAAGGATAGAGGAATTTTGTCAGATGTTGTAGTTGCAACTGCCCTGTTAGACATGTATGCAAAATGTGGAAGCATAGACAAGGCACGTGAATAGTTTGACATAATGTCTCAAAGAAATGTGGTCTCATGGACTGTAATGATTGCAGGATATGCACACAATCGATTTGTTGAAAAGGCTTTAGAAATTTTAAAGAAAATGCAATTGGCTGGTGTAATTCCACAACCTTTGCCAATATCCTCCCTGCCCGTGTCAAAATGGGAGCTTTGGAATAGGGTATGGACATCCATTAAAGCATGAAGGATAGATGAATTTTGTCATTTGTTGTAGTTGCAACTGCCCTGGTAGACATGTATGCAAAATGCGGAAGCATTGACAAGGCATGTGAACTGTCTGGCAGAATGCCTCAAAGAGATGTCATCTCATGGAATGCAATGGTTGTGGGATATGCACAAAATGGATTTGTTGAAAAGGCTTTAGAAACTTTTAAGCAAATGCAATTAGTAGTTGTAAAGCCAAATTTGACAACCTTTGCCAGCATACTCCCTGCCTGTGCCAAAATGGGAGCTTTGGAACAAGGTATGGACATCCATCAAAGCATGAAGGATAGAGGAATTTTGTCAGTTGTTGTAGTTTCAACTACCCTGGTATACATGTATGCAAAATGTGGAACCATGGACAAGGCACATGAACTATTTTTGGGTCAATGGTAGTAGTATCAAACTTTGACTCTTTATTGACCATTCATTCTCACAAAATGGAGTCTACTACCCAAATTGGAAGGAGTCTATGGCACATCAGCATACAAGACTTCAAGATATGTAGTGGGAAAAGAGAAAAAGGAGACCCCAAGCCCTAGGATAGGAGCAATGAGCAGAGAGCAAAGATTTAAGGAAATGGACTTCAAAGTAAGGCATGACACTTTCCTATAGATTCCCAAAAGGAGATCACAGTCATGACTATTCAAATAAACAATGATAGTCCATGGCATAACCATGAAGGGGGCATTGAAATTAATAATAACAGTGATAGGGTAGTATGACAGACTTTAAAAGATACATAAAGACAAGTAACTGAGTAGTCAAGAGGGCTTTTAAAACATCATAAATCTCATCAAGGGTTCATTGTCTTCAAAGCAATATGGTAAACTAGTAAATATTTCCATCCCACAAAGTTTCAAAAGAGGTCAACCTACAAGTGTATTAAGGAGTGCATGGACAATATCTCAAGGAGCTACCACAGTCAATTTCAAGGTTTTGATCATGGGAAAGAGAGGTTTACATGAAGTGGGATAGTCCTATTGATGATTGTTTTTACACATTCATAACAAAAGTTAAAATTCACAAAATGAACCTAACTATCTTGAAAGATATGAAGAAATCAATTAAGATTACTTAATCCCAAGTTTCTGTATGGTCAGGTCTTGACCTTGTGGATAATTCAGTAAGTTAATGTGAAGCTATAATATGCAAGGGGCCTTACTTGATTTAAAGTGTTTTATAACTCACTAGACCCGAATTATGCAAAATATCACAAATATCAACATTTTCTTCATTCCTTTGCATAAATTTGTTACTGTATCACAAAGCTTTATATGATTTATATTAAAAAAAGCTTTTCTTTTTCAAATATTATGAAAATTGTCAAATATCAACTCAGTTGTTCATGTTTCTTTCAAATATCAGACAATCTCCTTTAAATTTCTGCATTTAAGCTAAGTATTTTAAATGGTTTGGGAAAAGTTAGAGAAATCTAAATTAAACTTCATTCTGCTACAGGATCTTAATGCTCTTTTATTCACATTGTAAGCAATACAACAAACTTGATTAAATCCACTGACTAAACCTTTAAATGTAAGCCCTGAGTATTTTCACGAACATACATTCAAGATTGCAAGCTTTAAGAGATATTATTTCAAATACAAAGAAGAGCCAGAAGACACTCTAAATATAGACATAGAATTCTAGATTCATTTATATTCAAAACACATAGTCATATATGATTTACAATGTATGAATGATTCCTTGCTTCATTAATCAACTTACAGAAAACTTACAAAACATTTTACAGATATAGTAAGGAAGCTAGATGTTCCACACATTCCTTATTGCAGACACATGAGACCTCCTTCTATTCTAAACTAAACTATTCGTCTATTCAAAATGCTAAGACAAATTACAACTTCCAGCTCTGTTCTACAAAAATCCCTATGTAAGTCATTACAAAGTAAAGGGGCTCAATATATAGATCTGATTATCCCCAATACGGTTCCAAAACCCTAGTCAATCAACGGTCTATATCTCAAGTGCAGCAGCAATGGTGGAAAACAAATCCCGCCCAAAAAATCTCTGAGCAGCATACCCATACTGAGCGTAAAGATCCTGCTTGGAAACCCTAACAACCATCAAAATATCTTCACCATTAAAATATCTATTGTTGCTTTGCCTTTTTAATATTGCTTCTTTCCATCTGCATATCTCTTCTCACTGAAATCTTTTGCTTCTTTTGTGATCTAATCTGCCCTTTGTGATGTCACCGCCATTAAAGCTCCACCTTTAATATACCTACAAACCTGCCAACAGACATAAAAATGGATTATAAAAAATTCACGTCGCTTTCACTAATTTATACCTCTTTTGAATGTCAGATTGGTATTAATTATAGTAATTAATGCGCCAAACGTTCGACCTTCTATTGCAGTGTTTTACGTTTTCAAACTTTTACTGCCAGTTTAATTCTGCATACATACCTTTTTCCTTGTATGTTTTGTTTATATGTCTTCTTTGTATCTTTAAACATACAAGCACTTTATGTAGGAAATCAAACTAAAATTCCCTCCCTTTTCCATTTTTTCCGTACTTTGTATCTTTTGCTTTGTATAGTTCCTTGTATGAGCACATATACAAAGCAACTTTATGTAAACCCCCCTCTTTACCTTTTATCACTCGCGATGCTTTTATTTCTTTGTATTTCGAACATGCATATAAACATACAAGCATTCCAAACATACAAAGACTTTTCTGTATTTAATTCCCTTTTCACATCTATGTTGTATCTTTAACTTGTATTTTTCTCTTTGCATATTGGCTTGTATATCAAAGATATACATTGTTATTATGTAAATCCATTATGCAAGCGGCAGGACCCACCCTACTTTTCACTTGTATCTCTGCGATACAACAACACTTGTATCAAACCCTTAGATACAAGTCCAGATATATACAAACTCCTTTGTATGCCCTTTCAGACTTCAACTTTAATAAACTACAGTTTACTCATTTTTCGGCTCCGCGATGTATATAAATTACAATGCATCTTTCGATACACGTTAAGGTGTGATACATCATTTATATCAGATTTTAATCTTTCCTGAATTCTGCCTCGTATATACATCGCAATGTATGTCCCAAAACATACATACAATGCGCGAAACATACAATGATAAAACCTTATTTCATGATCATTTCGGTTCTACGACATGTATACAGCTTTGTATATCCACTTTGTATGTTTCATTTTTTACCAAACATACAAAATTAAAATGCATCTGCTAGACTTAACCGATTATTCATTTGAACTTTGACTCTGTCGGACCCAACTTGTATGTAAAAAAATAAAGTGTAAATGAAATGCATACAAGTATAATGATTAAAAAAAACCTGACAACTCCCTCATGCGACTCATATCATGACCCAATATACAAATGCATTTGTATATACAAGCGACCTGATATACAAACGACCTTGTATATACAAACAACTTTGTATATGCAACATACAAACCCTCCCACAATGCATTTTACCAAAAACATACATATCTTGCAAAATATTGTGAATTTTAAAATGGTTCAAAAATCAACCCTCACTCATTTTTGACAAGGAATTCACCCATATTCAGCTCTGGTACTTAATGCTATTTTTTCTTTATTTCCAACAAGGTTTGTAACTTTCACTTCTTTTTCCCTTTTACCACCAAACAGACCCACACACAAAAGCAAAAGCAAAGCCACAACAGGGGTCCTCATTTTGCTAAGAAGTAAAATGGGGTGTGTTGTGAGCATCACAACAAGTCCTTAAGGAATACAGTTAGATGGTAAAAAGGATAGTCCATAAGATAATATTCAACCAAATACACAGTATAGACCTAGAGGATAGTCCTTATGGTGCATTTATATAATCACATCTATAGGTCCTATCAAAGATCATGACTCCATTAGGATATGAAAATGAGCACTAAACAAAATACATCACTATGAGCTAAGTCTGAATGACTTTAAAGACACACAAGATAGTAAGGTGTTAGTATACAATTCATGATCAACAAGGATAGAGTTAAATAAGATGGACTACGATAATCACAAGTGATAGTAGCCATTCATATGACAATGAAAAGGGGTTTAATAACAGTCCACAAGAAAATCATAAAAGAATAAATTCAAAACTCAATAGATGATAGTTCCAAGGCATTGTTAGAGTCTTCATGAAGAATAATGTTGATGGAAGTGCTTATGACCTAGGGTAAGAATAATTCATGACAATAGGGACCTTTTAAAGAGTAGAATGCATGACCAAACCACAATGACAATGCACTATTAGAAGTTTCATGATATAGAGGATAGTAATCTTCAAGCGACAGTAGCACTAGAGGAGAGATCACAATGATAAGAAAGGCACACTGGAAGTTGAAAAAATTCTTCAAAACATATAGTTTCATTATTGATTGAGAGGGCAGTTTCATCCTAAAGAAGATAGTGTTGAGGACAGTCACAAAGGCTCAATCAGTTCTTGTCACACAACAATACTGTGTACATCCTCTGACAAACTCTAATATCAGTTCTCCTCACACAACAATACTATGTACAAAAAATAAATACTATTGATCTAACTTAATTGTGCTCAAACTTTGTCTATTGTGTATCCTTAGGGAGCCTGTGAAGATGTTCCACAACCTTTACCAAGGCAGCACAAAGCTTTGGCAAGCCTTGTATCCTTTCATTCAGCATGAGCAACTGTAAATTAAATGGCACAGTTATACCATTTCCTTGCACTGTCTTTGGAATAGTATATATACTAAAGTGAAAAAGACATAAAAGACAAACATCTAGTGTCCATGATACAAAATTGTATATCAAAATTTACTGTGTTGATCTCACAACATTGAAGCTACAGATAGCATTATTTGAATTGTCTTCTTTACAACCTGAAAATCAAAATGTACAGTTTTAGCTTAGGTCTATTCAAGTCTACCAAATTACACGAGTTTAGATTGCTTGACTTTGCTTCACCATGTATAAATCACTTGATTCCATGTGTTCTTGACATGAACAAATTTGGCAATTAGTCTTTTTGGGCATGCTAAATGTTTAAACATAGAATTTTCATGCCAAGTAAGACATGGATTTTCATGCATTTAAATCTAGTTTTGGCCTGCAATAAACATAATGTCTGGCTCTCTTTGCTGGTTTAACTAGTGATGACCATAATGATGATGTGGCTTCCTTTTGAGCTCCCATATGACATGAACCCTATGTCAATAGGCTGACATGACAAGCTATACTTTGTAGGAACCCAACACCTTACATTTTAATTCCAAATTGTCAAATTTTTTGTAATTGATTTTAACACAAAGATAATTCAGATTGCCTGAGATTAGATCTTAAGGAACTTTAGAAATATCCTTAAAATTTGGTTTCATCCTTTTGTTGGCAGGTGGCTTGAGGTAAATAGAAGTAAGCATTAGTTAGATTTCCTTAGGACTACATAGGTAATAAAAAATCAATCGAGAACATTTACAACAACTTAAATCATAGTGGCTAAGCTTATCAAATGTACCATTTGTGCTAAAAATCAAGAGTCATGGCATGCATAAACATTTAAATCTAGACTGTATGTGATCTAAGTAACACATGAAAAGGTCAAATCTCTTGTCAAAACCAACTTAGAAAATCTCACAATATATTCAATGCATGTGCTTACTTTTGGTGATGCATTATGGTGCAGGAGCACCTTCTCTATGGTGCAGGAGTCATGTTTTGTTTTTTTTTTTCAATAAGGCTTTTAAGACACTTCATGTTTGTAATAAGGTTTTTGTGTCAATTTGGTCACTAGACCTATGTAGACCATGTTTGGTCAAGTTGGATGTAATCACACAAGGAAAACATGTAGTTTTCTTGTGAGAGGAGAACCCCAACGGCTAACTATTTTTCAAATCCATTTTTCATGGTTGGAGGAATGTAACTGATGTTCCAAGCCTTCTATAGGCGAAGGAGTTGGATGTAATTGTCAGGGAGAAGCATACATGAATGAAGATTTGGATTCTTGGTGTGTTGTAACATTGTTCTTTCTGAATATTTTCTGTAACAGTCATTCTGTGCGGATAGTTGTTCATTTGAAACTAATTGGAGATGTTCAGGCATTGAAGTAGTTTCCATTTGATAGTAGTCTGTTGTGTAGAAGTGTTGTAGTTTGTGGGTTTTTGTTCTTTTTGCAGAGACTGTTCTGAAAACCTAGAAACTAGGGTTCTATGAATAAATGGACTGTATCTCCTCTGTCCACTAAAAGTAAGATTCTCATGTTTAGTGTGATGGAGGAATATAGTGTAAGTTTTGTGTTTTCTATAGTTGTGATCAAACACCCAAGGACCCAAGGAGTTTGGGCTTGAGTCGACTAGGCATCTCTATGTGACTAGTCGTAGAAACAATAGGAGAAGTGCTATTGTGGAGTGACCAAATTGACGGGGTGATTGAGTGTTTGTAGAGGAGTGCAGATCCCTTTTGTTCTATTGAGTTCTCGTTGAATGTCTGTGAAGTTGCAAGGTAATCTAAGTGTCATCGGCATGAAACAACCCTTGGAGAAGCTTTTGAAAGTTACACCAATCAACGGTGTTGGGCCGATAGTAGGAGGTTCATCGGTGGAGAAGGAGTTTAGTCTCACCGAACGTGTATTACGAATGTATATCGCAAATGTATATTGAGAATGTATGTGAGAATATACATTCCGTCGGATACAAAAGGTGACTAGTAGCAATGGTAAATTCAGGGTAAAGATACATTAGTTCACCGGCAATAACAAGTCATGTTATGCATATACAATAGTTTGGCATATCAGCATGAGTGGTAATATCGAGGGACAAGTGCAAGATCCTGCCGATGAAGAAAGTCTTGCCGAAGGCTGCATAGCATATCGGCATATCGGGTGAAGGCCTTAAGGCTCTGCCGATGTTTGGAGTCTCACCGATGACGATTGTATCGGCACATTGGCCTATGATCTCAAGGGTTTGCCGATGAGTTAAGTCTGGCCGACAGGGTCACAGATAACCATTACGGTTGTGACAAGTAGAAACTAACCACCATTAGGGTATCAATAGGAAGTAAGAAGACACTGCCGATAGGAGAAGTCTCTGAAAATGAAGTGGAGATAGGCCGTCGAGCAGAGTTGATAGATCGGGCAGAGAAATAGTAAGGTGGCTGACGGGATATGTTTGGCCGACAAGGTTTGGTCACCAAGACATAGGTTACCTCTATCTGATCAGTTTGTTGATCAATTTAAACACTTCCACTGAGCACTCTGCATCATATTCTCATGTACTCGCTTGAGATACGCTGTTATAAGTTTGTATGAGTTGTATGGTGTGTAGCTTGTGAAGGTTATATAACAGTCACTATGATGATTCATATGAGTCTTGTATATGGACGTGAAGAAGTGTAGGTATTCTGAATGTGCTTAATGGTTTCAGAATATATATACAATGTTTGTAAGGATAAGAAAAATTTATGAATAAGAATGGTGAGAATCAATTCTTCAGTAAGAAGTCACAGAGATAAGAGAAAATTCCTAGTCATAACAATAGCAGTTTTTTTGAATGAATACACTATGACCAAGGTCATACACCAAGTGGGGACTTTACTTTAGTGATAGTAAATAGCTAGGGGGCACAATTGTTTCTCTTCAAGCACTTCTCATGAAAATAGTGTCAAACTTCTAGTGACAGGGTTTTCACATACAAATAGCAGTCGCGGGTTATGGTGTTTCTTCTTGGGATGCAGGCTATATTGAAACTAGTGCAAGTTAGATGGATGTAGTGGAACAAAAGCAAGAAGTGGAAATGAGGAATACCCTAATGTGGCTAAGACTATTGAATGTGAGTGTTGTTACATGGAATTTTTATTTGGACAAGATGGTATAGTGTGTAGATGGGCACTTCTTTCATTTTCAAAGTTTACAAAGATAGGTAGAAGAGTCTACATTTAGAGGTTTTGAAGCTTTTCATTCATTACCTTTTCATGGTTACTAATGAATGCAATGAGTTAATTACTATGGGAGATTTAAGGCTACAGTTGAAGGCTTGTACCAAGGCTATTGTGTTGTGCCAAGTGCAAAGAGATTCCTTCTTTTATTCACATTTTTTGAGAAGAAATAGGGCAAAAGATAAAGGTTTTCTATTTTTCTTTTTTGTTTCTATCTTGTAACTCTGTGAAGTTCCACAGTGAGGTTTTGAGTTACATTGACATTCCATGCCTTGATATTCATGGCAAGAAGAAGTAACAAATAGCCACATCAAATCATTCAATACTAAGATTCCTTTTAGCATAGTACAAGTATGGATTGTAAAGAGACAAGCAAGATCTTCCTCAAAAATTCAAACAAAACTAAAAACCCTAATGGAATAGAGTATGCCTGGCAAGATATGAGGATGAAGGCTTCTAGGAAAACCTTGAATATTATCTCAACATGGGCATGATCTATCCTCAAAACCTTGGACAATCTCCTCATGCATGCAACAGGTCTTCAAACCATTGTGAATCTTTGTAGTGTAGATGAATTCAAAGCCAACAAAGAAAGGTTTCTTCAGAGAAAACTCAATGTGCCTTTATCCTAGATGTTCTCAACAACATGGATAGATGATGGTGCAACCAACTGCTGGTTCTATGCCATGCCCAAAAAAAAACTTTGGACTTCTTCCAACCAACAAACTAAAAAGCTTGCTCAATAGACACTTCAATTGAAAATTCTTTTTTTTTATTGTTTGGTGCCCAAGGAAATGAAAATTCTCTTTTAAAATTATTTGGCACCCCCAAAAAAACTAAGTTCTTTTTTATTACTTTCCACTTAATTTTTCACTTATGAATTAGTCAGTTATGATGATAAAAAAACTAAGGCTTTCACTTTCTTTTTATTACTTTCCACTTAATTTTCTACTTATGATCAAATTAGTCACTTATGATGATCAAATTAGTCATTTATTTAGTCATTTATAGTTGTGTTGCAAAAAATGATTAGAATTTAGTCATTTTTAGTTGTTGTGACTAAAAGTTTTAGTCACGTAGTCATTTATTTGTGAAAATTCTACTAGTGTGCCATGTTACTGAGAAATTTGAAAATCATTCTTTTGTTGTTTTCACTATTGTATGGGGTAAGGGAGATGCCTTTTGTGGGGTTGGTTTAAAAGGGTATGAGTACCTTGATTTTTGCTTGATAAGTTAAATTTTGGGTAAGAGTACCCTTGTTTATTACCTCTGTGAGGGTTATATAGAAAACCTTCTTGTGAAGTGTGAGCCAAACTCTGTCAATGTTTAAAAGAAAAAGTAGTTTTTGTTTTGTGCTGCAAGTGTTTCTGTTTCTGTGTGTGTGTTGTTGTGGGTCATAAAAGTAAGGGTGAGTGTAGTACCCTAGGTCTCCCTATGTTTTCCCCTAGCTCGGGGGCAGGTAGTTACTACCCTAGGCTAGGTGGTGAGCATCATTGGCTAGAGAAATAAAAAACTATATTTTTCATCCCTCTTGTAGGTCTTGTATCTCATAGCTTTATGGAAGAGTTAAGAAGAGACTTAAGTATGTGTTGTACTCATAATAGAGTGTTAAGATGGGCTAGCAGATCTATACCCATAAGCATAATAGAATCAGGGAGAGACCTCCTTATTAGAGTAAAAGAAAAAAAATATCCTTATTCCATACGAAAATGGAACCCTAAACATGAGTCATGTGTTAACAAGGATTGTAGAATGTTGCACCAGTCATGTTTATGACTATTGTTCAACTGATGTAATATGTTTTCAAAAGTTATGTAAGGACCCTTTTTAGTTATACAACAACATGTTTTTGTGTTTCCCAAATTAGAGGGAACATTCTGTTCATTGTTTTCAGATATCTATATCAATGCATATAAAAGAAAAAAAAAGGAAAATACAGTAGATGTAAAAGTTGTATCTTGAATATGTTATACAGTTATATATGAATGATTTGGATTTTTTGTTAAATTTTGTAATGAAGGAAATGTCTGAAACATTGTTGCTATATAAGTTACCTAGAAAAAAATAAAATAAAGAAAGGAAATCATCAGTTCATTTGGGGTTGGCAACATTGTATTGTTCCTATCATTTTCTTAATACGAGCAAAAGACTTTTCTTACAACTAGATATTATATGCAAAAGAAATTACTGGGGCTGAAAGAAATGAGCTAAAACAAATTTTCATTTTCAAGTAATGCTACTCCTTTTGTACATCAAGTTGTAGTAGATAGACAACTATTTTTCGTGTATTGGTATGTTACAAGCATAAATGATTGTTTGTTAAAAAAAAAAAGAAACAAAGTCAAAATAGGAAATTATTTCAAGCAAACTTGAGTACTATTATATTCCTTTTTTGTAGATCCTAAGGATGGGTCTCAAATTTATGTAGTTGTCTGGTCTTACAAATTTCTCATACGATAATATACACAAGATGAGTAAAGAGAGAAAATTGGGTGTGCAAAATTTTGATTTCTTACTAAGTATTTAGCTATGTTTATTCTTCAAAATGTAGGAGATTAAAATGAAAATGAAATGGAAATCTTCCCATTGATGTCTATGGGACAATGATTTGAGATAAAATGTTTGCAGAAAAGCTGCCTTCATATTCAAATCAAAATGCAACAATATACCCACAAGGAAAAAAAAAGTTGGCTGAAGCTAGAAGTTGTGACCCTTCCTACACGACCCTATCCTTGCCTCTTCTTCTCTTACCCCTTTGCTCTAAAAAGTTTCACTAGCTTTATCTCCAAGAATTTTTTTTCAAAATTTTCTCATTGTTGGATTGCAGTTTTGTTCCAAATACTCTCTGCTCCAGCGGCAACATTTTTTCTTAATCTCAAAACTTACCCATCCTTTACATCAAAATGAGGGTTTCTAAAAAGAATCCCCAATGCTCAACCAAATTCAATGAAATCAAAGCCAAATTGCTCAGCTCAAAACAAAATTTCCAAATATTTTACTCAATCTAGCACCTGAGCTCAAAGGATTCAACCTTCATCGCACATCACCACTGGAAGAAATCTACTTGGGCATATGGGAAGGTTTGAGGAGGAAGGTATGAAATGTTGAGGATAGGGGGTGAATTTAGGGTTTTCAGTTTGGGCTGAGCCATAGCATGTGAGGCCCACTTGACAATACTATCTTTTCTCTCTTAATTTTAGCTAAAACAAAATAAGACACCACCATGCTAAATCTTACCACTTAAAGACATTGTTTAAATAACTCTAATTTCTCCATCCTTGGGCAAGAAAAGGTTAAGGAGGTAATGCTCCAATTTGAAGGTTTTCTTTCTTTGTATCTAAAGTTGATGGTTAGAATACTAGTATTATGAAGTGAATGTTTTCTTCCTATGGGCCCAATGCCTCCAAATCAAAATCATTTTTTTGTTATCCTATGACTTTTACTTCTTAACCTTCAGAAAATCTTAATAACCTTTCGTTAGCCTCATTGTGTGATATATGTGTAGGAAGAACTAAGCAAGGGTATTTCTAATCATTTCCTGGAATGCCTTATTTAAAGATTGTTTATGTTTTTTTTACTGTAGGAAAGAAGTTTTAAATTATTTATGTTATTTGAGGATTGTAAACCTTATTTAAAGATTGTTTTATGTTGTTTACCATAGGATACAAGTTTTAAATTATTTACTTCCTTTGGAGTCAATGGTAAACTTAAGGATTGCTATATGTTATATTTTTGTACCAATGGTTAGAATATTTTAAATATCCATTTTGGGCTTATGTTTCTAAATATTGTTTTATGCCATCTATCACATCATTCTTACCTGTCTCCTTCATAAGGAATCAACCTAAAGGAGGGCTATTCAAAAGTGATAAAAATGTATCTTAGCCCACTGTTTTTGTTTGGTTCCCTGGTACTTGTTTTAGTTAGCGATGACCCCTTTTTACCCTCTCCCTTACTCTTGGCTAAACATACCTTGTATTTATACATATTATCCTTAGGTTCTCTATAAAGGAGATTAGAGGAAAATTAAGAACAACATTATCTTACCCGCTTCCTTAATACAAGTTTGGAAGCTTATTTCTTAGTTATTCTATTTTTGTGCCAACCATAGTGTTCAAAATTAAAAAAAAAAAAATTGAGGTTTTAGTCTATTGTTTGTAGTGGCTTTACAACAACCCAATTAGGTTGGGTTGTATCAACAGTTTCCTTTGTTTCTTTGGAGAAGCACAGAGTTCAAGAGGAAGGGAGAAGAAAATTCAAGTTCACAGGCTAGCCTAGAGGGCCTACTGTCCTTATGGAAGACCTTTCCAGTGATCACATTACCAAGATCATGTACTAGCTTAATTAGAGCTACTACATGAGCTAGATAACATGAAAGGATACTCCAGCAAGGAAGGAGGTATCCTAGGATTGACAGGTGAAGTTAAAGCTGATATGTACATTGTAGATTATGTTTCAATTTGGTCATTGTTCATTCATTGTAGTTTGATACATTTTAAAAAGGTACATGAATCTTGCTAGTCTACTTATGATTATAAACACATATGCCATGCAATAATGTTCAGTTTATGTTATACAATTGATTCAAAAAAAGGAGAAACTATACATAAGTCATTGCATGAAATAACTATTTATATTCAAAGGAAAAATGTTTATATGATCCCACACAAGCTGTGGGAGTAACCGTATATGATGCAATGCACAATAACAAGTACATCTGAAGTAAAGGAAAGCATATAGAAGAAAAGTGGGATCCATCATTACCTGAATGAATGACAAATCCTGTTGACATTTGCATCATTTTCAACTAGTTCCGATGATATCTCTAGGATGATTTGCAAAAGGAAAATGAAGAGAAGGTTAGAGCTCAGGGTTTTCTTTCCAATTCTATATGCAACAAATTCAAAATGTACTTTCTATCTTACATCTGATCAACATGATAAGAGAGATTAGCAACTCCAGAATGTAGATAGGTAGCCATAAAAGATGTAAAAGATGACATTAGACAAATCAAAGATGAGGCTACTAATCCTCCATGTTTTCTTTAACTTGTTTGTTCAGTATGCAGGTATAGGTACTTATAGAGCAATCATTGATGACATAGGCAAAAGCTACCATAGAAGGCATGGAAGACTGAGCATGTGAAGACCATGAAGCTACAGGTACAAGGAAGAACACTCTCGATGAAGAACAAAATAGAAAAGGCAGACATTTTAGGCTAGAACATAGTTCAAGGAGGATCTAAGTAGCCACACCAGTAGGACAATCATTACAAATAGAGCATTCAAGCAGTCACATCAGTAATAAATCAAGTAAAGAACATTCATCATTTACTCAGGAGCAGTAGACCTGTCACAGTTAAGGGACAACAGAAAGCCCTAGTTATGGAGTTTCAGCTTGTAGAGATGTGAGACAACAGTGCATAGGAGTTCAAGGTTGATATGATAGTCAAAACCTAAGTGGAGTATAAGAACATCTCAAGGACAGAGTGAGTGTAGACATGAATGCCACAGACAGAAGCATTGGGATGTAAGTTGAAAGAGGAGTTGGATCTTCTTACTCAAAGTGTATAAGCACAATAATATTTAAACATCACAAGGTTTTAACTTTTAGAGCTTCCTCTAAATGCGTGGAGAGATTACCCAAGACCAAACAGTACCTAGGATTCATGAAAGTATGTTGAAGATCATTTCAAAGTCCATGGGGATGTGAATATGTAGTGAGTGTACAGGTAAGATGGTTATATAACTCATTTTACCTGTCCCAGAGGTTTGGCAAACTCATTATAGATGAAAAAGATCTAACTATGGGCAGAGAAGAGAGATTTAGTGGGCAAAAGTATATGAGAGATATGAAGAGGCTTGGTGAAGGAATGAACTGAGAATAGGAACAACAATATACAATTTTAAAGGACTAACAAAAATCAACAGTCAAGAGAATAATCATAATAACTGTTACAACCCAATAAGAAAGGGAGTCTTATACCTATTAGAGTAGCAATACACTTTTTATCCCTTATGTGAATACATTTAGGTCTATCAATGATCAAAGGGACATGATGTTATTATAGAGACAACATGAAGCAAATGAAAATAGAACAAATATTTACCACTTTTGTTGTGAATGAAATGTAAAATTGTTAGTGACTTTTTGACCATCAAAATGGATGATACTCAGGAGTAGTGTCAAATAGCAGAGAGGACAGTTGTTTTGAGAAGACTATGGCATTGGAGTAGTTTTTGAAGCATGTAGAACCAAAAGAAAACAGTGAACAAGTCAAAGGTTAGGAGATCTAGTAAAAGACCTAGAGGGGAAGTCATAAAACAGTCCTAAAGGAGCTCAGAATAGAAGGACAATGAGGTCTACATGGGTCTGCATAATAGAAATAACACTGTCACAACTGGGACAACAATAATGTTGTCATAGAAGGAGAATTGGACAACAATAATGCTGTCACAACTAGGACAACAATAATTTTGTCATAGCAAGAGAATGGGACAATAGAGAGAGTAGTCAAAGAGTGAAAAATAGTCATGCCATTACTGTTGCAAATATGTGCCTATGATTTGTTGTCATTGATGTAAACATATCCCTTTGTCAGAAATAGAGGAAACAATGCAGATCAATGAAGTAAATGGCTTCGCATTTCCAGAGGAATGAAGATCAAAGTACGCAAACCATATGGTTGTGTAGAGGATTGTCTGAAGTAGCTCTAGTTAAGATTTGAAAGGTCCACATGAAGATTTGAAGAAGCTATGGCCATCTGAGTAGAACTAGGTTTTGCAGTGTTCAGAAGAGACAGAGTGACAGGAAATTGGTCCGGATTGCTCCGTAATGAAAACTTATGATCTGCGGATCTAGAGGCATGTTTGGGAAGTCAGTGTGTATCCTCAACTCAAGTGGTTTGTGGTTTGGAAGTCTGCAAGCAATCTTTCTAGTGTGACAGTCATAGCAGACAATGTTCTTGAGGTACCGGATGAAGATGCAAGTGATTCTGATGATTTAGAGTAGTGTGGATGTTATTGTTGAATTAAATGTGCTTGTGGAGGTCTCTGGATCATGTGCCTACTGTGTTGGAGGTCCGCATTAAAGATTGAGCTCATTGTTGAAGATTTCTTCCTTGGTGTTGATGTTCTTCCCAGTCCTGGCTGACCATATGATTCAAGTGTGTTGTGGATGATCTAAGAGTAATTCTCTAGAGCATGGCATGTTGATTAGAGAAGATTCAAGTCCCAGCTATGTTTGGCTAACAATATAGTTATCTGCATTGAGTCAAGATGACCTTGTTGTTCACTCCAAGGTTGATGAAGCATATAAATACTTGTGGATGAGTTGTGGAAAGTTGTCCTTGTGTGAAAATGATAAAATCAGAAGAAATTTACAAAGGCAAAGCAGAGAAGAGGAGAAGTAGAAAAATAAGAGTAGTAGAGGATTAAGAATTAGCAAAGAAGTGTTTGGGGTAGAGTAGAAGTTTTGTGAGCTTTCAATGGGACTGAACCAGGCATAAAGAAGATGCTATTTCTCAGTTTGTTCTTTCTATATTAAACATAAAATATTGTAGGTAGTGATCCTCCTATAGGCAGTGACCCTCTTTGAGCAGTGCGCTCTCGGCAGTGCATCCGAAGGCAAGTGCCTTTCCATTTTTTTTAAGCACTTTTAATAGGGTACAAATCTTATGGGTTAACCCCCACCGTGGTTTTCCCTTAACTGGGTTTCCACGTTAAAAATCTTGGTGTTAAGTGCGTTAATTGTGTTTTTGCTCATGTGTTGATGATTCATGCTTTAATGTTTACATCATTAATCTATTTGTAAGTTGTGAAAGAAGATTAAAAGCAGAAAAGGTTAAAACTGTGGCAATTGATTCACCCCCCTCTCAGTTGTCTGACCTAATTCCAACAATTGGTATCAAAGATAGTTCCTCTAAAAGAATCTTGACCGCTTAAGGAGATCCAAGATGATGACTTACAAGAAGGAAAGTCTGAGATTTGATGGAACAAATTACTCCCTTTGGAAGGTATGCATGCAGTGTGATTTGCAATGTATGGGTGATGCCTTTTGGTTGATAATTAAGGATGAGTATAAGATTCTGAAGAATGGCCCTTCAACTCTAGACAAACTCAGGGAAGTTGAATACAATATTCAAGCTAAAGAAGCCTTGTTGAGTGCCCTGACTGATACAGAAATGACAAATGTCCTAGAATTGAAAACTACTCATGAAATCTAGAAAAAGTTGGAGACTCTATATGAAGGTGATAAATATGTCAAATGTGCCAAGTTACAGAGCCTAAAGGGTAAATATGAAAGGTTGGTGATGAGTGAAGATGGAAACATTAATTCCTACATGTAGAAGGTGAATGAACTTGTGACTGGTATCAAGAGTGATAGTGGAATATTAGAAGAATCAGAGATTGTTGCCAAAGTGCTCAAATCCTTACCTACAGCATACAAGCATAAAGTTGCTGCCATTAAAGAGATTAAGACTATGACAACTATTACAAGGGATCAGTTGGTTGGTAAGATTTCATCATTTTAAATGAGTGAGTTTGGTGATTCTCTTCCTAAGTCTGAATCTACAATTAAGGCCAGTGTATATGGAAAACAAAAATATGTTCCAGGTGAAATCTCTTCAGGAAGATCAAACAGATTTGAGAAGGAAAGGAAGGATCTTGAAGATGATGAAATTAAGGCTGTAGAACTTGAAGCTCTTATTGCCAAAAGATTACCAAGAGGATCTGGTAAGTATGAAGGAAAGCTGCCTCTCAAATGTTTTGCTTGTAATAAGATTGGTCATTTTACCTCAAGGTGTCTGGAGAGGTTTTCAAAACCAAACCCTAATAGATCAAGGGCTCAGAAGAAATGTTACTATGTCCAAGAAGGTAAAGAAGGTGTCACTGATGATGAATCTGATATGGGAAGTAACTCAGGAAATGAATGGGTGTTCATTGCCATTAAAGAAGAAGATTTGGTGTCTACTGAATTTACTAGCTGTGTGAATGTGGAAAGAGCCTTGGCTGCTCAGATTGAAGAAAACGATGAATGGGTGATTGATAGTGGATGTTTTCATCATATGACTGGTGATAAAAGTAAGTTCATAAGTTTGGAAAGATATGAAGGTGGAATTGTGAAGTTTGGAGACAATTCAGCTGGTAGAATTCGTGGCAGAGGATCCATCTCTTTTGATAGTAAGAATAACACTAATGATGTTCTGTATGTAGAAGGATTGAAGCATAATCTTCTTAGTGTTGGGCAGTTGGTTGACAAAGGGTATGATCTCTCATTCAAGGATGGAAAATGCAAAATCTTATCAAGCTCCATAACTATGATTGCATCAGGTACACAAACTAAAGGTAACATCTTTCATTTAAGTGGTACTGGCAAAACTTGTTTGATTGCTCAAATTGATCAGAGTTGGTTATGGCATAGGAGAATGTGTCATGTCAATTTTGATAATATTGTCAAGATAAGCTCTACTCTGGCTGTGAGAGATCTTCCAAAACTTGTGAAACCTACTGATAGCATGTGTAGAGAATGTCAATTGGGTAAACAGAGTAGAACTTCATTCAAGAGTAAGGAACAATTTTCAAGTGGACTATTGGAACTTGTGTATATTGATCTATGTGGTCTTGCTAGAATTAGAAGTGTGTAAGGAGACATATATTTTATGTTGCTATATGATGATTACTCCTGGATGATGTGGGTAACTTTCTTAAAAGAAAAATTAGAGGCCCTTGACAAATTCAAGGTGTTCAAGGTTACTATGGAGAATGCAATTGGTGTGAAGATAAAGTGTCTGAGATCTGACAGAGGTGGAGAGTTTACCTCTAGTGAGTTTGATACATTCTATGAAAAGCATGGAATAAAAAGATAGTTATCTGCTCCTAGGACTCCTCAGTAGAATGGAGTTGTTGAAAGAGAGAATCAGACCATTCAAGAAGCTGCTAGGACCATGATGATGGAAGCAAATGTTCCACAAGTCTATTGGAGAGAAGTTGTGAGTACTGTTGTCTACACTCTTAACTGGGTGCAGATCAAAGTCAATTCTGGTAAGACACCTTATGAACTATGGTTTGTTCATCCTCCTACTGTGAAATATTTTAGATTTTTTAGTAGTAAATGCTATATCAAAAGAGATGAGGATCTAGGAAAGTTTGATGCAAGAAGTGACGAAGGAATATTTCTGGGTTACTCTACTCAAAGCAAGACATACCGATGCTTCAACAAAAGATTGAAAAAGATTGTTGAAAGTGCTAGTGCCAAGGTTGATGAGAGCAAAGAAAGACCTTCCAGGCCTTGTGGATATGATTCAGATGATCAAGATGAAAGTCAAAGTTAAGGAAAGCAAGTTCAAACCCAGATTGATCCAGAAAATCCAATGACTCAAGAAGTTAGTGCAGATGTTGAGGAACGATCTCAAGAATTAGAAGTTCAAGAAACTTCAAAAACCCCCAGGTATGTAAGGTTGAATCATTTTGAAGATCAAATCATAGGAGATAGGAATAAAGGTGTTCAAACTAGAAGAAGAATTGCTGAAGATCAAGTAGAGTATTGTTTGATTTCAAAGATTGAACCAAAAACAGTGAATGAAGCCTATAAATTATGATGAAAATTGGGTAAAAGCAATGGAAGAAGAATTAATGCAAATTGAGAAGAATCATACTTGGGATCTTGTTTCTAGACCTAAAATCAAAATGTAATTGGAACCAAATGGGTCTTCTTGAATAAATTAAATGAAGATGGTGAAGTTGTGAGAAACAAAGTAAGATTGGTATGCAAAGGATATTCTCAAGTAGAGGGAATTGATTTTGAAGAAACATTTGCTCCAGTGGCAAGAATTGAAGCAGTCAGATTATTTCTTGCATTTGCTACTTTCAAAGATTTCAAATTTTACCAGATGGATGTCAAGTCAGCATTCCTGAATGGAGATAGGAGGAAGAAGTCTACATTGAGAAATTGGATGGATTCCAGTTGTCTGATCAAGAAAATATGGTCTGCAAGTTGAGGAAAGCTTTGTCTGGACTTAAACAAGCCCCAAGAGCTTGGTATGCAAGATTAGATAAGTATCTACTAAAGCTAGGATTTAGCAAAGGCACAACTGACAGTAATATTTATTTCAAGATTGATCATGAGCACATCTTAATTATTGAAGTATTTGTTGATGATATCATCTTTGGTGGAAATGGAAGCATGTGTAAGAAATTTGCTGATCAGATGCAAAGTGAATTTGAGATGTCCATGTTTGGTGAAATAAATTTCTTCTTAGGTCTGCAAATCACTCAGTCAGATAAAGGTATATTCATATCTCAGTCTAAGTATGTGAGAGAATTGTTGAAAAAGTTTAGAATGGAGGACTCAAAACTAGTAAGTAATCCTATGGTAACCCGATGCAAGTTGAGTAAAGATGATGATTCACCTAAGGTAGATAAAAAAAGGTATAGATCAATGATTAGAGGATTGCTTTATTTGACTCAGACCTGACCTGACATTATGAATACAGTTGGACTTGTTTCTAGATTTCAAGCTGATCCTAGGGAATCCCATGTTGTAGTAGTCAAAAGAATTTTTAGATACCTAAAGGGAACATCTGATTATGGATTATGGTATCCAAAGCATAATGACTTCACTCTTCATTCATATATAGATGTTGATTGGGTAGGAGATGTGGATGATAGGAAAAGTACTAGTGGTGGTGCATTCTTCTTGGGAAGAAGATTGGTTTCTTGGTTGAGAAAAAAGTAGGAGGCAATATCTCTGTCTACTACAGAGGCAGAGTATATAGTAGCAGCCAACAATTGTACTCAAGTCTTGTGGATGAAGCAAATGTTGAAAAATATCAAAATTGTGTTTAAAGAGCCTATTACAATCTTTTGTGATAATTCAAGTGCAATAAACATCTCAAAGAATTTGGTTTTGCATTCAAAGACAAAGCACATATCCATCAAGTTTCACTTCTTGAGAGAGAAGGTAAGTGAGAATGAAGTCAGATTGGAGTTTGTTTCCTCAAAGGATCAGATTGCGGATATATTCACCAAGCCTCTACCTAAGGATACTTTTGAGTATCTCAAAGGGAAGCTAGGGGTTATTACCCCTCCTAATCAGAACTAAGATGCACTAGTGTGCATTAGTCCGGTGGAATTCACAGTCAGATCTTGTGATCAGGATTGATGTCAAGGAGATACTACTCAGGGGGAGTAGTCAGTATGCAAATTTTGGAGATCAGTTTGAATCAAAAAGGGGGAGAAAAGATTGCAAATATGTTCCCTTTGCCATTGATGTCAAAGGGGGAGAGAAGTCATGTGAAAAACTAGTTGCTGATGAAAAGGGGAGCAGTGAAGAAAGTGGTTGCAGAAGTGATAAGAAAAAGGGGGAGAAATCCTTGTCTTGATGGTTGAATCAATTTTTTACATCATATGTTGCCATCAATGACAAAGGGGGAGATTGTTGAAAATATGTGCCTATGATGTGTTGTCATTGATGTCAACATATCCCTTTGTCAGAAACAAAGGAAACAGTGCAGATCAGTGAAGTAAATTGCTCTGCATTTTCAGAGGAATGAAGATCAAAGTATGCAGACCATATGGCTATGTAGAGGATTGTCTAAAGTACCTCCAGTTAAGATTTGAAAGGTCTGCATGAAGATTTGAAGAAGCTATTGCCATCTAAGTAGAACCAGGTTTTGTAGTGTTCAGAAGAGACAGAGTGACAGGAAATTAGTTTGGATTACTTTGCAATGAAAACTTATGATCTGCAGATCTAGAGGCATGTTTGGGAAGTCAGTGTGTATCCTCAACTCAAGTGGATTGTGGTTTGGAGGTCTGCAAGCAATCTTTCTAGTGTGACAGTCATAGCAGATAGTGTTCTTGAGGTACCAGATGAAGATGCAAGTGATTCTGATGATTTAGAGTAGTGTGGATGTTATTGTTGAATTAAATGTGCTTGTGGAGGTCTTTGGATCATGTGCCTACTTTGTTAGAGGTTCGCATTAAAGATTGAGCTTGTTGTTGAAGATTTCTTCCTTGGTGTCGCTGTTCTTCCTAGTCTTGGCCGACCGGATGATTCAAGTGTGTTGTGGATGATCTAAGAGTAATTCTCTGGACAGTGGCATGTTGATTGGAGAAGATTCAAGTCCCATCTATGTTTAACTAACAGTACAGTCACAGCAGGAGAATGGGACAACAATAATGTTGTCACAGCAGAAGAATTGGACAATAGAGAGAGTAGTCAAAGAGTGAAAAATAGTATGCCATTAATGTTGCAAATATGTGCCTATGATTTGTTGTCATTGATGTCAACATATCCCTTTGTCAGAAATAGAGGAAACAGTGCAGATCAGTGAAGTAAATTTCTCCACATTTCTAGACGAATGAAGATCAAAGTATGCGGACCATATGGCTATGTAGAGGATTGTTTGAAATAGCTCTAGTTAAGATTTGAAAGGTCTACATGAAGATTTGAAGAAGCTATGGCCATCTAAGTAGAACCAGGTTTTGCAGTGTTCAGAAGAGATAGAGTGATAGGAAATTGGTCCGGATTGCTCCGCAATGAAAAATTATGATTTGCGGATCTAGAGGTATGTTTGGGAAGTCAGTGTGTATCCTCGACTCAAGAGGTTTGTGGTTTGGAGGTCCGCAAGCAATCTTTCTAGTGTGATAGTCATGGCAAATAGTGTTCTTGAGGTACCGGATGAAGATGCAAGTGATTCTGATGATTTGGAGTAGTGTGGATGTTATTGTTGAATTAAATGTGCTTGTGGAGGTCTTTGGATCGTGTGCCTACTGTGTTAGAGGTCCACATTAACGATTGAGCTCGTTGTTGAATATTTCTTCCTTGGTGTTGCTGTTCTTCCTAGTCTTGGCTGACCGAATGATTCAAGTGTGTTGCGGATGATCTAAGAGTAATTCTCTGGAGAGTGGCATGTTGATTAGGGAAGATTCAAGTCCAAGCTATGTTTGGCTGATAATACAGTGATCCGCATTGAGTCAAGCCGACCCTGTTGTTCACTCGAAGGTTGATGAAGCGTATAAATACTTGTAGATGAGTTGTGGAAAGTTGTCCTTGTATGAAAAATGATAAAATCATAAGAAAGGTATAGAGGTAGAGCAGAGAAGAGGAGAAGCAGAAAAACAAGAGCAGTAGAGGATGAAGAATTAGCGAAGAAGTGTTTGGGGCAGAGCAGAAGTTTTGTGAACTTTCAATGGGACTGAACCAGGCATAAAGAAGATGTTATTTCTCAGTTTGTTCTTTCTATAGTAAACATAAAATCTTGTAGGTAGCGAGCCTCTTTGAGCAGTAAGCTCTAGGCATTGTGCCTAAATGCAAGTGCCTTTCCATTTCTTTTAAGTACTTTTAATAGGGTACGAATCTTGTGGATTAACCCCCACTGTGGTTTTCCCTTAACTGGGTTACCACGTTAAAAATCTTGGTGTCAAGTGTGTTAATTGTGTTTCTACTCATGTGTTAATGATTCATGCTTTAATGTTTACATCATTAATCTGTTTGTAAGTTGTGAAAGAAGATTAAAAGTAGAAAAGGTTAAAATTGTGACAACTGATTCACCCCATCTTAGTTGTCTGACCTAATTCCAACAATTACATGAATAGAAATGAAGCCTAGATGTAAACTTTGAGAAAAGAAACATAACAAGGAGATTCAGATATTCAAGGAACAAAGCCAACAATAAAATAGTGCCTTTTTCTGTTTTGTTTGTCATTGTCTTCAAGTGAAAAGATCCCTTAAGAAAGAGTAGAAAAGAGCCCATTTTTCTCATTATTTTTTACAGAGGCAGAGATTGAAATAATATAATCATTTCTCACTTTTAGCGGGTGATTTACATGATCTTATCAAATTTTCAGAGCAAACATGCATACATTTTCACATGCCAGAGCAATAGTTTTGCTACCAAAAGAATAAGGAGTAGTGTTTAACAATCATAAAGTGTAGTCTTAGTATGCAAGGAAATCCTCATAGTTTCCAATGGAGTATCTAGTATTCTTTCCCTAGGTTATGACAGGGTTTTGAGCATAAAATGCATAGTTTTTCATCTTTTTTCTATAAGGAACAATAACAACTCTCTTCATGAAGCAGCCAAAAAACCCTAGTTAGGTTTTGTCAGAGAGAAAATAGAACCTCACATATCTTAATAAAATAATGATAATGGAAACAATGTTCTATTTCTAAGCATTGAGGCTAGAAACACAAGAAGGGTTTTCTCCATTTTAGAAGATGAAGTCAAAAACATGAAAGGAAAAACAAACCTTCATAGTCTTCTTTCAAAGCATGGAGCAAAATACAGAGTTCTTATTTTGTCTCAATAATAAACAGAGAAGCCACAGAGACTGTAAAATGAGCTAGGGTTTGTTAAAGAGAAGTCAAATCCCATTGATAATCAAATATAGGTTCCAGAAGCCACAATGCAATGGAGAACAAATAGTAGGAGGATTTCATAATCTTTCAAACAAATACGCTCACCAAAGCCCCAGAAGCAGAGTAAAACCAAGATTTTCCTCATGGGTTTCCATATTCACAAAAGTCATAGAAGCTATGAAATTCCCTTTACTAAGTGAACAAGAATGAAGCTCTACTTTTTTCCATTATAGAACAACATAAGGGTTCCTTTTTTACTGCATTTCTCAACAAATAGGAATATACACAGTGAAAAGTGAAAGGAGAAAGAAATCTTACCTTAGAAATAGTAGAAGAAAGCTTCCAAAACCTACAACAATGCTCTCAATAGACCCTCAAACCCTCCAAGTGGCACTACAACAGAGCAGCATACAAAGAAAAATGAAAAGGGAAGAAATGTGGTGTAGGGGCAACATGTTGAAACTTGTAAATATGGTCAATTTTGGTCTTGTGATAGGTTTGGGTGTTTGTGTCTTATTTTGTCACTCAATAAGGTCTAAATAGATGATCTAGAATGTAACTAGGATCTTAAGAGGGTCATTTTACTAAAGTTGTCAATATCTTTGAATAGCTGTCATGTGTGAAGTGCAAAATTGCAAATTGTGGGAAGTTGAACAGTCATGCCATTCAAAGGTTAGTTTTGTTTGTTGACTTAGTTTTTTTATGAGGAAAGAAGTTTAAATATGCCTTGAAGAGGCTTGAATGAGGAGAGGATGAAGTTCTATTGAAGTTGGAGATGGAGTTTGTATTTGAAAATCATGAATAATCCTCTATTTTTCTCTAAAATTACTGGTAAATTTGTTGTTACAGTGCATAGTACGGTTTTGTACTATACTGTCATGTCTTGAAACATATTTATTTGGATAGTGACATGAGTTAACTTTGTTTTCCATTTGGTTTGAGTCATTTCTATCAATTTTGAAGAAAGTTATAAGGTTTTTCCCCAAAACAATTTGTAACTATGATTTCTAGGTTTTGTAAACAAAATGATGGTTTCAAGTTGAAAATTGCATAAAGGGCATGAGTTAGGGTTGTGTGAAGGATTGTGAAGCATGTGTAGGATATTTGATAGATGTTTGAAACATTGGCAAAGTATAAAATAGTTGGGAAGTGGGATTTTCAATAAACCCCCGTGTAACTTGCTAAAAATGAGGGTTTTCATGGTTTGGAGTCTTCAAGGGCCTATCTCCTGATAAGCTTTGTTTATTTAGGGCTTGTGTATCCTAGTCAATATCTGCCAATTGAGTTTTGAGGCTAGAGGAGTGTTTACAGAGGGGTTGCTTTGTTAAAGTGACCTAATTGGAGGTCTTGTAGCAGTGTAGCAACACTATTTTGGTGATGTTGGTAATATGATTTTGAGATATGTCATGTAAAAGAAAAAAGGGTATCTGATATGATCATTCTTTTGTGGGTTTGAATTTTCTTTTGAAAGTTATGCTCTGACAGTCTGATTTAGAGACCTACTAGGATTGTGGTAGCTTGGGAGCAAAGTGTTTTGGTTGAAGAGTGCAGACTTGAGTAAGGGTTTGGAATGGTTGTGACTAAGTCCCTAAGGGGTAAGAAGACCTCTGGAAACCTTGTTTGGTTTTGAAGTGTTGAAGACCCTCATTGTGCATTTGTAGAGGGAGATTGCCTTAGAGGAAAATCTATGAAATTTGAAGAATCTGTTGGTATGAGCCCATTGTTGTGAAATGTTGTATCAATAGCCTAATACCATCCCCTTGCTCTACATCAAAATGCATGTGTTTAGGGTTTGATCTTCTTTTTGTTAAAGTTTCTCTAACAAGATCAACGTATTTTTGACTTCTTTTGTAAAGTGATCATAAAAAATCAAATGAGGTCATGGATTATGACTTTGAAGTCATAATAACCTAGAGGAAAATGTACAGGGGGGCCATGGGAGTTATAAGGAATTTATGTCTTTTTTCCCCTTTTTATCATAATGAACATTGGAACCAAATGAAAAGATAACCTTTGAAAGTGATTTGCCTTGACTTAGGAGTTTTTATTATGATGACAGGGATTTGAATATTTTTATGAGTCAAAGGGTAGAAAGTGTATTTTTGAAGACTTTGAAAATGGGGAAATAAGAAGATATGAGTCAAGTAACATAATTATGTATCTCTTCTAATTTTTTTTGCATAAGTAGAAGACCATGAAATAATGTATCCTAACACCTATTAAGTGCAATATCCACATAAATTGCCTTAATACTTGTTATGTAATAATCTAGAGGGAAAAATAGGCATCATACAACACTTATTAAAACAAATCACATTGATTGCATTTAATATTTGTTAAAATAGGTTATTTTTTGCCCTCAAGTCATGCAAAAAATAGAAGAGGAGTTGAACTGAGGTCTCAAACTCATGTAGAAGGAGATGCTTTTCTATTTTTAACTTGGAGTCAAACCAGGATATTTTTGGCAATTTTTGGGTCAAACAACTTGGGAGGTGGAGTTCTGAGCTATTTTTGCTCATCTTGGAGGAGTTTTGGGCCCTACTTTTTAGGATTTTCTCTTGTGCTCACCCAACAACTTGGAGTTGCTTTTTCAGACTCATTCATGCATCATTTGGAGTCCAGTTGAGCTAGAGTTGACTTCCCTTTACCTTTTTGGGACAGATTTTGTATTATAGGGGAAAAAAGCTCATGCTTTTTTCTCAGTTCTTGCTTTTTCCTGCCTTTGCACATTACAGAGAGAGAGAGAGATTGTCTTGTAACTCAGCCATTTTTTATAGTTTTATGTAGTAGTAGCAGTTTATTTTCAGCAGTTCATTATTATTTTGTAGAGTGTTCCTTTTATTATTCAATAAATCAGGTGTTCTTCTATCCAGATTCAGGTGTCTTTTCTCATTTGAATGATTTGATAGGAATTTATTGTGTTTTATATAAACCTTTAAGTCTTTTGTCTCATTTCCTTGAATGCAAGTATAAAAAGGTACAATTTTATTACAGGTTACAGATTGTGCAAGTCATTCCATGCCTTTATGTAAAACATTTATGTGGTTAAATTGTTCAGTTTAAGTTGTAAGAGCAGACATATTGGGAAGTAATTGTGAAAGAAATTACAAATTAGAGTTAAAACATTGGTGCATCACCCCCTTTAGGATAGATTTTAGTTCAATTCAGTTTATTTAAGCATTCTTCTATCTCTTTTCTACAAAAGTTTATAGATCCAAAGGGGCATTTAAAGGGAGCGAGCTCTTCTAGAGGTTCGTTCTTGTAACAAACAAACCCATAGTCTGAGAATGTTCCCATGTTGCATGGGATTACCAAGCTTGTAGAGGCTTAGCATTTAGAGCGCAATCCTTCGTGACAACATTGTGAACTCAAAAATTGACTTGTAATGGTAATATAGTACCATCAAGGACAAGAGATTGACAAGAGGAATTAGGGGTATCTCTTCGCGGAGGAGGAGAAGATGACCTACTAGAAGACTTGACATTTCAAGTGGGAGGGAAAGTGGAGAAATTTAAAGCTTGTAATAAGTCAAAATCTAAATTAGTAATCCCCTTCTTTCTATCACCCCTAGTATATCTCTTTGAATCCATTTTTCACAAATGCAGAAAATTAAAAAGTAGAGTCACCAACCACTTACTGGTTATTATGAGGACAATTTTACTAATTGGGCACTTGATTCCTTGGTCTGTTTGCTTGATTTCTTGGTCTGTTATTGGGGATTGCGTGTATTTGAAGAGATCTCTCTCTTCTAGGCACTGTAACTACGTCTTCCACAAAGACAATTCTTGAGCTTCACCAAAGCATCTAGCATTTTCTCTTATTCTATCTCCAAGTTCTTCTTCTTCAAGTACTTTGTTCACTTGGTGAAACTTTTGATTTGTTTTCCTATTCTGCCTAGCTAAATTTTGTAGACCAGTAATGATATCTTCTTGTTCACCAGTAAGTCAATCTACGTTAGGTTGGAGGACTGGCATAATTCTTCCTCAGAGAACCATAAAAACAATGGACAAAGAAACTCAATGTATATGTATGTAAAGAAATAATCTTGAGTAGAGTCACCAAATATCAATTGGTATACAGATTTTGTCACCTAACTCTTTATTCTCTCACCGAAATAGATGACAACTGAACCAACAGTTGAATCAATTGCAAGGATATTTTGCAATGATTCTCTACTTATTTTGCAAGGCGCAACTACCTTCAAATGATATACAAAGAATGAAACTAATGTATGCTTTTGACCAGAAAGAAAGAAAGGTGGTGCTTTTAACTAGAAAGCATTAAAGGCAATGAATCACCATATAATTTGAAATACAAAGAAGAACAAAGACTTTGATCACAACCATCACAAATTTATATCAATTATCATATAATCATCACCATGAACCATTAATTGAAAGAAAAACATCCACAACAATGAGCTAGAATAAAAATCTCCAATCACTTTGATATAGACTGCAAGTCAATAAGTTGATAGTATATTTAACATAAGAAGAATTAACACTCATTCACCATAACACAAAGTTTATGATTTCAGAAATCAACTGCACCAACTTCCATTCATATATTAAAAAGTGACTGAAAAGTAACATCGCTTTTGTTGGTGCCTAGAAAAACTAGTAGCCAAAATGCTTCGTTTTCCCCCAAAAAATCCAAAAATCCATCAATTTACCCATTTTGTCTTTAAGTTCAAAACCCCCTATTTAAATCTGATCTGAGACATCCTTTGGGGGGTTTTAATCTCAAAAAATTGACTAAGTATCCTTCCCCTTGCTTTCCCCCTTTTTGCCTTACAAAAATTCATTAGTTTTTGCCTTCAGTCAGTGAATCGGTGAATTTTTGAACTAGCGAACTAGTTCAAAAATTCAGTAATTCCCCGACTCGCCGATAAAGTGGTAGGAAGGCATCAATCAGAAAAGGAAAATGGGATGATAAAGTCATTTGTCGGTGAATGTTGTAGTTTGTAAACTTATAAGTTCTCTAATGGCAGGTTATACCAACGGCAAATTCACCGATGGAGGATGGAAGCATCAAAGGCTAGGACAAGTGTTTGTTTTCCAAGGCAAAGAAAGAAAAATTGAAAGAAAGTGCTTTTCAGCGAATTTGGAGGTTCACAAACCTCCAGATTCGTTGACGAGGGGTTTTTCTAGTAGCCATTTTGCCGATAGTAAGGAAAAATGACAAGGCTCATGATGAGCACAAGTTGCCGATAAAGGACACAGGTTTGGCAATGGGCAAATTTGCTAACAGAGAAGAAATAAGGCACCAAGATGAGAAGTTCATGAGAGGATAAAATTGCCAACAAAGGGTGAAAGATGGCTATTTTGCAAAGAAGGATATTTACCGACAAGGTAGATAAAGGAGGCCAAGTTGCTGAGTTTTGAAAAGAGAAGAATCACCGATAAGGAGGAAAAGAAGAAGAAGATGGTAGAATTTGCAAAAAGTCAAGTTTTTTGATAAGGAAAACACAAGTGCAAAAGTGGCTAAGGCAAACAAAGAAAGGAGAAGAAAGTGTTTAGTCGGCAAATCGGCTAAAGGCCAAACTAGTGAAAAGTTTACTAATAACGAAAATTTGCCGACTGAGTAGAAAGGTGAGGGAAGACAAAAGGAGGCAAAGTTCAGCAAATGGATAATTTTCTGATAAGGGTAAATTGACTGATTGGGTCAAAAGGAAGAGCAAGAAAGGTTCAAAAAATTAAAGATTTGCTGATAGAGGTGAAAGAAGGTGAAAGGAGTGAAGTTCGAGAAAGGTATGATTTGCTGATAAGGCAAATATGGAGTAAAAAGAAAAAGTTTGAGAAAAACTGAAATCACCGATAAGGTGAAAAAGGAGCCAGAGTATAGTGGTTCGGTAAATTGATTTTTTACCGACAAAAAGGGGAAAAGTTGCCAATGGGAGAGAAGGAAAAAAGAAGAGAGAAAAGACAATGTGGCATGGTTTAAAAACTTGATATTTTGTCAATACGATAGAATAATGCCCAGGATGACACATGGAGATAAACAAAGGAAAATGAGGAAGATGCAGAGGTTCCTGAAGATGAAAATTCACTGACTAAGGTCAAAATAGAGATCAGAGGTAGAAAACTAAAACAAAGATCAAATGTTCTATAAAGCAAATAATAAATGTAATAGCTTGAAATATTTTAAACATAGTTTAAAATATTTTAGAATAGTATAAAGAACTTTACACATGCATTTTTGGCAGATCTTCAAGTGCCTATCTGCCTAAAAATGCACCATGAGTGCAGGCGCTCAGCCAATTCAGGTCGATGAAATAGTAGATATCTTCAATGCAAAAGGACCAGAATTAAATGTAAGGATGAAGTGTCTCAGTAGGCAAATCTTTCTACAGGTACTTTCATTCTTTAAGGACACCAAGGCGTGGGCACTTGCAAGTTTCAATGTTGTCAGGGTGTGAGATTTCTTTCCAACGTGTTGATCTTCTGATAGAGGACATGGGCTTGAATTTAATACAGAATGGGTTTCTTGTTGACTAGTTTTCCAACACCCAGGAGCTACACAGAAACAAATTGCTATATATACATGTTTGGGAGATGTTTTCATGGTTGGTGGCTGAGCCAATTGTCTAGTCTTCTATGCCTCAAGATAATTTTAGGGCTTCAAATCAAGCTAGTCTGGGAAGTGAATGGAGTAATGTGTTTTGATACAGCATAGGAATGAACTGTAAAGCATATGTTATGCAGTGGTATGTCTCCATGGCCATTTTTAATGAGGGGAATGTATAATCGCAGTTGTATGTTTTTCCTTCACCACATTTGCTGGTGTGATAGCATTCAAGTCAATACATGCTTTGTTTTGAGTCATCTCTTTGTTGCAAGTGGGTCATTGTAGTTTGGTTCTAGATAATTAAGTATCTCCATTTTATAAAATATAATTTGAGAAAAGTAAGTGAATATATTTTAGTCTTCTGTTAATGTTGGTTCAGTCCTTTTCTTCCCTCTTTATTGCTTATAACTCTGTTGCCCATTGGAGTAGGCACCGATCCATATTGGAGAGGGATCAATCGCCATTTTAAATTATACAAATCATTCACCTATGGTTTAGGGGAGAAAACCATCTTTCCTTTGCATGTACATTCACACAGTTGAATCAACTATATAGGGTTATGTGACAACCAGTCATTCTTGACTTAGTGATAGTTTTTGGAGTCAAGATGATGAGTTGGGTTTAGTTGTCCAATATTTTTAGATGTTCATCTGGTTTGAACTCAATACCTATTCAGGTATACCCCTTGGAATATCCCTCCAAAGTCTAAGTTGAGGTCGAAATGCAGAGGAGTCTACCCACTCCTGATAGTTGGCCAAAATCCTCTCTAACTTGTTGATAAACCTCTTCCTATCACCTTGACGATAATCCCTAGCCTAGGTGATTTAGGAATGTTTTAGAGTTTTGGGTTGCAGTTATTTTGGGTCCTAATAGATTGGCGCCATTGCTAGGGAATAGATTATTGCCGGGTTGAGAAGAAATTGAAGACTCTGCTGGTGATCACTAAACCTAGAATTAGTTTTGTAGCCTTGAAGATTGTCACACTTCAAGGGTTTTCCTTATTTGGTGAGGTGGCGACTCTGTTGTCAAAGATAGAGAACCAAAGTTTGTTCACTGTTGTTCTAGTTGTGTTGTTGGTGATTCAAATGCCCCAAGTTTATGAGCAACAATTGGAAAATTAAGGCACACATGGTTTCCCTTTATAAACAATTTAGACTTCCTCCAAAATATGAAAGAAATTATTCTATTAAGTTTTGTGCTGCCCTGCATGGTAGAAAATTTTAGTCATGGATGGTTGGTATGAATATGACTTTTCTAGGGATGCCCTTCCATCTGAGTCTTCCTATGTCTCAGACCCTAGAAATTACATTGGAATGGATTCCCCTAACCATCCTAGAAATTCATATTATACTCATGGCATTAGGGCAGATCTTTCTTGTGCATTGTCTTGTGCCTCATTCTCTAGTCATGAATATTGTGAGGATGAAGATGCTTATGGTTCTTATGATGATGAGTCATCCTATTACTTAGATTGCCCTACATCTTGTATTTCCATGTCTCAATGTCAAACACCCCTGCATAATTAGAATAATTCAAATAGACTGCACTATGAAGTTGATAAATCCAAACAGTTGTTAGAGTCTTTACTACAGCAAGAAAGGGAATTAGAAAATCAAATCATGCTACATCAGTCTTGGGTGCAATCTAGTATCCTTCCTATTGTTGTCAATAGCTCACTTTCTCCTCCCCTTCCCATTGCTAATGAGAGCACATACAAACATCTAGACCTTTCATGGGTCAATTATGAGAAGCAGTCCATGCCCAATAAGATCTATTACCATATGCATTTATTTGATGGGTGTGAAGCTTATGATGGGAAGGCACTTGTTCTTGCATTTTTAAATTTCATGAATAGGTTCCAATTTGAGGATGAGGATATGTGGATGAGGTTCTTTGTCAGATCTCTATGTGGATTGGCAAGGAAATGGCTCGTTGGTTTTCTTGACCATCACTTTTCTTCTTGGGATCATTTGGTGGCTGTATTTAAGAAGTTTGCAAGTACTTTGGACCCTGTTGTTCTTGTCCAAGAATTTGAAAATATCAAAATCCATGAGGGTAAATCCAGCATGGATTTTAGCCACAGATTTGTTGTTGCACTCTCTAGAATTCCAAATGCCTTCAAACCTTCTATTCCATCTTGCATTAATTTTTTTTTTGAATCTTATGAAGTTGGATTGAGTTCAGTATAGGAAGATTTGAGGCTGGTTGGTTTGTAGCAGGCTTACCTTGCTCTTGATGCATTGGTTAAAATGAGAGATGAATATGTTGTTGGGTTGGTGTCCCCCAAGGTAAATAATGTGAATGGTGAGAATGAGGCAAGGAACAAAACTACAGATCATATTGAATGTGTTGTTAGGAAAATGAACCCATGTGATGTAGCATCATATGATAGTTGTACTAAGAGTGAAGATAGTGTAGCTACGTATCTTCAATTGGATGCATCATCCCTTATGGATGATGATGTTGTTACTTTGTCTTGTGATCCCCAACCTGAAATTAATGATGACTATAAAATGTTTGCTCCTAGTGATATCCGATCTGAGATAGGTAAAAGTGCAGACATTTGGTCTCAATTTGAAGGCCTTACTGTGGGTTGTGATGTTGGTGAATGTAATATTGGGCAGATACAATCTGACAGTGAGGACATGAGGGCAGAGGTGTTAGATGCAACATCTCTTGACAATATGAAGGATGAGAGTAGCATATGCACTTCTTTGCATTTGGATGGGTCAACTCATGGGAGTGGTGGCAATGATGAGTTTTTGCTTAGTGAGCTCCCAAGTTTTGTCCCTTTTGACAATGATGAGTTTGATGGTGTTGAGGATGTTTGTGTGGAATTTAAGGTGTCTTGTGATTCAAGTGATATTTCTCACACCTACTCTTCCTTTACTAATGATTTGTGTACTGACTGGTTCTAGTTATATGATCCTATAATTGATGACATCAGTAAAAGCAACCTCCATGATGATCATTTTGTTGTTGATCTAGTTATGCAGGCGACAAATAGAATTCCTTGTGATGGCGTGGAGGAGGATAGTTTGGTACCTGTGTGCATTGGCAGCTATAATTTATTGAGTTACCCATTTGAGATTGAAATAGAGAGGTTGTGGGATGGGTGCGGTCCATCATTTGAAACACCTCATTATGATTCTTATGTTGATGATGATGAAGAAATGGATCAAGTTTGTGATCCAAGTGTGGAACAAGACATCAACATGTGTGAAAATGTTGTATGCTAGCAACCTATTATCTAGGAGTTTGACACTTTTCAGTATGAATGTTTCTTTTGTAAAGAAGGTCAAGCTTTTGTTGCTATGGATAATGATGTTATGCCCAAATTTGAATTTTTTGTTTGGGCCTAGTATACACATAATAATGACATTGGGCAACAACATGAATGCCATGTTGAAGATTTGCATGTAGGCCAACTTGAGGATATGGTAGAGCTGGAGTCCTTCTAGTTTGCTCTACAAGATTATAAGTCTCTTCTATTGTGGATCAACAGTACAGTTAGGCAAATTTTTGTTTTCCATGTGAATTGGAAGTGTTTTCTTTTTCCCTCAATTTGCATGAAGAGGTCAGCAGGTATGAGACCTTGGCACATGATAATGGAGGCTTACCTTCATTTGTCTTTTTTGTTATTGACCTGAAATTTAGTTTCTCACACCTTGCTACTGGGAACAAGCATGATATGGATGTGAATAGGTCAAGTGCCTATCTTTTATGGTTGCCATGCAGTAGTGATTTCATTGATGAGGCTGACCTTGGCTCCACAAGCATATGTTGCAATTTAGCACATGCTGAAGACAATTTTCAGTTGTTGTAGCTGGGTGAAAATTGTAAATTTGGTTTGAGGGAGATCAACTCCTTCATTCAACTTGTCTTTGATAGAGGCAAGTAGTTGCAACAATTTTGTGCAGGTTTGGCCTGCAATGATCTAAAATTTTTCTTACAGTCATTTTTCTTTATGTTTGTATGTTCTTTTATATATATGCCCTTGTTTTGTAAATATGTTTCTATCGTTTCCCCTGTTCATTTTTGCTTTTGGTCTTCCCAGAGATATCCTGGATCCTCACTATGACATTTCTTGTCACACGTCCCCAACCAGAGCCACTGTTGGTGCCCAGAAAAACTAGTATCCAAAATGCTTTATTTTCCCCCAAAAGATCTAAAAATCCATCAATTTATCCATTTTGTCTTTAAGTCCAAAACCCCCTATTTAAATCCAATCTAAGACATCCTTTAGGGGGATTTTACCTCAAAAAATTGACTAAGTATCCTTCCCCTTGCTTTTCCCCTTTTTGCCTTAGAAAAATTCATTAGTTTTTGCCTTTAGTCAACAATTTGGTGAATTTCTGAACTAGTGAACTAGTTCAAAAGTTCACCAATTCCCCAAATCACTGATAAAGCAACATGAAGGCATCAATCAACAAAGGAAAAGGGGAGGATGAAGCCCTTTGTCGGTGAATGTTCTAGTTTTCAAACTTAATAATTTGCCGATGGTGGGTTTTGCCGACAGCAAATTCACTAACGGAGGATGGAAGCATCAAAGGCCAGCACAAGTATTTTTTTTTCAAGGTAAAGAAAGAAAAGTTGAAAGAAAGTGCTTGTCAGTGAATTTGGAGGTTCATGAACCTCTGGATTCATTGACAAGGGGTTTCACTGACAACCATTTTGCCAACAGTAAGGAAAAATGGTAAGGCTCGTGATGAACACAAGTTGTCAGTAAAGGAGACAAATTTGGCAATGGGCAAATTTACCGACAGAGAAGAAATAAGGCACCAAGAGGAGAAGTTTGGCTGAGGATAAAATTGTCGACAAAGGGTGAAAGATGGCTACTTTGCAAAGAAGGATATTTTTTGACAAGGTGGATAAAGGAGGCCAAGCTGCCGAGTTTTAAAAAGAGAAGAATCGTCGATAAGGTAGAAAAGAAGAAGAAGATGGTAGAATTTGTAAAAAGTCAAGTTTGCCGATAAGGCAAACAAAGAAAGGAGAAGAAAGTATTCAGTCGGTAAATTAGCTAAAGACAGAACTAGTGAAAAGTTCAGAAATTTGAAAGTTTGCCAATAAGACAAATTTGCCGACTGAGTAGAAAAGTAAAGGAAGAAAAAATGAGGCAAAGTTTAGCAAATAGATGATTTGTCAATAAGGGCAAATTGACTGACTGGGTCAAAAGGAAGAGCAAGAAAGGTTCGGTAAATTAAAGATTTGTTGATAGAGGTGAAAGAAGGTGAAAGGAGCCAAGTTCGAGAAAGGTATGATTTTCTGATAAGGCAAATATGGAACAAAAATAAAAAGTTTGAGAAAAGTTGAAATTGTCGATAAGGTGAAAAAGGAGCCAGAGTAAAGTGGTTCGGTAAATTGATTTTTCACTGACAAAAAGGGGAAAAGTTGTCGATGGGAGAGAAGGAAAAAAGAAGAGAGAAAAGGCAAGGTGGCATGGTTTGAAAAATTGATATATTGATGATAAGGCAGAATAATGCCCAAGATGACACATGGAGATAAAGGAAGGAAAATGATGAAGGTGCAAAGGTTCCTGAAGATGAAAATTCACCGACTAGTATAAAGATATTTACACGGGCATTTTTGGTGGATCTTCATGCGCCTATCTGCCTAAAAATGTGCCATGATTATAGGCGGTCAGTCAGTTGCAGGTAGATGAAATAGTAGATATCTTCAATGCAAAAGGACCAGAATTAAATGTAACGATGAAGTGTCTCAGAAGCCAAATGTTTCTGTAGGTACTTTCATTCTTGAAGGATGCCAAGGCATGGGCACCTACAAGTTTCAGAGTTGTCAGGGTGTGAGATTTCCTTCCAACATGTTGATCTTCTTACAGAGGACATGGTCCTAAATTTAATGCAGCATGGGTTCTTGTTGACTAGTTTTCCAATGCCTAGAAGCTGCACAGAAATGAATTGCTATATATTCATGTTTGAGAGATATATTCAGGGTTGGTTGCTGAGCCAATTATCTGGTTTGCTGTGCCTCAAGATAATTTCAGGGCTTCAAATCAAGCTAGTTTGGGCAGTGAATGGAGTAATGTGTTTTGATATAGTGTAGGAACAAACTGTAAAGCATATTTTATGCAGTGGTATGTCTCCATGACCATTTGTAATGATTCAGGGGAATGTATAATCGCAATTGTATATTTTTCCTTCACCACATTTGTTGGTGTGATTGTAATAGAGATTTGATAATTTGCGACAGTATTCAAGTCAATACATGCTTTGTTTTGAGTCATCTCTTTGTTGCAAGTGAGTCATTATAGTTTGGTTCTGGATAATTAAGTATGTCCATTGTATAAAGTATAATTTGAGAAATTTATGTGAATACATTTTAGTCTCCTATTGATGCTGGTTCAGTCCTTTTCTTCCCTCTTTATTTCTTAAAACTTTGTTGCCCAATGGAGTAGGCATTGGTCTATATTGGAGAGGGATCAATCACTATTTTAAATTAAACAAATCATTCACCCGTGGTTTAGGGGAAAAACCATCTTTCTTATGCATGTGCATTTGCACAATTGAATCAGCTATATAGGGGTTATGTGATAGCCAGTCATTCTTGACTGAGTGATAGTTTTTGGAGTCAAGATGATGAGTTGGGTTTGGTTGTCTAGTATTTTTAGTTGTTCATCTAGTTTGAACTCAATACCTTTTTGGTTATACCCCTTCGAATATCCCTCAAGAGTCTAAGATGAGCTCGAAGTGCAGAGGAGTCTACCCACTCCTGTTAGTTGGCCAAAATCCCCCCAACTTGTTGATAAACCTCTTCCTATCACCTTGACGACAATCCCTAGCCTAGGTGATTTAGGAATGTTTTAGAGTTTTGGGTTGCAGTTATTTTAGGTCCCAACAATTTCAAAATTGACCTTCTGCCAAAACAAAGTTTTTCAAAGATTCTATGCATTGACAGGTTTTTCAAATATATAGCCTTGCCAACCATAACTATTTTTAAAATAATAACGGCTTCTTGGGGATAGCCGATTTAAAGATACTTAAAATAAGTCATTAAATTTACAAGAAAGCCCTCTAGAGCCAATTGTTTTTTTGCAAGAAACATAAATAAAGCATATGAAAAGTGATCAATTGACAATTGGCACATCCTCCTCTTGTGTTACCTCCTTTTGTGTCACCTCCTTTTCCTTGTTTTGTCATTCACTTGTAGCTGAATCAAACTATGCCATTTGAGTTGCTAGTGCCTGTAACTTTGCTTTGTATGTTCTCTACCTACCAATGATTGGGGTTAACACTTTGCCACTTTGACTACAAGTGATGTGAGCCTAAAGCTTCCATTTACTTATCATTCGATCTGCATTCACCATTCTTTGGTGAATCTCTTCAATCTCACACTTGAAGTTCCAAAGGTACATAGCTATCCCCCCAAGCTTTCCTACTGACTTACTAGTACTATGCCGGTGCCACAAGTTCCTCAGTAATCATTTTATTAAAACTTTGTTTTACCTCTTTGACCTCGAACGATCTGTCTTCATCTTCATTGAAGGATTCTATTTCCAAGATTACAAAATTACTTTTGAGGTCTTTTTGATCAGTAAAATATTGAGTCAGTGTATTCCTCAATTCTTCCTCAACTCCCCCTAGCATAGTCATTCTCCATTCAAGTGTACCTAACCATGCTATAGATTCATTTTCCTTGGGGTCACTGAAGATCTTTTCAGCTATGAGGATGCTTGTGTCAATCTTGGTCATTTCTTGAACTTCTTTAAAAACAATCAAAAGATTACTGTTATCTTTCCTAACATTCTGTAATTCGAAAGCTAATGTTTTCCTTTTATCAGAGATTAGGGCACACAATTTCATAGTCTCCTTAATGTAAAACAATCCATCAAGAGTAATTTTCTCCACCCATTGTTCAATGGCTTTACCAATAGCTTGGCACCTCTTGATTTGTTGCAACAAATTGGGGTCTAGACCATCCATAGTTATGCTTGGTGTCTCGTTTCAAGGTTGAGCAATAATCCTCAAAATAGATTGAATAAATGAAGTTAAAGTTCTCACCTGATCTTGTAGTTTGGATTTCTCATGTTGCTCAGTTTTGACCCTCTTTGACAATGTACTCACAAAAAACTTAGCATGGTAAATATCACCTTCGACTATAAAGGGTCCCATATCAATTCTGCTCATGTTAAAATCCGCTTCGGTAACCTCATCCTCATTCTTCTCACCAATAGGATCTACAATTTCCAAAATACTATGTCCACTAGAGGGATCCGCCACCATTCTTGACATCCTCTTAGCCCTCTTGGGCTTAGGTGTATCTTGTAGTAACTTGGCTACAATGTCTATATTTGTGTCTATCATAGGGCATACCTCTTTTTCTTTTCTACCACTTTCTTTAACCATGAGGGGGAGGGGGAAGTAAAAACACTGGCACCAACGTCAGTATTCAAAACAACATTATTTGAATGCACAAGAGGAGTACTATGTTCTGGAGGATCACTTAACCCAGGAGAATTAGGATTACCAAACAAAGAATGAAAAACACTGTCTTCACCAATTTGATTAAAAATTAAGGAATCACTATCAGGTTCTAGAGAGTTAAGAGAAGTCACATGGTCTGCTTGTAGTTGTGGCAAGGCATTCGATTTCTCTTCTGTTCCTGCTCTTACAAATGTAGGTTGGCCATCTTGTTTGCATGTGGTCTTCAATCTTCTACTATCCTCGTGTTGTTCTCCATCTCCTCCCAATTGTGAGTCAACTCTATGAAGAGTTGTATCCAAACTTGTTGTAGTTCTAGGAGGATGGGAAACTTGAGACCTGTTCTATTCCTTAGGGGCAGATTATCTTTGTGTTGAAGAACTAGCATACTCCCTAAATGTCCTCTCAAGCCACTTTTTAGTTTTATTTAACACAAAAGAGGAATGAACCATAATATTCATGACTTCCTTTTCAAACCAACATACTTGAGGTAAAGGTTCCAAAACAACATTATGACAGCCTTCATCCAAAATATCAGAATTATCATCAGTACCTTCTGGGACTTGAAAAGGCAGCCCAAAAGCCCAAACTTGGTCTATCGTCAACCTCATCCAACTCCTCCATGGCACTTCCCTTTCATCAACACAATCTTCCTAGTAATCATCTAGGTGAGGCTAATGCTGATACAGGCTACCTGCATGCAAATTATTCTTAATAAAGTTTTTACTATCAAAAGATGGCCTCACAGGCAATGGGTGAAAATTATACTCAGAAAAAATCTTCTCAACATTCCTGGCACTATCATTTCTTTTGCAGATAAAGAAAGACAAAGACATGGGGAAAGAATATCCCTTCTTTTTCATAGTGTGATACCTATTGTTCACAGTCACCATTTGACGACAAACTTCCAAAAGAATAAGAAAATCTAACGAGTATCTAGGCAATTTTAACAGGGCATTTTTAAAACCCCAAATCTACAGATAAGTAAATCTATCAAACTAGATGTAGAAACTTCCAAACCTCATTATCAGTGCCGCCACTTCAGGAGAAATTCTCCGCTCCAATGAGCCTTCAATCTTCTTTGTAGACAACATGAGAAAAGCGTCGTTCACATGGTGGAAATCTTTCATCCCAACTTCATTCAACAATTGCAAAAAATAATAGTACACAGGTGTAAGGGGCCCTTGAGTCCTCAAACCAGGCCAGCCAACCTCTTTATTGGCTAAAATGTAGACTAGAAGAGAACACATGCGAAATGACACTTTCTGATGAAAATTCATTAGCTGCTCATTCATGTGTTCACTTATTAGTTTTGCCCAATCCACATATTGAGATTCACTACAAATTACCATAATAAATTAACACATCTGATTTTCAAAAGAGTCTGACTCATCACTCCCGAAGACACAATGCAATAGGGTAATCATGTTGGAGATTTCTTCTTTGAAATGCCCTCTTTTCAAATTGGTGGGGAGTCAAGATTTACCTCTCCTTTCAATCTTTTGCCAGCTCTTAGCAATACAGTTTTGGCACAATCCTTTTTGTCCTAGAAATATTCCTAACTAGTGGTAACAGGCACGTCAACAAACTCCTCATGGTCTGGTAACTTCAATGCATGTGATATAGCCTCATTATCAATCTTTGTTACTACAAAGCCATCAAAAGCTCGTATTTCTTGTGATTCAGGGTAGTAATTTCTTGCACGTGAAATAATCAAACTTGGACATGGTATGATGGATGGAAATCCCCCAGCATAGGCTAAACCATTGCTCATAACCTTCTTTGCAATTAAGGACCTGTTCTCTTGTTGCAATCTATTCCAAAAATCTTCCAAGTCTACATGTCCAAGGTCAGTATCCCTTACTTTGGACAAACCATTCTCAATCGCAGAGGCAATCAGGAACCCCTGGTATTTATATTTCATTTTGACTTGCTTCAAAAACTAGAGTGAAAAGTTTTGAACAAGTTAGGGACACCAGAGAGGTCCACAGAAGATTTGGGGAAAACTAACTATCTAGACTCATGAATGAAAACTTTTTCTTCTTTACCTAGATAAATCAAAGATAATTTATCATAGAAAGAAAAGTAAGGAAAAGAGTTGGTTATCTTGACCTGATTGTGAATACTTCTGCAAGTTTTCTATTAATGGCAAGGCTTAAAGATCCTTCAACACACTCCCATCACAATGCAAAATATGCCTTTACTTGCAAGGTGGCAACTTCAAATAAAGCTTCATATCAAACCCATTAACTCCTCATTAAATTTCATTAAAATTGGCAGTGAAAAGTATTGGACGATTCATAAATGATCCTTTTGATTTCCCTTCGAAAAGTGTGTGAACACCTTTCCCAATCCATTCCAAATTTATAATGAATTGACAGGTGTCAATACTCCGTGCATACTAATGGTTTGAAAAGATGGTACCTTGGGAAGCGAAAGCATGTTTAGTCAGGGCATCAGCAACTTTGAGAAATAATGAACTAACAAACGAGAGTTCAGAAGTTCAAAGAACTTCCAACTCTTCGACCTCAAAGGACTTCAAAAAATCGACACAAGACTAAATGATAATGTTAAGACGTTGACTTAGGTGAAGAGTCAGGGAATCGGATGCTTCCAAAACTCATGAACTAGCTGATTGGAGTACAGAAAAACACAAGATTGTTGACCAAGAGTGAAAATGGCTAAGTAAATGGTGCGACTTAGAAAGAGGGCAACAAATAATATAGAATAAGAATGGGAATTTGACTTAACATATGAATGGCTCAAAATTTCAATTATAGGGTAACACACTAGCATATGAGTCTTCAAAATTTCTATCAAGGATAGCATGGATGGCATTGAGAACACAAGCATAATGTGTGGCCATGTTCAAATGCTAAAAATAATGATGTCAATTTTGACCAATGATGGACCCATATACTAGTCAACCAAGTTATACCTCCAAAAATAAAACACAACGTTAGTTTCCTTATCACTCCAATGCATACAATTTTTATTTTTGAAACAATAATACTCCAAAACCCCAAATAAATGATTACATGTACAAAACCCACACAAGAACAATGGAATGATAAACCTTATAACTCCACACCTTTTTAATGTCTATTCAAAAATTCCTTATGATACTTATACCTCCTAGATGCATAAATAAATCTCTACAAGTTTCAAACAGTAAGCCTTCAAGCTTCTTATTGCTCCAAATCCATATAGTGAAAATACAAAAATTATAGTGAGACATAATCATGTTTCGAACTAATGACCTCTTTGTAATCACTACTCAAAATATTCACAAATCCCACCAACTCACCTAATTTCCATGCTTAATTTTCACCAGCACGTTGTTCTCCTTAACACATATCACTGCTTCACACAGACTTCCCATGCAGATTTAGTTTCATGCCTTAAACAAATGCATTAACAATACATCGATGTTGAATTTCCAATTAAATCTGAATCAAGTATGATGTGCAGCCCATAAAAATGTGCCTTGCCTCATCTACCAATCGATGACAAGATCTTTACAAATAATAAGTCACCCCAAAATTGAAAAAATGCACATTTACACAGCCAAAAATATCCTAAACCTTTGTTAAAAAAATCACATAGAGCACAACGTTGTGGACTCTGCTGAGATCCTTGCCTTTGAGCGTTTTTGTACATAAAAAAACATTTGGGCTATTGCATAAAACAAAAAACCAAATGCCAACCATGATAGCAGATTTTCTCCTTCCTCATTGAACAGATTTCTTAATGCCTATTACCTTGCACAGAAATATGATGCTTGCTGTTGTTTGATTTAACCAAGCAACAACACATACTAGCAGCAGGAAGAGTAAGTAATATCCAACACCCTTCCACTGATATAATTCATGAAAATTTTGATAGAAGAGTGGCAGAATTTGCTCCTTATGACATGGCCTCTATTAATGTCTACAAGGACTAAATGCGAACCTCTTCTATAACCTTCCGACTTGGTATAAATTTCTCATGACCTTAAGAATTCCTGCGCTCACCTCAAGGAATTTACGGCAGGGAGAAAGTGCACCCCCACGCCCTTTGCTTACGCCCTTTTTAGACACATCCTCCTGCCAACTGTGGTCAGCAAATACCATACGTTGCTTCTGTGTTTTTCTTTGCATTTTTTCTTCACTCTTTTTCCCTACTCCCAATGATTTCAACCATGGGCTCTGATACTATATGTTGGAAAACTCAAAGATCATTTACATTTTCACAATAAAGAAAACACAAATATGATGATAATAATATTATATTCACGATGACCTTACATTTATTCCAAGATGGCTTTTATAAAGCCTTTATAGTATAACTTCCCGAACTACTAATATATGGGAATGTAACTTATTAGTTACTAACAATAATAAACTACAAGTCATTAAGGTGACAAGTTATTAAGTAAACCTTAATATTCTAACAGGATGCACATATACCATTGAAGTCCCTAACAAACTTTTTGTAGAAGCTTGTCAACTCATGGAAACTTCGAACCTTAGTTGTGCTTCTTGGTTCCAGCCACTCAATAATTTTCTTGATCTTCTCTTAATCCATATTTAGTCCTCCTTATGATATTATGAATCCTAAGTATGTAAGCTCCTTCCTCATGAATGTGTGACTTATTTAGGTTGATGTGTGTGTCTTCTTTCCCCAATTGTGCCAATACCTATTGCAAGTGCATAAGATGCTTCTCCCTCATCTTGTTTAACACCAAGATGTTATCAAAACATATGACCACAAACTTGCCTAGAAACAACTTTAGAACCACATTTATCAACCTCGTGAACATACTTGGGGTATTCGTCAACCCAAATGGCATCACAATCCATTCACACAAATCTTTTCTCATTCTAAATGTGGTCTTCCACCCATCCCCTTTATCATCTTAGGAGCATTCTTCATGCTTTCTTGTTCTTCTAAACCTTGGTTCATTGCCATTAAATCAATCCATCTAGAGACCCTTAGAATTTAGCAAATTCTTGAAAGGTGTTTGTAAAAATTATCTGCTCCCTAATATATTTAGATATCAAAAGATCAAGGTCGGCATAGTCAAACTATTAGATGTTTGTTGGTTCATTTCAATGAGTACAAGCTCAAGTCTGTGAGCTAGTTTAGTTCTACAAGCATAGAAATTAGATCTTCAAGCCAAAGTGAAACATATAATCAATTTGTATATTTCGAGACATTCATTTGAACCAATCCTAAAAATTCAGTGTTGTGAGGAATTAATTCCCAACATCTTTAACATCAATTACTTTTCCATCTACAAAATCTTAATATTTAATTTGATTTAATCTTAGTATTTAATATTTCCAATCCAAACTCTCTTATCTAACTTAATTGTTGATTAATTGTTTTAATTATTTGATTAACTTGAATAATTTATGTGAAATATATTTTTCCCTACTAATAACTCTATAGCTATAACATATTAAGATTCTTACAATTTAGAGTGTTAGGTACTTCATTATTTCTCTAACCAAGTCTCCAACTTACTAAGTTTTTTATTTTAGTTAGCAATAATTATAAACCAACCTCTTCTTGATAGACTTTTGGTTAGCAATCATTATAAATCTACCTCTTCTTAATAAAATCTAATTAAAATGACAAAGACTTTTTATTAACAATGATTATAAACCTACCTCTTCTTAATAAAATCTAACTAGAGTAATGGAGACCTTGAAAGCACATGTTTCAACCTCTTGCCCTCTAACTAGCAGGCATTCAAACAGTTTCCAATAAACCTACAGCCATACTATTACACAATAATAAAATATTCAGTACAACGGCTTATACTCAGTTTTTTGAAGAAGTGCCTATGGTGGTTCAAGTTTCCTAACAAACATATTGTCCGGGATGCTGTACATGCTCTCCAAGCTCTCTAATGAATCTGCACCTTAACACGTTTGGTTTTTGAGCTCCTTTAGTGAACGCCCCAATTTCTCTAGAGAGATTTATGGATAGAACACCAAGATAAAATGAAGCGTGTTTGGGGTTATTTTCGTTTTCTGATGTAATATATGCGTTTGCAGATTTATTATTGAAAACTTATCCACGAATAAATCCATTACAGCAAAACAAAAAACTAGATTACTGTTTCTATCATCTCTAGTACAAAGATTATCACTATTACAATTCCACCTTTGGGGTGGGTAGTGAATGAGAAAAGCCTGGCTTGCAAAGAAAAATGTCACAGCACAAAGCTCCCTACTTAAAATACAAATCCAGATAATCACACTCCAGAAGACACGTCAAAACAATAATTAATTCCTGCTGCTGCTACTGTGCCATAGAACTTCTAACAGAGATAGACCAAGTGATAAACTGTGTTGCTAAAATGAAGATAGACTAATGGGCAGTTGCGTATAATAGAAACCCTACTTATGCAAATACTTTGACTGCTGCAACAGACGTGTTTCCTTCATCTCACAGGAAATTATCTTGGGCCTTTGCCATGTTTCATGGTTGAAATACCATGCTCCGAGAACATCAATATCAACCTTGACACATCCCAAATCCACTCGAAGCCTGCAGGGTATGTTATCACACCTGTAACTCCACCCAGATTTGTTCTTGTTACACCTGCTGCAACTGAATGTTCCCCCTGTCTCCCTTATAAGCTTGACAGGATGCTCTTTGTGGGCGCCATAGTTGAGAGAGGTGGGGAGCGCAACGCAGAGAGGATGAAGCCTCAAAGGCCTCCATATATTACCTGTAGGTGCTTCATAGATAAATCCTCTTACAGCCTCTCCACAGGCATCACACTCATGATTCAGACGGGTCTTTTTACGGAATTTAAACTCATATGTGGGATAAAAGGGATGAACAAAAACGTCTGGATAAGCTGCACACACCTCGTGCAGTGTGAAGTTTTGGCAGGAGCTACAGCAGTAGCCAATATTGGCTCCATTTTCTTTACATCCATTGCAGCTGTAAGGGTAAAGACCTTCACACAGGGTAAGCTGATGCTTATGGCGAGCGCTACAGTTGCTAATAATCTTCGGATAGTATGCCATCGCCCTAACCCCTGTTGTAGATACTTCCTTAAACTCAATACATATTTATATCATTCTTTTACTCCATCTTCTATCAGTTGGCTTGGGCTCAGCCTCTAGTTCTACACCTCATTCGCTGCGCAAACCCCTGTTGGACGCTGCACAGAAATTTCTTCTCCTAATTTTGAAATTTGTTTTCCAAAATTCGTGTTCTGTTGACTCACAAATGCCAAACCCATCTTATCCCTGTAGTTTATGGAGTTTGCATAAATTGTTGAAGTCCATCAATCCCTCGTTTCCCTTCACACCGACCATAAAATTTATTTTATTGGTTGAGGAAAGTTCTGGTAAAAGAAAGACCAGGAATCATTCACTGCTTTTTATTTTCTCTGAACTGGTCCCCGCCAATTGGAATATATTTTGCTTACAATTCCGTGGGAGACATCCCACGCAAAAATTGCGCGCTCTTTTCCTTTCTCGGAAAGTTCATGATAAAACTAAAACATTTATGTAAAAGACGTTTGAGTCAAATGTAAATTACAATATTCTAACTAAAGGTTTTGCTTATTATTTTCCCCTTAAATTTCAATTCATTAATAAATACGGTCAAATGTCCATCTAAAGAGCTGGATACATGAGTCTTACTAAATTAAGATATACATTGAATAATCAAACACTAGTTTTAATTAATATTTTGACTTTTTAAGATATTGATTTTTTATTTTATTAAATATTATAAGAAATTATAAGGTTTAAAGGTGTAATTTTAGATTTTATTTTTATTTTATTTTGTGCAGATATTATTGATGTGTCATCATGACATTTAATATGAGTTACTTGATATATTAGATGACTTTGATTCTGAACTACTATTATTATATGATTAATCTTTCATTGTAAATTAAGATTTGTCTCTGTCTCTCTCTCTGTCTTGTAGTTTCTACCTCTTAGACTAAAGTATACATGTGGTCTACTTCTCCTATTTTGAAATTTAAATTTCCCCCTTCTCACACTAACTTTCTAGGAATGTCATTGTTACTCATCATATTGTGTGAGAAAGGTCTTGAATTGTGTGGCTAAGACTTATATTTAAAAATGTCTTCCCAGGTCATTTTAATTATCAACTTTAGTATCTTGCATCCACATTCAATTATGCAAAATTGAATCTCAGATTCAATTGCAGTTGCATCAACATTCACACACTCTATTTAGTGTGTACTTGATCTTGTTAGATCCACAAGGTTTAACTTTTGTCAAAGAATTAAATAGTCTTACCTCTATCTATAACAAGTCCTCAAAGGTTCTTTTTAGCTCCACAAGTTTCGAAGATGTAGGTAAAAATATAGCTACTTAGGTTTTATCGAACTCAAAGATGAATTTTTTTTTGTAGACAAAACCATGCCAAAACAAAGTGTCCCAAGGCCAAACCATGAGTGCAACTTAGTCCATGGTCTTAAAAATCCCATACCATATCTACCCCCAAGGTCCTTATCATAATTAATCTGGTTCTAGTTTATGATTTCTAGTTTAGTGTTGCAACATCTTACTTAGTCAAGATGTTCAAAGTTGAAAACACATTGTAAATCAAATAAGACTTTGTTAATCCTTCTCAACATTTCATTTATCTATCTCAGTTACTCAAACCCTTGCTTCCATTAGTAAAAAAAAGTAGGTTTAATTAAGAAGACTAATCCATGAGGAACCAATTAGTATCCCAAAATTAATGTAGGAATCTTATCTCATCTCAGGAATTCCCAAATATTGGGGACCAAAACCCTTCTTATTGATAAGGCATGATCCAAATTTGTATAAGTTAGGTTAGTCAAGTAAGCCAACCTAATCAGTTTTATTCTCCTTCATGCTAAACCCTCATGCCTAACACATTTTTGACACATTTTTAAGAAAGTGACACATAATTTAAGTTTAAAAGATTAATTGTTAAAATATATAAAAGAAGAAATAACGAATCTTTTTTGAATGCACAAGAAAATTACATAGAAGAAAAAGCAAAACTGAGGATTTTGATTATAGTTAATCATATCTTATTATTTAAAGATTGGTCAAAATTGTTCGTATTAAAAATAGGATAAGAAAAGTAGATTAAAATGATCCAAAAATCTAGGGTAGACCGGATGGTAGTTGGAAAATACGGATGATGGTCACAAGTTTGATTCCTTCAGATTTACCGTTGCATGGATGGAGAGCAGCTCATGCGAATGGAGGTTATAATGGTGTGTATTAGGACCTTGCATCACGGATCCCACCATATGTTTGATTCCTTCACAAAAGAAAAATATACAAAAATCTAAATTTAATATTCAACCTTATTTACCAAACAATTTTTTGGTAATAGTTTTCATTAAAAATTACTATTCAAGTATCAAACATATTTTTTAATTATAAACCTACTCAATAAATATATAACTATAATTATTTCAAAATACATACAATCTAGCCAAAATCACCCCTTTATGTCTTCCTTCTGTAAATGCGAACGAGAACAAATCCGGGTGGAGTTACAGGTGTGATGAAATGGCGTGCAGGCTTCGAGTGGATTTGAGGTGTGTGAAGGTCGATCTTAATGGTCTCCCGGAGCATGGTATTGCAACCATGAAACATGGCAGTTGGCTTACTGCCAACTGCTGCTGTAAATAACTGATCACTCCATCTTCCTAAATTGGCAACCCAAATGATCACTTTGTCTATCACTGTTACAGTTTTATGCCACAGCAGTGGCAGGAATTAAGTATTGTCGTGATGTGGCTTCTGTAGTATAGTTTTCTGGATTTGTATTTTAACTAGGGAGCTTTGTGGCTTTTGTAGTGTTGTAATGTCTTCTTTGCAAGCCAGGCTTTTGTCATTCACTACCATAATGGTAGATCTGTAATAGCGAGAATCATTCTACTGTATATGATAATAAAAATAGTAATCTGCTTGAAAACTTTTATGGTAACGTGTTTATTCGTGGATAAGTTTTACGTTCAGTAATCGATAAGCAGTTGTATTATTATTAGTTATTAATTTTTATGTTCTCGTTTAAACTTTGATGTGATAATGTGAACATTTTCTCAATCATTTATTATGACATTAAATCAATCGTCTTCAACTGTGCAAATGCTAAGGGCGCTCTCATAAATACTGGTGACTCACGGTTTCTTTGCTCTGTACTCTAGCTTTCAACATAGAAATCCAGTTGCCCATCTATTTAGAAAAGTCAGGGCATTTGTTCCTTAGGCTTTCTGTGTGCGATTGAGACACAGATTTCAAGCATACTAGTATTTTAAAGGCGACATTGACGTTGGATTTCAGCGCGATAAAATCTTTCAAGCTTAGGGCAGGGTCCCATGTAGCTGGGTATGTTATTTTGGCTAGCAGCCCGTGTTCATTTTTTTAAGGAGTCATGTGTGGAGTTAAGTTAGTGGTCCTTGAATGTTTTCTTGCGAATGTTCTTGGATCCCAATGATTCATTTTCTGATTGAATTGTATATTATGTCACATAAAACTCCAAGACAAAATGTTAAAAATATTACTAATATATTTTATATTTAAAAAAAAAAATTAGAGAGATATCTTCCAATTTCTTTTTTGGTTTTTTATTTTTTTATTTTTTATAATTATTGGCAGCTAGAATATTTGTATTTTGGTTTAAAATAGCAAAAGTTAGGAACGCCTCTCAATGAATGAACCCCATATTATTAGTGTTTAAATTAATGAATGCGAATTTCTGTGAGTTTAGAGGGCTTACAATATACACAAACTAATTTTCAAATGTAATACAATGACATTGAAACTTTTTGCAACACTTATTATTATTTCTACTTCCAAACATTTTGCAATGTCAAGGACTAGTCACTGTGCGACCCTTGTCAAAATAATAAAATTTACAACCACATAAGAACTTTTTTTTGCACTACATCAAAAATGAAATAAAATAAAATATTTAAATAGAAATAACCATACCTAAAATTTAATTTTATCTTTGTATTCATAAATCTCTAGAAGTTTTTTGTATTAGTAGTGGTATTGAATATTCTATTATTATGTAACAATATAGCCAATGATATTATGAGCTACTAGTTGGTGGTCTAAATTTTAAGGGGACTTCTAAGATGGATATGAAAATAATTGTGATAGATGAATGATAATTAGTTTTTAAAATTGGATCTAAGATTAGTTGAGTGATAGAACTAAGGTCTATGAGTTCTATGACTATGTTTTAACTTGGGTCGATTTCATGCCCATGAATTTGAACTTGGCATGCAAAAATAAAATTTCACCACAAAAATAAATCTAAGACTTACAAACCCTTTGAACTTGCAAACAAATATTTGCCTTGATGTTTAGATTTGCAATAAATGATTACTGGTGTTGATACACACCTTTGGAAGCTTGCTAAGTGAGGATCTTCTCCTTATAGAAATCCCCTAGACCAATCTAATAATTTTAGAAATAGTTGGAAGACAACAAGTAATTATGCAAATGATGTTGGTGCCACTATGATGATGCTAAGCAATAAAGATTTCTGACTTGGTGCAAATGGAATATGATGTAATGGATGTTGAATTTACCTAATACAAGAGCTAGTATTCACTTGTATAGATACATGAGATGATGTGGAAAGATGAATAATGATTGATGAGTGATACTTTGTGATAGATAGGTGCAAATGGTTTTACTTAAAGATGGGTGGATCCTAGATGCTTCTCCTTATAAAAATCACCTAAGGAGTGATTTAGTAGTCTACACACTTTAGCTTGTTGATTTGTTTGATTTGCCTCTAGACTTCTTTTGCCTTGTCAATTATATGCCAAAACTATTGGTATTTTAAAATACCTTTAGAGGATTGTTAATATCTCACTAGGGCACATGTTCTGCTAGGTCAACCCTCCCAAAATTTAGGTGAATGATTGAAGATAGTAGATATCAATTTTGTAAATGTTCTAGAGTGATGTGATGTAGAACTATGCTCTTTTTAGGTACTTCATTTGAAATATTCCTAGCATGCTCCATTTGTCAATGCAAATGATATTCAATGCCATTCAATGGTGGTGAAATGAGTGAAACTAAATGCCTTTAAATACAAGGACATAACAATAAATTATATAAAACTTGTGTTAAGGTGATCTTAGGATGGAAAGGGATGGGTGGGTGTCAACCAAAAATTAAATTTAAATTTCAAAATTTAAGTGGTCAAATCCATACCAGTGGGGTTGACCTTGCATCTATGGAAATGACTTGGGACATAGAAATATTCAAATCCAATGGATAAAAAAATGCAAGCAAGGAAAGCTTACATTTACTGTAATTATAAGTATTTGATTGTGAAATATTGGCATTCCCAACAATAAGGAAAGTTTACATTTATTGCAATCATGTAATTGAGTTTGTTAGAGAGATATACTTATTGTGTATCATGGCCAATCCATGAGTTATAATATTAAGTTGTAGTGAATATAATTAAAGAATAGAATTATCAACATAATCATTACACCTTGCATGGTGCAAGTGCTAGTTATGTAATAATATGGCCAGTGAAATAATGAACCATAATTGGTGGTTTGAATCTTAAGGGGCCTTTTGAGGTAACACTCTATAATGGAAGAACCTTAATATTTCATAGGTATAGAATTAATAGTTTTACTCTCAATTCATAAAAATAAATAGGGAAGCTTTTAGAATAGAAAAGAAAAGGTTTATTAAACTATGTTGTCCATTCAATTGAATACATTTGAGGGAGTTTTTTTCCAAATGTCCAAGTTAAGTAAATATTTGATAAATGGGTGTGTAGAGAACACAAACAAAATCCAAACATGGAGAACATAAAGGAATGAAAACTAACTAAATCTTATTAATTGTAGAAATGGAAGAATTACAAAAGGGCCACCTTCCATGTGAAACATGTTGCCTTTATGCTACCTATTGAATGAGAAATAAAGAAACCAATAGAGAGACTCTTCATGCTTACAATCTACCCACTGCCTTAGATCAATTATGCTATCTCAAAATCTTTATCCAAAAGTGAAAAAAAATGAAGTGCTACAATAGTCATGTAATATGCTATAAGTGTCTAGGCATAGGAGAAATTTGATGCATTTGATCCCAAGATTGTAACACACCATGTCACTATTGATGTTTTTTCAAAAGGAAATGTAATCCAAAGGATGCGCAATCTACACTTGCCTTTCTTCATTAAGATTTAATTCTAATGCTTCCTAACATAATGGTTCTAACAAGTCAGTCATAACTTCCCTACAAAATATGTCATCTTTTTTCTGTCAGAAATCACCTTTACAACCTAACACTATATACACTAACACTTTGATATATTCTATTAAATTTCCCTAAGATTGCGAATTGTCTAGTTTACATAGTGTGGGAGCATTGCACTAGAGTTTGCAAGGGCTATGCAAGGGTGCACCAGAGCTTGTGCTAAGCTTACCCCAAAAGGCTTGTATATGGTAAAAATAAGGTGAGTGCCAAAGTGTACATGTAGGATTATAAGGCTACACATGTGCATGCACAATGCAACTTACTTCAAAAGATCTTGTGTCAAGTCAAAATATCTTGTGCAAGGAAATGAAGTTGCACAATTTTCATCCCTTAATATCTTCCACTCACCTACATACTATGAATCCTTCATTACCTCAATTCCCACTATTTCCACACTCATTATGGAGAGTAACTCCAACCTCTTTCTTAGTTCTCCCAAACTTGCTCAATGTTATAAGACAAAGGAATAACCTTGCATATATTCAAAACATCTCATGTGCCTTTAATTGAACTTTGTATCATTGACGATGAATTTCAATACCTAATAGTCTACACATACAACATAGACTCCTTGGGTAATAAATATTGTCTCCACTTGAAAAAATCTTTCACTATAGCATATAATTCCTTATTATTATATAGAGTAAATATTCCTAAGTGTGTTCAATTTCTCACTAAAAAATGTACAATCGGTCTCCTTTCCTAACTCAACACAACATAAATCATGATTTTTGTAGTATCATGATCTGCATGGAAAACATTTTCAAAGTCTAGGAGCACTAACATAGGCTCCCCAATCACTTTCTCCTTCAAGAGTAAAAAAATCCTATTAGTAGCACCTATCCAAGTGAATCTTCCCTTCCTCATGCAGTGAGTCAAGGATGCACATATGGGTGAGTGCAGGATCATCACGGGCCAAACAATGGTAATAGAAAAAAATTCTCTTTACTTAGCCACAATCACAAATTAGGCAAGTTTGAATTTCTTAGGCATGTAAAGAATATCTATTTTGTAGGTCCCAAAATGGATATCCATTTTGGAGTCCATAAAAAGTCTAAAAAGAGGTTACGTTTTACAAACCCGTGGCTTGCAAAACACATACCTCTTCAAAAATGGATATTAGAGTCTACTAGAATGGATATCTGATCCCAACAGGTATGATTCTTGTATTTTTTTGTTTGTTTTGTATATTCAAGTAAATTTTTTTTTTAATCCTAAATGGGTATGTTTTATATTTTAAATAGGTAAAATGGATGAACAACATGAAAATCCAAACCCTTCCTCACCAAACCCTCTCCCTCTAACAATCAAAGAGAAAATTGAAAGAAACATTGATCAAATAATTAGGATTGTAGAAATGTATCGGTGCCACCCTCGATTGTCTTCAATGACATAAAATTTAGAGGGCATTATTACTCATGTTCAAACCCTCACAAGGCAACATGAATCATTAGGCAATGACGAGAAACCAAGAAAGTGAAATATGATGACGGTTTATCATATGATCAAGTGAAAGAGTTAGACATTACCAAAGCTATGTTAGCCCAATATTTTATCAATCCTAAAACCAGATTGCATGTTGATGTTCATATTAGTCCAATGAGGGTATTAGTCAGAATTTTTGGGATCATTGGTGGATGGTTTTTGATAGACCACCCAACAATGATTTAGATGTACCTTAGTATTTCCTTCATAAACTATATGCAGAGTTTGTAATGGGTCACCATGTGAATTATTTTAATTTTAGAGAGTTCTAGGGAGTAGGTAAGGGAATGCCTCAAGATAGACCTGGGGCAATGAGACAAGTGCAAGTTCCTTTTATTCCCCCTCCTGCTATCCCTTCTCCACCCCCAATTCAACACCTAGATGTTGTTGCAAATGCAAAACAACATGGCCTCATTGCAATATACTCTTTAACCAAGCACTTGATTACACAGATTTCTTAGTTTGCACAACCACATGATGTTGGTGGTGATATTGTATCACCCAATATTACTAGACCCTCCTAGTCCACACGTGGTTGTGTGCCCCATCATTGCATTTTTGCAATTAGTTATGCTTAGGTCCTCTTATGGAGAGTAATGAGCCACCCTTGAACACTTTAGAGTATGATGTCCCTTCACAAGATGAGGCAGCGAGGTCCATAACTCAAGTTGAGGGGTAAGGGACAAGAGCAGAAGCACAAGCATCAGTGGACCATAGAGAAGGAGAAGAGCATGACTAATCTTTTATGGAGGTAAAATCTATTGAAATATGGTAGGACAAAATGCACAGTAATATTAAAACATAAAATAATATATTATTGTCTTCAAATAATTTTCACATTGCATTACATTGGCTTTATAAAGCCTCTTCCCTTTAACTATTTGATAACTACTTACATAACCTCCATATGGGAATGCAACTCCCACAAACTAACTATTTCTTTATTTACTAACATTTATTTAATATGCATAAACTAACCTATAAATGCAAATTTAACAATGTAATACCATTGTTACTATGACTATTATTCCAACATTCCCCCCCTTATTACATTATTCCTGCAATAGTACCAAGGGACCCCCCCTAAATGCTAATATACTTAACAAAACTGATTACATAATATGAATACATATTTTATAGAAGATCTTCTCTCAAAGAACAAATCCTGAACCAAGTGGGGCTCCATCATGCTGTCTCATCTACCCTCAGAAAGGTGTAGTTTGTAATGCCCCGTCATGCAACCCTAGAGCGTTAGACCAACAAGTGCAAAACTTACAGAATAATTTTTTTTTAAAGCAAGAGATTGTGATATTAGTAACCAAGGATATCATACAACACAACATAAAGAAAAGTGCACTTCTAACTCCTCTAGGGAAACATAACTACATCAGTGAATGTAAAGATAAAACCACACAAGATAAATACATTATACCGATACTAGAGAATGAACAACTATTACATTTGCAAGATAGATAATATACAAAGTTATAATACAAGATTACAAGACTGATCACGCCGGTTTACATATGAATACATATGAAAGTATACAACAACACTGAAGGTGGGAAGCAATCTGGAACTGGAGCACCACTGCACAGGACTTGAACTGAATCTCCAAAAAGGCCAATGGATAGCTCTGCCACCCAACCATGTGGAACCCTGAGGCCCACCCCTCCAAGCTAGGAGATAAAATGAGGATTCCACTAAGCCAAAGAAACAACATCCAATATAACCAAATGAACCAGACTTGACACAACCCACCAACAAAACATGACTACACAAGACAAGACAACACTATAGAGGTAATAATGAAAGCATAAAGAGGGAAGTAGCTAAGTTGCAGTGAGGAGAGTGTCATCGCATGGTCCTAATCATGGGTTATCCAGGCTATCTCTCACTAGAAGCCGGCCCCCATCTATGGTTATCCTGGCAACCCTTTGGCACCGGCCCCATAGGGTGACACGTGCGGAGCCAACACATCCTTTCATGTGGACAAGGAGGTCAACCTTGCCAACTAGGCCTTCTCATCCCATCCTTAGCCTTTGAGAGCACTCAAGGCATGGGTGAGGCAACATACTTATCTTGTTATGTGAAAGACTACCCAACCCACCTAGGTATATTTTAAGTTATCACTTGATTACCACTTCCATGGGGTTATCCTGGCAGCCACTTCGGGAACCGGCCCCACGATAGAAGCCACTTTCCATCCTATACTAGCTTCCCTTATCCAACATCTGAAACAAATGACATGCATGAGCAAGGAATTTTAAGACATCACACCCCATCATGATACAAAACAGATACCAAGTACTATATCCAAGAGACCATTTCCCCATTTAATACAAGACACGAAAATCCAATTATCCCATCACATTGACATGCCACTATCTGAACCAAAGACCAAGACACCACACCTTTGGAGTTAGGTGTATACCAATGAAATAGGTAACCATTATTTGGCAAGGACAATGCTTTCGTGTCTTGACACCAAGAAGTCATGGCATCTCTCAAGCATAAACTCCACCCCAAGGTAGACACAATGATTCAATACAAGCATACAGATACGATAAGGACGACGACAAGAAAATGAGATTCAATATACTCCTCCTTTAAATCAAGAAATCAACCATGATATGTAACATCCGTTAATAAGAAGATTCAAGTTCACGACATTAACAATTCTCTCTACAATTTTAAAATAAAATTCCCTAACTAAATTTCCTAACCATTACCATCTTCTACCCCATTATAAATATTTGCAAGCATGAATTTTCCATATGAGATTTACTACTGACACAACCTAATATGAATAATCACAAATATAAGAATATTCTTGCTATAATGGAAAGAACTTTTCGTCCACCATCTAATTATTACAATTTTCTAACGAACAACTATAACACAATCTATTTCTTATAAGCATATATTACCGTCTCTCATTATACAAATTCAATTTCAAAACAAAACATTGTGCATTTTTACCTACAAGCATAGATTACCAATTAATGTTTAACAACTACAATTTCTAATGAAAACACTACAAACATATACAAATATTTTCCTAGCATCTCACCATTTACTAATTTCTAATAACCACATCTATAAGTAAATACATTTTTCCTATTTGCATATATTACTATCAACATGATACTGACTACCATTCTAATGAGATCATCTAAAATTACAAATATATTCCTTTTCCCAGCATAATTTACCATCTAACATATTAAAATTCCAAAACAAAACATTATAACCTACATAATCTCCTATAATCATAAGTTACCAACTAACATCTAACCAAATATAATTTCAATTCAAAGCACTACAAACATAAATATATTTCCCTAACATTTTACCACACTCAAATCTCAAATCAAACCAAAAGTATTTCCTAAGGTCAAGGATCCCCATTTACGGTGCTATAACTTAAGACTTCTAATAACAAAACTAATATATATTTTTATCCTATTCACGAGAGTTTCCAACCGAACCTACTAACTAAGACTCCCTAACAAAGCCACTTGATTTATATAAACAAAGCCACTTGATTTATATATACAAAGCTATGAATGCCAACTACCTTCTATACCATATCGACGACAGAGTCAAAATGCAAGCGACTAAGTCATAAGGTATGCCATTTACTAAATACATGTCTTCCCTCATAGCCCGCGGGTCTTCAAAATTAACACAGAAAAAGGTTTAAACGTTTTACTGCCAATAACCATTCTAGGTTAACAACACAAGCAAGCCGCTAAGAGCCACCACATTCAAACAACAATCCCACCCACGGTTTTCTCAGCAATAACTATGTTTGAAAAAGAACATATCTAAGAGTGACAGCGAATTGAAAAAGAGTCTGCAAGCGAACTAAAAGATAGAAATGGGAATTTCTAAAAAGAGTTCAACTTCTAAGCCTAACAAAGCGACCTCCAAAGTGATCAAACATATATATCTTTCTATATGCCTCTAGCTAAGTTTTATCTCATGCACAAATGATGAAAGGACTAATGCCTTGCAGCCATTAATAAATTTTTTTTTCTATTGCAGATATGAAGAAAATTGTGAAGAAAACTTCACAAGGTTTGGTCGAAATCCTAGACATAAATGCAGGGTACATTCTTGTGGAGGTAATGTTGGAGGCACAAGATCTTCATCAGGGTTATAGAGATAAAAGCAAGGAATCCAAGGTAAGAAGAAATATGAATAAAATGAGGACCAAAAAAAACATGGTTGCAAGCACTACAGGTTGTCATGGAAAATATAAGTAAAGGCCATCTGTAGAATGGTGGAGCATTCAAAATAGCCTCATATGCATTCAACTCAATCAAGTTGTCACTGAATAAGAGTAGAAGCAATTTGTTAGAAGAGAGACACACAATTGTGTGAAATTTGGTTACACTTTCTTACTGGCCAATCCACTTCTATCTGAGAGGTAAATATGAGAGATAAATATGCAAGAATGATAGGGACAAGAGATTTATGAAAGTTAAAATTGAGTCATCTATTTCTTAGGATTGAGATCACAATGCAAGGTTACTGACCTAAATGATTTCAAGAGGAATTAAGACAAAGGCTAAACTAGAAGAATAACATCTTGAAATAATCTACAGAGGTTGGAGCAACATTCGACTATCCAGGCACAAGACAATACAAGCCACAAAGATATTTAAATTCTGAATTATAGAACATACAAGTTTCACACATAGAACACACTACAACAATTTTAAATTTCACAGAGAGAGACAAATCACATACTTGAATTTCAGTCCCACCTCAAAATTTCTCCAACTCTTGCAACCAAATTCTCTATTCGTCTCCCCAATATCTCCGTTCTCTTTCCAACTCTCACCTCAGAACAAAATTTCCCCATATAAAAATGGTTCAGCTCATAAAATTAATGCAGACATACATCCGTTACCCAACATCCCACTCCTCCGAGAAAATTAAAAATTTGCTATAAAAAGAGATCCCAAATCTATAGTTTGGTAACAACAATAATCCATTCACTGGAGGATGTTGATTTTTTGCTCTGCATGTCGAGCTAGGGCTTTCATGCCCTAGCCCGATCCTCTGGTTTTTTCTTGGTCGTGCGAAGTGTGGGGAGTGCATGCATTTTGGGGAGGTCTGGGATTATGTTTTTTATCAGTGCAAAGTTTTTTCATCTACATCGGTGTATCTTTCTCCCTGAGCGTGCGGGGATTTTGTACCTGGTTGGAGGCCATGGGTGGGGTTTTTGTGCCTGGTTGGTTTGGGTCTGTAGTTCAAAGGCAGTGCTGGGTGGTGGATCAGTTAAACCCTAGTGGTGGTTCTTTTTTCTCAGGGGCCTGCTTGCCCGCCTTGGATCTTGTTTAGTTTCAATGCCGATCGGGGAGTCTTCAGGGGCTAGTCCCAAGATGGATTTTCGCTGAGCAACGGTTGGTGCAAATTCTCCTTTGCATGCTTTGAAAGTTTTTAATAATAACTTGTTCTCACTAGATCCAGGGTTGGTTGGTTCAGTTTTGTCTGGTGGTACTCGGATTACGAAGATCAATGGATATCTTGAACGTTGTGAGGAGAGGCCAAAATTGGTTATCCCGCTGGAGATGATTACAGAAGATATTGATTATTATTTGAAGCATGCATTGCTGTGCAAGTTTATGGGGATGCGGGTTTCTTTACAATTTCTTGAATCATGGGCCCAATGGACTTGGATGCCAGAGGGAGAAATGGAGGTTATGCTTTTAGCAAATAACTTTTTCATGGTTTCATTCAATTGCTTGGTAGATCGCAACAAGGCCTTTGAAGGAGGCCCCTATTTTCATAATCAGATTGGGTTATTTATTAAACCTTGGCATGCGGGATTCAATCCTACTAAAGAGCTTCTGAACCGGGTTCCAGTGTGGGTTCGGCTTCCAAGGTTTCCTGTGGAATGTTGGCGGGATGATGTTTTACACTTGTTGGCTTCAATGCTAGGAAAACCAGTTGGTGCTTCACAACAGACTCAAGTTAAAAAGGTGATGACTTTTTCTCGTAACTATGTTGAGATTGATTTAAGTAAACCCTTGCCAGATTCGGTGGATATGTGTGCGGGTCCTTACTCTTGGGTGCAGTAGTTGGACTATGAGACTCTTCCTTTTCGGTGCCGTCTCTGTCATGAATATGGACATTTACAGAGGAGATGCCCTAAGGCTAGGCATGTGGACTCCCAGCCTTCTCAGCCTCCCCACAATCCCCCTAGAGTTGAAAAGGGGAAGGAACCCATTCCTAGTGATGTGGATGGGGCTGATGGTTTCATTCCTGTCAAGGCTCGAAATAGGAATCGAGGTCAAAAGAGGACTTTGAAGGAAAGGCAGGATGAAGATTCTTTCAACAGATTTGAAGTTTTAGATGATCTCAGCCAGCAGGAAGTGAATCTAGGCTTGGTGAATATGGATCAGGGTGCTTCAGGTATAGGACAGGAGGGCCTTTTTTCTGAAGCTACTCAGGTTTTGCAGGATAATAGGGCTTTGCAAATGGACACAGATGTTCAAATGGAAGTCTAGGTGGAATTGGTTCCTATTATAGTAGGGAAGAAGGGTGGTGAGGATGGATCTCCTCTTGTTTCAAATGTAGGTACTAAGGGGGTGAAGATTAATAAGTCTTCTTCTTCTCATTTGGGTCTTCATCAAAAGGATCCAAAAAAAGGGGCTGGGGAGAAGTCTTCCAAGCTTGGTAGAAAAAAGGATTTGGATAAGATTAAATTAATAGGGGAAACTTTGGTAGAGTCAGGGTCTATTAAGACTCTGGATTCTCATTTTTTCGAGCCCCTTGAAATGATTGTTCTATCCTGGAATGTAAGGGGCTTAAATAGTGGCCCTTGACAAAAAGCTGTTCGTGATTTGGGTAGAAGTCAATCTCCTGATGTTCTTTTCCTGCAGGAGACTAAGTTATCAGTGGAGTGTATGTTTGGTTTAGTGCCTAAGTTGTGGGGGAGTGGAGAGTGCCAGTGTATTGGTGCTCAAGGGTCTGCTGGAGGAGTGGCTTGTTTATGGAATCCTCGAAAGATCCGCCCTCTTTGGTGGTTGTCCTTTCAGTCTTCTATCTCTATGATTGCTTCTTGTTTTGAGACAGGGGAGTCTGTTCTCTTCTCCAATATCTATGCGCCTACTGAACTTTAGGGTAAACAACTATTGTGGTCCCATATCTGGTTTGTCCAAAGCATGGTTCCTTTCCATCCGTGGATTATGGATGGAGACTTTAATGCTATTTCTGAGTTGGCTAAGAAGAGGGGCGGTATTGTGAGGCTTGAGCCTTCTGCGCTGCTACTTCAGGATAACATTTTAGCTTTAAATCTTGTGGATATCAAGCCCATTAATGGCTAGTTTACTTAGAATAATCAGAGGATTGGGAATAACTACATTGCGGAATGACCTGATCGCTTTCTGGTTTCTTGCTACTGGGTTGGTGGGTTGTGGTCTTCTAGCTCTGAAATTTTGGATTGGAGGGGATCAGATCATTGGCCTATCAAGCTGGCTATTTCTTCAGCTCGTGTGCCTCGGTCTCCTTCTTTCAAGTTCCAGCTTATGTGGTTGCGTGACTCCTCTCTCCATGACTATATTGTTGAGTGGTGGAGGTATGGTAGACCTGCTTATGGTACAGCAATGTATACTTTTGCTAAGTTACTTCAATTTGTCAAGTATCAGCTTAAACGTTGGAATCGGTAGTGCTTTGGAAATATTTTCCATGCTAAGCTTGCTGCCCAGGCTGAGTTGGATGGTATTACGAGGTTGATCAGGGAGGATGGAGTGACTGAGGACCTGCTTTGGGAAGAGACTAGGGCTTTGAAAGCATTGGAAGAGTGTGAGCTACGAGAGGAAGTTTTTTGGAAACAAAAGTCTCGGATTGAGTGGCTTCAGGAAGGGGATAAAAATACCGCTTTTTTCTTCAACTCGGTGAAAGCCATGAGACATGGCAATTCTATTTCTACTCTGGTGAATGACAAGGGTGAAACTCTTTCTTCTTTGCAGGAAATCACATGTGAAGCTATGTAGTATTTTGCTTCTTTATTTAGGGAGGACTTGCAGGGGGGTTCTGATGAGGAAGCTCAGGGCCTTTCTTGTATCCCTTCTTTGGTTTCTAAGGAGATGAATGAGCATCTTATGAGTGATATTTCGATTGAGGAGCTAGAGGGGATCATGTTTCAAATGAAGAGGGGGAAAGCTCCTGGCCCTGATGGTTTCCTGATTGAGTTCTTTCAAGAATTTTGGGAGATTATCAAGTTGGACTTGTTGGTAGTTGTTCAGGAGTCTCATAAGAATAAACAGATGTTACGGGCTTTGAATTCTACCTTCCTTGCTCTCATCCCAAAGTGTGATGGGGTGGATAGGTTAAGTCAATTTCATCCTATCTCTCTTTGCAATGTGATTTATAAAATTATCTCTAAATTGATTGCTGATAGGTTGAAAAAGTGGCTTAAAGTGCTGATTTTTGAGGAACAGAGTGGTTTTGTGGCAGGACGTCAGATTCTGGATGGGGTTGTTATTGCAACTAAAACCATTCACTCTATGGCTAATTCCAAAGATAAGGCAATGTTCATCAAGCTTGATATGGCTAAGGCTTATGACTGTGTTTGATGGTCCTTCCTTCGGAAGGTTCTTGGTGCTTTTGGTTTTGGGGATGAGTGGATTTATTGGGTTATGAGTTGTGTTACTTCGGTCTCCTTCTCTGTGTTAATATGTGGTGAGCACTCTAAGCTTTTTGGCACCTCTTGGCACTTGCGGCAGGGTGACCCCCTCTCTCCTTACTTGTTTCTTCTTCTTGTTGAGGGTCTGGGACGCGTGATAAGAAGGAATGTGGAGTTAGATTTCATTCAGGGCTAGGGGTGGGGAGGTGGTTTACCTCCACAGTCTCACTTGTAGTTTGTTGATGACACTACTTTGATGGGTATGGCTACAATTAGGGAAGCTTTGAATTTGCACAAGGTGTTGGATGTTTATCTTCTAGCTTCAGGGCCAATTGATTAATGAAGATAAGTCTTCCATCTTTTTCTTCAATACTCCAGGTTCCATTCAGAGGTGAATTGCTCATATCTTGAGATTTCAGACTGGGGTTCTCCCTTTGACCTATCTTGGTATTCCCATCTCTATTGGAAGACTTCCCAAGGAGTCTTGGCAGAATATTCTGGATAAATTTCATGTGAAAGTTAATCATTGGACCCATCGTTGGTTGTCCTTTGCGGGTCGTGTTCAGTTGCTCAAGTCTGTGGTGCAGGCCCTCCCCATTTATATATGGGACATTGTTTGTAGCCTGAAGCAGTTTGGCGGCCTCGGGTTAAGGCAGTCGTCGTTGTCAAGGATGGCATTGGCTGCTAAATTGTATTGGCAGTGGTGTGTAGAGCAAGATGGGATCTGGGTTAGGATATTAACTCAGAAATACTTCCCGGGGATCCCTCAAATTGATATTCCTCGGTATCCACTGGTGGGGAAAGGCTCGGTGATTTGGAGTACGCTCAAGAAAGGGGCTGCTTTGGTCAAGGATGGTTTATTTTGGATTTGTAAAAGAGGGACAAAAGCTCATTTTTGGTCTGATTCTTGGGATGGTTTTCCTCCCATTGTTTCTCAGTTTCCTAATTTGGTGACTCTGTGCCAGAGGTTCTGTGAAGTAGGTTGGTCAAGGGTGAGTGACTTCAAGTCCTTTTTTTCTCATGGGTAGTTGGTGGTGGCGAGATGGAAGAATCCTAATGAGTGGCCTGTTGTTGGTATGGAGGAGGAGTGTGCTGAGCTTCATAGTATCCTTTCTCATAGACATTGTAGCTCCCTCCAGGAAGGGGATGTTCTTTCTTGGTCTCCTAATCCTAAGGGTGTCTATACTATTGCTTCTGGATATCAGGTGTTGTTATCTAACCAGCTGGATGGGGTGGAGGTTCACTGGTGGAAGAAAGTGTGGAATAAGCTTTCTTGGCCGAAGTGTAACTGCTTTATTTGGACTTTGGCTTGGAATAGGTGCTTGACTTGGGATAATATTCAGAAGCAGGGTTTTCAAGGTCCTTCTATGTGTGTTATGTGTGGATGTGGAGAGGAGGACTCTTCTCACTTGTTTTTCCGTTGTCCCTTGACTTTGCAGCTTTGGCATTTTTGGTGGGAAGTTTGGAAAAGCCCCTGTGTTCATGCTTCCTCCCTGGTGGATTTTTGGAGTAGTTTGGGTAGACCTCCTTCTATGGCCTCTTTCTTGCAAGATGTGTGGTATGTTGGGCCTTCCTTCATACTATGGCAGATTTGGTTGGAACGGAATCGCAGAATATTTCGAGGTGAGAAGCGGTTGATTTAACAAGTTTGGCACAAAATTATGAGTATGATTCGGGAGACAGTGGAATCTAAGTGTGATGTGGTGTTCCCTTTGGAGAAAGGAGATGCTAAGCTGGTGGATAGATTGGGTATTCAGGGGTTGTCTCCAGCTTCAGCTTGTGTAAGGAAAGGAAGGCAAGTGAAAAAGAAAGTGCAAAGGGTGGGGAGATGGCTTCCCCCTCCGTCTGGCATTCTGAAGCTCAATACTGATGGTTCTTCAAGGGGCAATCCTGGGCCTGCTGGGATTGGTGGGACTGGCAAGGATTTTTCAGGATCAGTGGTTTTTTTCTACTCTGTTCATGAAGGATGGCAAACTATCAACCTTATGGAAGGTTTGGCGATCCTCTATGCTTTGGAGAGGGCTTATGCTTTGGGATGGCGCAAGGTTATCTGTGAGTCTGATTCACAGGTTTTGATTAATTTACTGAATACACAGAAGGTTTTTGATGTTAGTTGGCAGTTGGCTATGATGGTGCAACAAATTATGTAGATAAGTTCTTTGATGGAGATGGTGTCTTTTGTCCATATTCCAAGGGAGTGGAATAGGGCAGCAGATTGTTTGGCTAAGTGGGCTTCTGAGCATTTAGATGGCTGGAAGATTGATGAATGGGAGCAGGTTCCTCATGAGTTCCGACATGACTTGGAGAAGATTCTTGCTGAGGATGGAAATGGTATTGGTGAAGGATGATGTTGTTTCATGCTTTGTATGGTTGTTTCTTATGGATTACTGGGGCCTTGGCCCTTTGATGCTTTGTAATGTTCTTTTCTGAATTTCAATAAAGTTTTTACCCCTTTATATATATAAAAAAAAAAGATCCCAAATCTTCTAATTTCAAAATTGACAACTCAAAGCATTAATTTCACATATCAAAAATTATTCTAAACCAAATACATACTATTACCCGTAACCACAACTTATGACACAAATACTCTTGGATAGCAGATAATTTAATTCTAGACTATTATAAAATTTAACTAAGGTGTCCATCCAAGTTCTAAGCTAAAACAAATATTATCCAATAAACATTATAGAAGCATTATTAGTTAATAATAAATCATTAAAGTATTATCCAACCACACATGAGCATTATTAACACAACTCGACTATACTCGAAAACATAGATTACCAAACATACAAGGGAAGGACCAAGCATCACAACATGACTCGAGACTACAACAGAAGACAAGGACCGACCTAGTGGAATAGACCTCGCGTTATCTCCCATCACTGATACCCATTGGTGCAAGAACCTGCTCAAACCTGCTATATCAGGTGGAGTCGAGGTTTGGTACCTGCAGCCTGCATCTAAACAATTGATTGTATACGATCAAATACATATATGTCAACACATACAAAGAGTCAGAGAATCACGGTGTAGTAGGGTGCTCGAAGTGAGTAGTACTACACCGTCTCTGCTCTTGAAACAATATCATAACAACTTTTATCTAAATTCAAATACCAACAAATCAAATGACACATGATAATATTAATTCGCATCATAACTGAAATAATAGTAATGCCATCATAAACTCATAACACATGTCTAATTATATCAGTTGAACATAGTCCATCAAGATCAAAATAAACATAAATCATAACCTACTAATTAAATGTCTCAGAACTATATCAATGCAATGAAAGACTAACAACTATCTCCGACTGATAGAGAGCAATGTAGAACTACCACTATCACAAGCCAACAATGAGGGGGCACTACATAGCTTCGAGCTATGTTTTTGAGCTCTTTAGTCCTGAACTCTCAAATCACAGAGTCTTGAATTATTTGACAACAATTTCTAAGAGATACGACAAATTTCTATCATTGTCTAGTGACCGCAAAAGTGTATAATTCTCAATCATATACTCTAAAGCTTGCTGGACAACAATCCATATTGAGCTCAACACCAAATCCCAAATTTGTCTCAGAAACAAAATCTTCACAAAACATACATTCGTCAAATCCGTCAGCAGCAACAAAGAAAAGCAAAATAACCAAAACAAAAAATGCTTCTCATGCAAAGCATCATCTCAAAGCTAAAAACTAACTTGAGATGATGAAAATGCTCCATCCTTCGATGCCGCCTGCCTCCAATATGATCCTGTTACACTTTAACCAATTGATGTCTTGGGTGAGTCTTTGGAGGCCTCATTAGGAATAGAAAAGATGGCCCTAAAAGCATAAGCTATCTTTGACATATGTGCATTCATGATGATAATTTCAATTTGAACCAATGATAAACCCATACACTAATCAACCTTATAACAAATCTTTATATCTCCAATAACAAATAGTTGGACAAGACCTATGAATGACTAGTTAGTTCCTTCAAACCACTCTTCTCTCATTGTTTTGTTTAACAACCAATAAAATAAAAGCTTTTAAAATTAATGAACCCTCAAATCATACCAGTACTCAAAACATCCAACAATGAATCTACACCATCCGCCACAACAATTATTGACACTAGTCTTCAACAGAATGGGATAAAAATAGCACAATAATCTCTATGAATCTGTAATAGCGATGGATGCTCCTCTTCTCTTCAACATACACGTTCTGCACCAAATCTCATTTTTATTACTACTGTAATATTTTATTCAATGAAATTTGTATTAAATTAAATTTTCTTCAACAACATATGGCTCACGTCCTTCTACTTGGCACACATATTTTCTTCATCGACATATGGCTCTTCTATTTACTTGGCATGCAACAAAAACATTAACCAATGCAAATTATATTCAACACCTTTAGAAACCTTCAAACTCACCTTATTCGGTTGGATCATAGAATGAATGTGTAGAGGAGAATTTAAACATCCAAAAATGATTTGGAATAGACTTATCATGCCACATAAACTTCCACTGCATCATAATCATTTTTCTCTTTGTTTCATTTCAATTCCATGGAGATAGGATCAATCACGCAGCACCAAACTCCCATATCTCAATCCCAGACTGATATTCGTACGACCATAGAAATAACACTTCACAGGCACAGAAACATTATACACTTTGATACCATATTGAAATATGGTAGGACAAAATGCACAGTAATATTAAAACATAAAATAATATATTATTGTCTTCAAATGATTTTCACATTGCATTACATTGGCTTTATAAAGCCTCTTCCCTTTAACTATTTGATAACTACCTACATAACCTCCATACGGGAATGTAACTCCCACAAACTAACTATTGCTTTATTTACTAACATTTATTTAATGTGCATAAACTAACCTATAAATGCAAATTTAACAATGTAATACCATTGTTACTATGACTATTATGCCAACAAAATCTAAGTTAAATTTCATGGTGTGCTCCATTTGAATAATATAAACAAATATTAGTACTAATGTATCTAAGGGGGATAATAGTTGATGATAGAGGAGTTGATAGAAGTTCATCATGGAACTCTTTCTACCATTCAATTTGGCTTCGACTTGCCAATATAATTTTTTCTACACATCAACTTCTTTTATTGGTTGCATTTAATTCTTTGTGAGTAATTATATATTAATTTATATCTTGATGTTAATTTACTTTTATAGTCAATCCAAAATGTGAATGATGTAGCATATTTGCCAATAGTCTTTAGTCAAACTCCTAATCGACCCAAGGGACCATCATTCACAGAATGACTTTTTGAATACCAACAAAGGGTGGAGGTAATTCAATTGAACTATACTTCAATTTATAATTTAGAAAACTTAAATATTTGATTATAGTCATTTAGATAAATAATAAAATAGAGAATATAGATAAATTGATCTATTAATTTAAAAATTAATATGATTATTTGTATACGTAGAGTCTTCCATTCTTGTCATTTTTCATATAAGAGATATTAGTTGATTCATCCATGAGGAGTCCTTGTCAATCAATGCAGGAGGCCTCGATGGTGGTATGTGCTTGTTTTCTAGTAGATAAGTTTTTGTGTAGTGCAGTCTAGAATGTTTATGTGTAACACATCTAACCTTTTTTAATGTATGAAAATTTCCTTTTTTGTTTAATAATTATATATTAATTTATTTCAATGTTACTTTACTTTTATAGTCTCTTGAGAAATTGAGTGATGTGCCACCTTTCCCATCACACTTCAGTAGGATGCCTAATAGTCTTAAGAGAAAATCATTTGTAGAATGACTATCTGAATGGCAAGAAAGAGTCAAGGTAATTGAATTGAATTTTTCTAAATAATTGATAGTTTATAGAGGTCTTATAGTTGATTGTAGTGATTTAGATGTATGTTAATAAATGAAAGTTCTAATTTGTAGTAGATAAGATTCTATGTACTAATTCTAACTTATTTTATATTTACCATTGAAGAGATTAATCAAATTTATGGTTTGACTTGTTAATGCAATCAACTTTGCCCCCATCAACTACTAGACATCATGGCACGAAGAGGACACTTTTTGAGGATCCATCACAGATTGAGGATTCACTAGAGACATAGGGTCAAGTGGACCTTCATTATTTGATGTAGCTATTCGACATGCAGATTGTATATTGATTTTAAGACATGGCATATGCCACATGTTGTAAAAAAATGTTTTGAGTTGGCATATTTGCCAAATTTTTGTATATGTCTACCTTTATGGACTATATATATATATATATATATATATATATATATATATATATATATATATATATATATATATATATATATATATATATATATATATATATATATATATATATATATATATATATATATATATATATATATATATAAACACACACCTTGATATACAATATAATTTAAATTCCTTATGTGCTGTATTCCTACTTTGAAACTTAAAAGTTTAATGTATAATCAGTTTACAATGGTTGAGTTATGATAAATAACATGTTATAGATTGATTTCTTGTTATATATGATTATTTTTCTTGGTAGAAAGATGATATATGTAGTTTCATACCTCAATACATAACTTGATCTTAATTGCCACATGATTGTAGTTTTAGTTAGATATATGATTTTCATGAAATGACAAATTTGAATGGTTGACACATGTGTAACTATAGAAAACTTTAATCTCCTCCATATGTAGTTGTAGATCTTCATTTTGCAAGTAAAAACATCAAAAAGTAGTTGTAGATGACTAATTTCACCATCAAAACTTCATTTCTAGCCTCCTTTCTTCATGTTTTCTCCATTTTCATTCTTAATTAGGACATCTACAATCTAGAACAACAATTTGGTACCTCATGGAAGGCTGCAACAATCATATCTAAGGCTGCAATTTAGGTATAATATTATAAACTTCATTTTCATTCATCTCCAAGACCTTGATTCCTTCATCTTTGACCATTTCTAGCTATGATTGTGTAGATACAATAATGATATAAGTCTAAAAATTAAGTTGTTTCATGGCTGGTATAGCAAATTAGGAGTTTGAAATGTTGTCACAACAACACTTTGCAAAAAGGTTTTCAAATTTAGGTAAATGGGAAAACCTTGGTTCATTTCATCTCCTAGAGTTTGTCTTCAAACTCATTGACATCTTCTAGCTTTCAAATTGTAGGTATGTACAAAACAAGATCTTTCCATTTCATGAAGTTTCCACCATGTTTCTACCTTGTTTCTGGATGTTTCCATAATGTTTCTAGCCTCACAAACCATGTTGTCAAATTTGTTATTGTGGGAAACTTCACAAATTTATCATTTTTCCTTAGCCTCCTAGATCTTCACCATTTATGCATGACCAATCTTAACTTGTATAGCCTACCCTTGACTATAAATGATTTCTCTTGAGCTATTTATGAGGTATTATGGTAGCCTTTGTTGTTTTGACAGTCTATTTGCATACTTATGGACCATTGTGATAGTCCTAGGAGTCTTTTGATAGCTCAACTCACTCCATTCTAATTTAGAACAATTAATCAAATAGATTCAATGTTTTATGTTAAAGTCCACTAAGGTTCACAAAAAAATCATTTCATCTCTCCCTTTAATAACCCCTACCATAGTGCAACGGACCTCCACAATCATGGATGTCCATCATTTATGACAACTCTTTATTGATATGACAATCATTCCTTCAACCTTTTGACTATTTTAGGACATCATACATTCACCTTCAAACTTTATGATAGCACATCTTGTTATTATGACCAACTTTATGAGGCATAAGATGGGGATCCTTATACTAAATGGAAATTCCAAGGGTGTAGGTGACTTTCTCAAAGGATTCCAAGTAGCTTTATGGATTGTGGTAGTAGGATAAAACTCTTTATGACTCTCCTATAAGGATACAAAAGCATTCACAAGATCCAAACCCTTTCAAAGTGTTGCATACAATCTAAGGATTTATTGTTCTATGATATGAGATAACAAAAGACTATGTTTGGTGAGTGTATTGTGATGAGATATTAGGACAGTCAAAGACCATTTAGAGATCATATGTTTATAAGAGTTTTATTTTTTAAATGAATTCTTTCTCTCAAAACCTTGACAAAATGATTAATTCTTCTAAGAACTATCCCAAGACCCTATTGATTGCCAAATTCCATAACTAGGTGTGATAATAGCAGAGCAACATGGTGATAGTCCACTTTATCTCATTTACGATAGTGCTCATATTGCATAGAGTAGTAGTGTATTAGTCTCTTTAGTTGATCCTTGATGATAAGATATGATGGTAGTCTTATATTGTCCAAACAATCCCCTCCATGAATTATGTGGTAGTCCAAAGGTGATGAAGATCATGACAGTCTAGTTAATTTGGAGTGTTGATTGACTAGATGATAGTCCCTTGTCCCATCCACATGCATTTTGTATTTGTTGAATGATCTCCTCTAGTTGCATGACAAAGTCAAGAACAACATGCATGATTGGATTCCTATAGACATGACAGACCTAACATCCCTTCTACAACTTTTATGTTTCCTTTGACAAATATAAACTCCTATTGACTATCATTCATCGAATCTAAACCCACTCTCCTCACTCCACCAAGACGTAAGGTTAATGACACAATTTCCAATGCTTTAAACCCACCTAATCATGACTATACAATCCCTTTTGACTAAACAATCTTTTTCAAACAATGTTTACATGGTTTCTAGAGAACATAATGGAAATCTCCTTACATATTTAGTGTATTCATCCCAATGCAGAAACTTATGATGTATATGATACCCCCAATGATCTTAATTAAAGATGAATACCATGACAGCCTCATGTCTCCATGGCTGCACTATTTGAGATGACAATTATATAATCATTGACAACATAATGACATGGATAGATTTTCAACTTACATAGTGTCTAATTATGTAAAGATAGATTTAAGGAGATCCATGACTACTCTAGAGTTTAGGGAAAGATGATATGATCATGGATCAAAGCATGACTATTCAAAACTGACCAAGAAAACTTCCAAATTTCCTCATAGTTATATAATGGTAGTTAATAGTTTGGTGGCAGTTTTAGGGCTCTTGAACAATCTAGTAACATTTTCCTAATAGAATATATGATTGAATGATATTTAATTAACAAATGAATCATTACACTCAATGGCTTGATCATCCTAGGATTTCATGATAGTCTTCTAAGTGTATGATGTGGTAGTCCCTATGGCTATTTGGACAATCTTTTAGTATGATAGTCCCTTGACTATTTCTATGTTTTAATAGTGACGATTAAGGGTTTATAAACATGCAACTTCATCATTTATTGTTGATGACAACTCCATGGTGTTGTCATAGTGATCTCCTACATAATAGGATAACTTGCTAGGTAAGATCCATCATGGTGTCATAATGTAATGACAAGCTTGATAGATGGTCAAGAATGAAGAACCTTGGCAACCATGATTAGAAACATAATGAAATACCCCTACAACATCAACAACAAACTCATTAAGAGTAGAACATTTGACATGTGAGTTTTTTTCATTCAAGAACACTAGCTTTGACATGTTAGATTTTCTTAGAACACTACATTTGATATAGAAACTACTAGATTTGATATAATAATCATTGATAATTTCTCATCTTACATGTTAAACATGTAAGATATATGTTAAAAATGAAAAAACTTGTGATGTTTTTCATTCAATCCAAGAAAGTTATTTTGTATTAATGAGCAAAGACATGTTTGTGTGTTTACTCATTTCGTTATCTAGTTTATGCAAAGAAACGACTACATAGGGGGAGAGATACATCTGGCATGATTCAAATTTGGACCTAACTGATGGTGCCAATAGGTCAGGGTGGGTGGGTTTATGCTAGTTGATGCCCTGTTTCATTCCCCAGGTGTCCCAATGGAATAGGGCTACAATGTATCGACAAAGTCTCTTAAGAGACCTAAGAGCCAAAAATTGCCAAAATTTGACAGAGTAGTTATCGTACATCATAGAACATACAAATGATTTGTTTGGACCTACAACTAGATGTCAGCCCCCTTCACAATAACCTCTCTCAGTTTTGACCAACTCAACATCATTTGACCATGCCAATGGCGGATGCATTCTTGAAAAATGCCTCAGTGACATGTAGTGTAAAGGTTCCAAGAGCCATATTTTGCGTTCTTCACCCTGTGGGACCTAACCAACAGCATCGATAGGTCAGGGTGGGTTGGTTTATGCTAGTGGAGGCTTATTTCCTTCCCTAGGTGTCCCAATCAAATCAGGCTACAATGTACGGATAAAGTCTCTTAAGAGACCTAAGAGCTAAAAATTACCAGACTTTGATGGAGTAGTTTTTGTACTTTGTGGCACGTAAGAATGATTTGCTCAAACCTACAACTAGATATCAGGCCCTTCCATAATAACCTCTCTCAGTTTTCACCAACTCAACATTGTTTGACCATGCCAACGACAGATGCAATCTTGAAAAATGCCTCAGTGACATGTAGTGTAAAGGTGCCAAGACCTATATTTTGCGTTCTCCACCCCATGGGACCTAACCAAAAGCACTGATAAGTCAGGGTGATGGGTTTATGCTAGTGGAGGCCCTGTTTCATTCCCTAAGTTTCCCAATCTAATTAGGCTATAATGTACCAGTGGCAAAGTCTCTTAAGAGACCTAAGAGCCAAAATTTGATGGAGTAGTTATCGCATTTCATGGAACCTAGGAATGATTCGTTCAGACCTATAGCTGGATGTCAGGCCCCTCCATAATAACATCTCTTGGTTTTGACCAACTCGACATTGTTTGACCATGCCAACGACGGATGCATTCTTGTAAAATGCCTCAGTGACATGTAGTGTAAAGGTGCCAAGAGCCATATTTTGAATTCTTCACCCTGTGGGACCTAACTGACATCACCAATAGGTTGGGCTGGGTGGTTTTATGCTATTGGAGGCCCTGTTTCATTCCCCAGGTGTCCCAATCGAATTAGGCTACAGTGTACTGATAAAGTCTCTTACAAGACCTAAGAGCCAAAAATTACCAGACTTTGACGGAGTAGTTTTCACACTTCATGGCACCTAAGAATGACCCGTTTAGACCTACAACTGGATATCAGGCCCCTCCACAAAATCTCTCTCTATTTTGACCAACTCAACATCATTTGACCATGCCAATGGCAAATGCATTCTTGAAAAATGCTTTAGTGACATGTAGTGTAAAGGTGCCAAGAGCCATTTTTTGCGTTCTTCACCTCATGGGACCTAACTGACAGTGCCGACAGGTTGGGGTGGGTGGGTTTATACTAGTGGAGGCCCTATTTTGTTCCCCAGGTGTCCTAATTGTTAGTGTATACCTTTAATCTATAGGCATACATATTTGTATTTAAGCCTACTTAGGCGTATTGGCACATGTTCATTTGAACTTGTCAAAGTAGTTGGAGCTGTTTTGAGAGGTGTTGACTTCCATCAACACCTCGTGATATGTTTCTAGGAGGTTACTCAACACAAATCCATGGTAGAGGAGTCCTATCCTCTTTTCATGGAGGATAACTCTGTTTATACTCACCTTATTGGCTAATACATTTGGTCGATTGCATTGCAATTCATGTGCTTGTTAGTCTATTCCATGATCTTGGTTTTCTACATGATATCAAATCTTCTTGGATTAGTTTCAAGCCATTATTTTCTTGTTGTTCTACTTGCCCCCATTCACGCCGAGCTTCATACTATGAGGCATTGTTTATTGTTTGGTTTGATTGTTTTTTTAACTATGTGTTCATTTGTATCGACACCCACAGAAGGAGAAAGGCCATAGATGGGATCAATATAGCACCACCATCATATGCTCTTGTTGGGGTTGATTGACCCTTAGGAGAGCCAAATGGACCCTCGACAGGCCCATCCAAGCCTTGGCCACACAGAGGCATGTCTTCACAACTACAATGGCTTTCTTTGGTGTGACCACGTGCCTCTCTGAAATGCCCTTCAAAGGGCTCTACATAGTAGGTAGAAGGATGGTGAGCAGCGTGCCTCCTCACACCCATAGAGCGCCCTCACACACAACAGGTCAACCTCCTCCCAATGGCCTTTAAGGCCCTTTGATTGCCACGATGCTCGTCAAAGTTATTCACTCACATCACAACAATATTCATTGACTTTGATTGCCATGACTCCTGTCAAAGCTCAAATCACAACACTATTCATTGACAAAAATATCAATTTTATTGAGGTAAAAAAATAGGGGGTGATGTTAGCAGGGAAATGGGGGAACTTTTGAAAATTGTAGCCCCTGGTCACATGGGGTTTTAGCCCCTGGTCGTGTACAGCCCAAGGGAGCTTAAATTTCCAACTAACTTTTTTCTTCTCTCACAAATTTTCCATGCAAAATTTATTTTCTAAAAATTTGAATTTTTTTGTAATTGCTTACATCTTGCAACTTCAATAACTTTTTTAATTCAAATCAAAATTGAGTGCTTATTTTTGTAAAAGTGAATGTGTTTTCATCATGGATCCAACTAGCATAAAATCTCATTGAAATTATAAAGTGCATGTTTCTGTTCTTTTTGGGTGACCTAAAGCACTCCTTCTATAAAGTGCCAAATTTAGGGGGGAAAACACATAATTAAAGGGGGGCCTTGTGTGTTCATTTTTCACAGGGCACTAACTTTATCACATGTCACTTTAAGGGGGGAAAATAAGCAAAGAGTAATCATGCACTCAACTTATAAAGTGCCACTTTACATAAAGTTCAATTAGGGGGTCACCTAATTTGGGTTGCCTAATGTGTTGACTTTCTTTTGTCTAGAAGAATTAACTTGTTCTAATCATGGGATATGAAACTCACTCTTCTGTAATCAACCTAAACAAGGGAAACTATAAGTCCTAGTGTGAAGGCATCCTAAAACACCTCAGGTTCCATAATCTCATACCCCATCTATATGGACTTGTTCCTAAACCTGGTAAACAATCTCAGAAGGCTAAGTGGTTTAATAATCATGATCATATTTGTCGATTAATTAGTTTACATATTCTAGATGTTGCTTTGTATGCCATTATGGATGAAAATTTAGGAGATATATGGAGACTCAACTGTTTCTCCATTCCCACATGATCCTACTTTGATCACAACTCACATCCCTAATAATGATACAAAAATAAAATGTTCTAGTGACATAGAAGAAGTCATCACTCCTACTGTTGTTTCATCAGATTCCAGAGTTGCTTCTTTGAAAGCTTCCAGTGCTTCTTTGCAATAGGATATCAGTCTTCCTAGCATTGCTGATTGGGATAGATTTCTACCTGACATCACTTGTCTGTTTGTACAGTCCTGCATTGCTGACATGGAAACAGACATTAAGGACATCAGTCTTCTCTTCGATGACATTTTTGATGAAGCTGCATCTCCATTGTCTTCTTTAGATATTAATACTCTACATCATCCTACACATGATTGTGGATCATCATCATCCTCATCTATTGGGTATCCACCTAATTTGCTTATGACATCCTTCGACATCGACATGGGGACACTTGAGCACTCTTTGAAGGCAACGACATGGTGACCATCATCCTTGGATCAACTTCAGCATGATTCAAGATCATACTTACATCTTCTCACATGGGAAGATATCTTGCATCTTCAGGTGGTTTCTTTTCTTCCCAAGGGAAGGAATATTGTACAACATTCTTGGATCTACATCTGCATCTTTTGTCAACTATCCAACATCACTGTAGCAAGACATGTACAATGGGGGGGTCTCATAGACCTTCTATCATTTTATCTCCTATGGTTGGAATCTTATATTGTACTTAGTGATAGAAGTAGTACTTCTTCACTTGTATAATCTCTCTTTTTGGAGGATAGTTTTTTCCCACTGGGTTTTCTATCTTACTCCATTTTTTAAGAGATTGCTTTGTACATGGGTACCTCACCAGGCTTATAGCCAGGACCCATTTTTAATAATACTTGCCTAAGCTATGCTTAAGGGGGGTGTTAGTGTATTCCTTTAATCTATAGGTGTACACATTTGTAATTAAGCCTACTTAGGCATATTGACACATGTTCATTTGAACTTGTCAAAGTAGTTGGAACTATTTTGAGAGGTGTCAACTTGCATTGACATCTCGCACTATGTTTGTGGGAGGTTACTCACCACAATTCCATGATAGAGGAGTCCTATCCTCTTTTCATGGAGATTTAGGTACCTAAGACAACTTTATTTATACTCACCTTATTAGAAAATACATTTGGTCGATTCCAATACAATTCATGTGCTTGTTAGTCTATTCCACGATCTTGGTTTTCTACACCAATCGAATAGGGCTATAGTGTACCGATAAAGTCTCTTAAGGAACCTAAGAGCCAAAAATTTCTAGACTTTGACAGAGTAGTTATTGCACTTCGTGGCACCTAAGAATGATTCGTTCAAACCTACAGCTAAATGTCAGGTCCCTCCACAATAATCTCTCTCAGTTTTGACCAACTCAACATCATTTGACCATGCCAATGGCGGATGCATTCTTGAAAAATAGCTTAGTGACATGTAGTATAAAGGTGCCAAGAGCCATATTTTACGTTCTTCATCCCATGGGACCTAACTGACACCGCCAACATGTCAAGGTAGGTGGGTTTATGCTAGTGGAGGACCTATTTTGTTCCTCATGTGTCCCAATTGAATCGGGCTATAGTGTATCAGCAAAGTCTCTTAAGAGACCTAAGAGCCAAAAATTGCCAGACATTGATGAAGTAGTTTTCACACTTTGTTGCACCTAAGAATGATCTGTTTAAACCTACAACTAGATGTTAGGCCCCTCCATAATAACCTCTCTTAGTTTTGACCAACTCAACATCGTTTGACCATGCCAATGTCGGATGCATTCTTGCAAAATTACTTAGTGACATGTAGTGTAAAGGTGCCAAGAGCCATATTTTGTGTTCTTCACCTCATGGGACCTAACTGATGGTGCTGACAGGTTGGGGTGGTTGGGTTTATGCTATTGGAGGCCCTATTTCATTCCCTAAGTGTCCCAATCGAATTGGACTACAGTGCAAAGACCCTAGTTTTCATAGGGGGAGACATGTGATTTTAAGAGGTTTTGGGACTATTTTTAAGAGGTTTTTATGACTAATTCAAAGAGATATACTAGTTTATTGTTAAAATATTCATGACATCAGATTACTACATATATAACTGCCAAATTCAACATTAAACATAATGAAAAAAACATAGCTTAAAGAGTGTACTACTAAAATCACATGAAATGGTTATCAATTATTAGCACCAGATGTGAAGAAACACTAGGAGGATATGTAAGATGGAAACATTATTATATTATGGTCATAATCTCCTCATAGGATATATAAAATATACAAATACACAAGTCTAAAATATAAAAAATGTCTCCATGATGGAAGCTAAATGCTTTAACCACTGATCTCAATCCCTTGAATATAATAGCTTTATAGTCAAAAATACCTACATTTATAAGTTAAAAATTTGTTAAGCAAAGTAAACACCATCAACTACAACTAACTTAATATTTTTTATAAGAAGTTTGATGAAAGATATCTTATATGTGACCTTAGGAATTATATCGAATGTCTCCAAAATGAAAGATAAATGCTTTAAGCTGTAATTTCAGTCCCTTGAATGTACAATAGCTCTATTCTCCAGAACACCTGCATCTATATATTAAAATCTATCAAGCAAAAAAAAATCTAACCTACTATTAACTCAACAATGGTGGATGTATTTCCATCATAACCACGAGTCATAGTCAAAGCACAGTCATGGTCTAGGTAGAATACACAAAATGTTATTTCCAATCGCATAAGTACATATAAGTACTCCAACCCTGTGTGAAATACACATGCATTTAAGATAAATGCTTTAACCACTGATCTCAATCCCTTGAATATAATATCTTTATAGTCAAAAACACCTGCATTTATAAGTTAAAAATTTGTCAAGCAAAGTAAGCACCATCAACTACAACTAACTTAATATTTTTTATAAGAAGTTTGATGAGAGATATCTTATATGTGACCTTAGGAATTATATCGAATGTCTCCAAAATGAAGGGTAAATGCTTTAAGCTATAATCTTAGTCCCTTGAATGTACAATAGCTCTATTCTCCAGAACACCTACATTTATATATTAAAATCTATCAAGCAAAAAAAATCTAACCTACTATTAACTCAACAATGGTGGATGTATTTCCATCATAACCATGAATCATACTCAAAACATAGTCATGGTATAGGTAGTATGCACAAAATGTTGTTTCCAACCGCATAAGTAGATCTAAGTACTCCAACCCTGTGTAAAATGCACATGCATTTATAATGCGTTAAAAAATTGTTAAGAAAAGTAAACACTATCAACTACAACTGACTTCAAATAATTTGTAATAAGAAGTTTGATGGAAGATTAAGAAACACTAAGTTTAGAATTCTATCTTATACGCCGCCTTACAAAATATACCGAATGTCTCCAAAATGAAAGCTAAATGCTTTAACCACTAACATTAGTCCCTTAAATGTACAATAGCTCTATTCTCCAAAACACCTGCATTCATATATTAAAATTTGTCAAGCAAATAAAACTTTAACCTAGTATTAACTAAGAAATACATGACCAAAACTCAAATACATAAGCAATACGATTTTAGCTATCAAGACACCTAAGGAAATATACATAAGCAATAAGTGACATTTGAAGAAATATGAGGTAGGGTTGTTTTGTATGGAATGGGTAAAAATCGGGTTGTTACAATCAAATTAGGCCTCTTTTTGAGGACTATTTTGTAATAGAAGAGGGTAAATGGATTGATGAGGTATAATATTTATATGGAAGTGTAAATAGGCATATCCAAAATGTCTAAACACTCATCTTGCAATTATTACTCAAAAAACACAAGAAAACTAGAAAAAATGTAGTCATATTATTTATTATGCAAGTTACAATACTGATCTATCTATACCTTCTGGATACTCATGAAAAAAGATCAAAGACATCTTAAGTAATCCATTAAAAACAACTACATGATGTCATGACTATGATAGTAGACTGTTATATAGACTTGTGACTGTCCTAAACTCATGAAAATCTCCTCTTTAGTGTTTTATCTCCTTATAACTCCCTTTGTATCATCTTCTATATACCCTAAGACAACCCCTAAACCTCTTTTTCATAGAGATTTCTTATATAATGGGCATGATACAAATCATCTATGACTATCACAATGGCAAATAGTCTTGAATCCTTTTATGTAAATTATCTTCTTCTTCTTTACATGGACTATCCTCTCTATCTCTAGTTGATGGTATCTTCAAATTATCTTAAATGAATGATACAATGGAACTAGTACCCATGAGTTTTCTAAAAAATGGATGACTGCTTCTTCTTGAAATAATGGTCCTATGACATGACATGAAATAGAAGTAGGACTATTGTATGGACTGTGATGGTCCCTCTTTCTTCAAATTCAAAATGATCATCATGTGAATGTTGACAATGTCCCCTTAGAAGATGGTAGTCATAAATGATGCTAATTTGATACCCTACTAAGACCACAACCTAAATTTATAACATAAAACAATGTTCCTAAATGGATTATGGAAGCCTCTTAATATGACAACATAGTCATGAAGGGTCGGGATAGTCATGGTAGCCTCTTAATATCCCAAAATAGGAAAGCAAGGCAAATTTCACAATGGGATGTTTGGAACTACGTCGGTAGACAGTGAATGAGATGTTTGGAATAGGATATGGACATCCACCAAAGCATAAAGGATATGGGAATTTTGTCAGATGTTCTAGTTGTAATTGCCTTGGTAGACATGTATACAAAGTATGGAAGCATAGACAAGCCACATGAACTATTTGACAAAACAACTCAAAGAGATGTATTGCAAGATATGCACAAAATAGATTTGTTGCTTTAGAAAATTTTAAGAAAATCAATTCTGAGACTATTATAAACTCACTTTTCTCCCCCTATCCTTTTGGGATCAGTCCATGTTGAAATCCTAGAATATCAAGACATCCTATCCATGGGTGGCAAGAAATATTATCATCTTTGTGTAGGCATTATTTTATGAGAGCATGGTGGTGAATATGACATAATGAAATGCCTTCCATTGAACACTATGGTGGACCTTTCAAGACAATAGTGTGGCATAGGCTTGCCTAAGAAGAGGTGGACTTTTTTACATTTTAGCGTAATAGTAATGAGTTCCTTTATGATGAGGTTGGTGGATTGTAAGTGAATAGTCTTGGTCTCATTGTGATCAAAGTATGTGAAGTGCAGAAAACTTACATACTAAAAATAGTATTACAAAAAGCAATACTCATTCCAAATGAGGAAATTAAATCATTTATAATTTTCAAATATCCATAACTGTATAAAATAGCAAGTTTCCATTAATGAAGTACATTTTCCATACACTAAAAAGTGTTACATTTCTAGTTACATACACCAATTAGGGTGTTACAATACATTTGTTTCAATGTTGCAAGTAAGATACAACATCAATACATCAATGAAAGTAATTTACATTTTACAAATTGGCTATGCTAGCCATACAAGAGTAATACAATGAAATAAATATCCATAATGAATCATATAACATAGAATCTCTGATCTAGATCATTGTGACCGCACTGGTCTTCCACAAGCCAAGGCCAAGAGTGCGGTTAAGGCAATTTTTCCACCTAACCATGAAGTACTGGACTTTCCTAGGTTTATTCCTAACTTGAAGAAAACACCGACCCTACATGAGGAGCCTAGCAACCTAGAATAGTATAAGTAGGAGGGAATCTCGTAATGTGTGCCTATTACTTGTATGCATTCCTAACCTAGAATGACACAACTCTTGCAAGAAAGATGTGGCAGAGACATATATAACATGAATCTAGGCCTTTTCTAATTCCATCTATTTCAATGGTACAGTAGCTTTGCCAAGCAATAACAAAAAGTGGTAGATTTAGAAAAAGTAAAACTACCGTCTCTGGGAGCCCACATTTGGCATCTTGTCCTGAAAGTACATTAATTTACAAAATAAATGCAAATAATAGTTTATCTAAGATTTAATATTCATCATCATAATGTTCATTTCAAAAAACAAATATAGATTACATCAACCAATTCTCAATTTTGGTTTGCATGTTGTCTAAGTTTTCAAATTTCGGTGGTTTATATTGATATTTCAAGAAAAAAGATTTTTTTAGGTTTGCTATGGAATAATTAACAAAAATTGAATCTATTAGTTTGCTTTAATGCCATTTCATTCTCAATTTAGTAGTTTTGGCAATTCTATAATTTGAACAAGTATTTCACAATTAAACTAATTTCTTCATGGAATTCATATAAATTTTATTTAACAAATCTAATTATAATGGTTACAACACTTTTTCAAATTAAAAATACTCTATATATATAGTAGGAATTCATATATATAAACTTATTTATATGCCATTATACATATTTTCCATTAAATATGTTTATTTGCCTAATACTGGTAAATAAAAAATGAATATACAGAAAATGTATCTCAGACAGAGATGAATAAAACTAATTAATTAGAACTTATATATATATATATATATATATATATATATATATATATATATATATATATATATATATATATATATATATATATATATAGTCATTAATAAAACCTTATAGAATTCGTAGACCTGCGAATATAAGAAACATAAATAAGTTTTAAACATCGATTTCATCGCTTATAAGATTTAATATAGAGTTTGAAGAGTTTTAAATGCTATCAATATATATTCATTGCTATGTAGTGAGACCAACGATCCCCACAGAACAACGGATACCATTTTAAAGTTTAAGTTTCTATGATTTATAAAAGGAAAGCAATACTCATAAATGCTTATGGGGATGGTGTCGGCCTTCCCCATAGGCTTTTACGCCTGTGGGAGGGTCGGTGTCCTCCCCACTCTCCCCTATGAAACAATCTATGACAATAGTGTCGTCCATATAACTTTTAGAATATACACTTTAAAAACAAATTTCTAATGCCATAAAACTTTTAAATCACTCAGTATCTACATCGAATTTATATTGCAATAAAATCCTTAAACAAAAATGTGATATATATAATTTTTTAATTCTTCACACACACACACATATATATTTATGTATAGATATATATATAGTTTTCTGTATATATTTATATATAAATATATGAATATATATGTAATAAATATCTACAGAATATATTTTAATATTGGGGTAATAGCCACATCAACTTTTGATATAATAAAAGAAATATAATATCAAATTCACACAGAGGTTTACAGTTTGGCAATCTATTTGCAATAAAATCTCATAATAAAATCATTCCAACTACAATAAAATGGTCTAAATAGAAATGGAATCTGGTAAATTTTTCCTCCACAACACTTAAAAACTAGTTTGGCTCTTTATCCTTTCCTCAATCTTCTTTTCCTCTTTTGATTCTTTGCTAAACCCCAATATTCTTTTCACCGTTCTTATTCTTTTTTTTTTCCCTTAGATTTTTGAAATTGTGAATGAAAGAATGAATGTTGTGAGAATGAGAGTTCATTGTCTTTTTATTATTTTCTTTCTCTCTTTTTAGTTTTCTTTATTTTGTACTTTATTTTCTAAATTTATGTCTTCTTTTATGTTTTTCCTAATTTTCTTTCTCATTGTTTTGTTTTCTAAATCTTGTTTTTCTTTTTCTATATTTTATCTCATATTATCAAATAAAGCTCATAATTTTTATTTATTTGTATCACAATTATCTGAAAAACAATAAATATTACTAATTCTAATTTTGAATAAAAATCTATTAACAAATTAAAACTATTTCCTTTATTTTTTTATGAGCATAAAATATTAAATGCCAATTAATTAAATAATCCAACTATAACACAATAAAATAAGAAACTATATAATATAAACAATTAATGCAATTCTAATGCATCTACATGATTCTAAGTGTTGTATGTGTGAGAGAAATCCCTCCATCTTAACCCTGTCAGGCTGTTAACCTCCTCTACCTTAACCACACCCTTGTCTTCGACAACCTGCAACTCATGAACAGTTAGATTTTCTATTAATAGGCTAGTGTCCAAATAGCTGAAGCATAGCCGAAGCACCATAGTTTATCATTTCAATATAATATATTCTATCATGAATAAAATAATATTCATTTCATTTCATCTTTTCCAAAACTAAATAATCATTTACTTATTTCATCTTTCAAAATAACATAATATTCATTCAACCACACACAATTATCCATTAATCAGTTCCACATAAAGAAAGTTTAGAAAGCATCAAAATCTGAGACCTGACATCCTCTCGATGTCTTCTTACAAAACATCTACATAAAAAGTCTTATACAACCAATATGAATACCATAATAGAAGTCATCATATGCATAAATAAAAGTATTCTTAAATCTAAGATGCAGGAATGATCTATCAATATCTTCCACATTCTCCCAGGTGGCACTATCCACCGAATACTGGTCCCATTAGACCCTATACTACACAACATTGTGGTTCCACAACTTAACGTTGCGCCTCTTCAAAATCTTAGTGGGATCCACTAACACCACCCCTGGATCCTAAACCTGCAATGCACGCTAGTGAATAATATGAGAAGTAGCCAGATGGTATGGCTTAAGGACAGAAATATGGAAGACATTATGTATCTGGGATAGAGCCAATGGTAGAGCAAGCTTGTATGCAACCAAGTTGATAACTTCCAAGACATCAAATGACCCAACATATCTAGGAGCGATCTTAGATCCCTTTCCAAATAAGATTGAACTCTTTTGTAGTTGAACCCTCAAGAAGACCTTGTCTCCCACTAAGAACTGTCTAAAGGTTTTGTTCCAATTTGCAAAGCTCTTTTGGCGATCTGAAGCCTGCTTCAACTTTTCCTTAACTAGCTTCATCTAATCCTCCATCTCTCTCAACATCTCTAGCCCAATGACAATCCTATCTTCCACCTTATCCCAACTGATAGGTGTATGACATTTGCAGCCAAACAAAGCCTCGAAAGGTGCCATTCCTAAAGAGGCATGATATGAGTTATTAAATGCAAATTCTACTAAGGGTAGGTACTCCTCCAACTTATGTTGTTGATCCATGTAATACATTTTAAGGAGATCCTCCACTACCTGATTCACCCTCTCCATCTAACCATCGGTCTAAGGATGATAAGCTAAGCTAAAGTTCAATTTAGTTCCCAAAGAAGCATACAATGTAGTCTAAAATCTAGAAGTCATTCGAGTGTCACGATCAGAGATGATCGTTTCTGGCATTCCGTGCAATTGGAAAATCTCCTGCACAAACTTTTTCTCTAAAACCAATGGTCCATCATTAAGATTGCCAGATATGAAGTGAGCTACTTTCATCAATTTATCAACAACAACCAAGATGACATCATGTCTGGTCTTGGTCACAGGCAGCCCCTGAATGAAATCCATAGTAATTACCTTCCATTTATATTCTGGCACCCTATGTGGGTATTAAAGTCCCGCTGGATGCACATGCTCAGCCTTAACTTGCTAGCATTCCAAACATCGAGCTATAAAAGTAGTAACATCTCTCCAAAGTCTTGGCCAGAAATACAGTGGCCTAAGTCCCTCTATCATTTTTGTTACACCGGGGTGCCTTGAATAAGGTGCATTGTGAAATTCTTCTAGCACTAAATCTCTCAACTCTACTCAATTAGTAACATACATCCGTCCCTGGTATCTTAAGAGTCCATCAGACTCAAACATGTATCCATCAAATCTATGATTCAAAGGATCCTGCTCTAGGGCTTGTTTCACCCTTTTGTAATGCTCATCTCCCGGCAAAGCCTGAATCACATTTTGTCTAAAATTTGATTTCACACTAATCATGGTTGCAAGATGTCTCCTCCTACTTAGGGCATCCTCTACTCTATTTTCTTTTCCTTTTATATACTTAATGCCAAAATCATATTCGCTCAAGAACTCCAACCATCGTCTCTATTGAGCATTTAGGTTGGGCTGGGTAAATGTGTACTATAGTCCCAAATGATCTATTTTCAGCTCGAATGACTTCCCCAAAAGATAGCGCCTCCACATTTGAAGGGCATGCACTATGGCAACCAACACCAAATCATGTGGTGCATAGTTCAGTTCATGCTTCTTCAATTTTCTAGATTTGTATGCTACCACCTATTCGTCCTGCATAAGAATTGCTCCCACACCTTCCCCTGAAGCATCTGTTATCACTGTAAAGTGCCCATTTGGATCCGGCACTAGGATGGGTGTAGAAGTGAGTTTCTCTTTTAAAAGTTGAAAGCCCTGCTCACACTTATCATTCCATTCAAATTTATTTCCCTTTCTTTGGAGTGTAGTGATGGGTGCTGCAATTGTTGAGAACCCCTTATCAAATTTTCTATAATAGCCGGCAAGCCCCATAAAGCTCCAGACTTCTAATACATTCTATGGCGCTGGCCACTCCATGATTGCCTTGATCTTTTTTGGGTCCATTTCTATCTCCTGAGCTGAAATAACATGGCCCAAATAGTGTACTTTAGTCTAGTAGAAAGTACATTTTGACATCTTCCCATAAAGTTTATGATCCCACAGACGTTGTAACACTATCCTTAGGTGTTTGTCATGCTCTTCTTCTAATTTGGAGTATATCAAGATATCATCCAAAAAAACTAATACAAAGTCATCCAGGCAGTCTCGAAAGATGCTATTCATCAAATTCATAAAAGTTGCCAGGGCATTGGTTAGCCCAAACAGTAACACCGTGAACTCATAATGTCTATATCTAGTCCTGAATGCAGTCTTGGAAATATCTTCATCTTTTATCCTTAGTTGGTGGTATCCCGATCTCAGATCGATCTTCAAGAATACCTTAGCTCCCTTCATCTGGTCAAACATTTCATCAATTCTAGGGAGCAGATATTTATTTTTTATGGTAGCCTTGTTTAGCATTCTATAATCAATACACAACCTCAAGGTACCATCTTTCTTCTTCACAAATATGACAGGTGATCCCCATGGAGACACACTTGGCCTTATAAATCCCTGGTTAAGCAATTCAGTTGTGTTCATCCTATATGGTGCCTTTGACTGAGGATAAGTTCCTGGTAATAAATTAATCGAGAAACCAAATTTCCATTTAGGTGGTAACTCCATCAATTCATTAAGAAATACATCTTGGAATTCCTTCAGAATGGGATGGTCATTGGCTGATGACTCTAAGTTATTAAGGTCCCTGACCTTTACTACATAAATATCACACCCCTTCCTGTTAGCCTTTTTCAGCTGCATGGCAGAAATTTGCCTGAGATCTAAAGGTCTTTTAAAACCATTGATCTCAACATGGTTACCCTTATCATCTAAGTATTGCACTATTTTGTCTTCACAATCTACAATGGACTTATTCTCAGTAAGCCAATTTATTCCCAGAATTATGTCATATGACCCTAGGGGTGCCACATACAAGTTGACATGTGTCACAAAACTAGGAAGTTCAAGTTCACTGCAGGTAAGACAATGCTCTACCATTTTCTCTACCTGGTTTCCATATTGGACCTTCCAAGAGTTAGCCATATATCCTAATTTAACTAACAACTTTGAAATAACATTTGGATCTACAAAACACTTAGTGGCTCCAGTATCAATTAAAATTGAAACAGGGCATCCAAAAAGATTACTCGCACAATGGATTGGCATAGCCTGGAAATCATCCTGGGAATTATCTACTACCGCATGGATGTGATGTTGGTTTCTATTTTTCTATTTATTCCCCCTTTGAGGACACACACTGGCATAATGCTCACCACTACATGTGTAACAACCACTACGGGGTGCTCTAGATCTATCTAAAGCATCTCTCCTATTATTGTTGTTATTATTATTATAATTGGCCATCTTGTTATTGTTATGATTTCCTTCATTGCGGTCTTGAGAATTGTTTCCCCTCTTGAGATTTCTAATCCACTTGTTATTGTTATTTCCCTGATTGTTCTAATTTTGATTATTCTAGTGGTTTCCCTAAGATTTCTTATTACCATACTTGGCATCTCTGCTCTTTCTGTAATTTGCAACCTATTGTAATTTCTATTCCTTCTTGATTGTTTTTTTCAAAAACCTCATCCATGGTGGAAGGGTTATGAATGTCTACATTAGCTCCAATTTGAGGCCTGAGCCCCATGATAAATTTACAAATCCAAAACCTCTCATCTTGTTGATACTGAGGCACATACTTGAGAAAGTGAGAAAATTTCTCCCAATATTGAGTTACTGTTATTCCACCCTCGGTGAGATTCTGGAATTTGGTCATCTTCTTGTCGAAATACAATTGCGGTAGCCACCTTTTTCTAAACAAATGCAGAAATTGCTCCCAAGTTACCTCAAGAGGTAACAACCGCTTCTCAGCCTTTTCATTATCCCACCAAGTGGCAGCCTCACTAGTGAGTTGATACAATCCCCATATAGCCTTAGTCTCATTCAACAACTATCCAGGCTTCTGCCCCATCCCCAATTGTCTTTCCATCAAATTTTGGTGGGGTGACCTTTTTGAGGTCCTTACCCAACTCCTCAGCCACTTTCTCCTACTTACTAGGGTTTCTCTTAGTCTCGGGGTTTTCTTCACAAGCTTCACCCCTATTGCCCTCATTTCCTCCTACATTTAGCCTTGGTTGGCTTGTTCAAATTTCCTATTCCAGACCATCCATCCTGGCCTCTTGTCGATTCAACATGGCTATGATATGGTCCAATCTTTCATTTGGATCACCACGGGATCCTCCTCCATGCTAGTAAGTGAATCTCTAGTATCTATCTAGATTACTCTATACATTTTGCATTATAGCATAATTAGGCGTAGGTCCTAGAGTTTAACCTAATGCTCTGATACCAAAAGTAAAGTGCAAAAAACTTACTAAAAATAGTATTACAAAAAGCAATGCTCATTCCAAACGAGGAAATTAAATCATTTATAATTTTCAAATATCCATAACTGTATAAAATAGAAAGTTTCCATTAATGAAGTATATTTTCCATACACTAAAAAGTGTTACATTTCTAGTTACATACACCAATCAGTGTGTTACAATACATTTGTTTCAATGTTACAAGTAAGATATAACATCAATACATCAATGAAACTAATTTACATTTTACAAATTGGCTATGCTATCCATACAAGAGTAATACAATGAAATAAATATCCATAATGAATCATATAACATAGAATCTTTGATCTTGACTGCCGTGACCCCACTAGTCTTCTGCAAGTCGAGGCCAAGAGTACGGTTAAGGAGCTTTTTCCACCCAACCATGAAGTACTGGACTTCCCCACATTTCTTCCTAACTTGAAGAAAACGCTGACCCTACATGAGGAGCCTAGCAACCTGGAATGGTATAAGCAGGAGGGAATCTCTCGATGTGTGCCTATTGCCTATATGCATTCCTAACCTAGAATGACATAACTCTTCAAGCAGGATGTGGTAGAGACATATATAACATGAATTTAGGCTTTTTCTAATTCCATCTATTTCAATGATATAGTAGCTTGGCCAAGCAATAACAAAAAGTGGTAGTTTTAGAAAAAAGTAAAACTACCATCTCTAGGAGCCCACATTCGACATCCTGTCCTGAAAGTACATTACTTTACCAAATAAAAGCAAAGAATAGTTTATCTAAGATTTAATATTCATCATCATAATGTTCATTCTAGAAAACAAATACAGATTGCATTAACCAATTCTCTATTCTGGTATGCATGCTGTCTAAGTTTTCAAATTTCGATGGTTTATATCGATATTTTAGGAAATGAGATTTTTTAAGGTTTCTTATGGAATAATTAACAATAATTGAATCTATTAGTTTTCTTTAATGCCATTTCATTCTCAATTTAGTAGTTTTGGCAATTCTATAATTTGAACAAGTATTTCACAATTAAACTAATTTCTTAATGGAATTCATATAAATTTTATTTAGCAAATCTAATTGTAATGGTTACAACACTTTTTCAAATTAAAAATACTTTATATATACATTAGGAATTCATATATATAAACTTATTTTAATGCCATATATATATATATATATATATATATATATATTCCATTAAATATGTTTATCTGCCTGATATTGGTAAATAAAAAATGAATATAGAAAATGTATCTTAGACAGAGATAAAGTAAACTGATTAATTATAACTTATTATATATATATATATATATATATATATATATATATATATATATATATATATATATATATATACAGTCAATAATAAAACCTTATAGAATTCGCAAACCTGCGATTATAAGAAACATAAATAAGTTTTAAACATCGATCTCATCACTTATAAGATTTAATACAGAGTTTGAAGAGTTTTAAATGCTATCAATATATATTCGCTACTATGTAGTGAGACCGATGACCCCCAGTGAACAACGAATACCATTTTAAAGTTAAAGTTTCTATGATTTATAAAAGGAAAGCAATACTCATAAATGCCCATGGGGATGGCATCGGCCTTCCCCATAGGCTTTTATGCCTATGGGGAGGGTCGGCATCCTCCCCACACTCCCCTATGAAACAATCTACGACAATAGTGTCATCCATATAACTTTTAAAATATACAGTTTAAAAACAAATTTCCAATGCCATAAAAACTTTTAAATCACTTAGTATCTACATGAAATTTATATTGCAATAAGATCCTTAAACAAAAATGTGATTTATATATGCTTTTCCCAATTTCACTGCTATGTATTACAGACAGTTAATATATATAATTTTTAATTCTTCATATATATATATATACATATATATACATATATATACAAATATATATATATGTACAAATATATATATATATATATATGCACATAAATATATACATATATATAGATATATGTACATAAATAAATAAATATATATATATATGTTTATATATATATATATATATATAAACATATATATTTATTTATTTATTTATGTACATATATCTATATATATGTATATATTTATGTACATATATATATATACACATACATATATATATAGTTTTTTGTATATATATTTGTAACAGCCACAACAAATTTTGATATAATAAAAGTAGTACAGTATCAAATTTGTTAGGGTTAGCCAACAGAAGATATCAATTAAATGCAAATAAAGATTAAACAAAGGAATGAAAATACACATAAATAATAACAGCGAGAGACAAGTTTTAACGTGGTTCACCCAAACTCGGGCTACATCCACCAATAGAGAGTCCAATATTATTATCCAGTAAATCAAAACTGATTACAACCAACAATCCCAGCAACTCAATACTGCTGCAAATGCTACAATACAATATCCATAGAAACCCTAACCCTTACCCTTTTTTATGACAACTTTTGTCAGTTACAAAATTGGGTTTTTTTTGTCTGTCAATCAAAAACATAACACACAATACCTTTATAAAATAATAAAAACCGTGTGAGGTTTCAGGGACATTGCCCCTGAGCCCCCACGGGGGCGCTACCCCTCGACCCCGCCCTATATCATGACAGGGAGTGCACCAGGGGCACTACCCCTAGACCCCGCAAGGGGTACTACCCCTTGACCCCGTCTTGGGGGTGCTGCCCCCAAACCCACGCAAGGGGCGCTACCCCTTGACCCCGTAGGAATTTGGGGAGAAATCGCACTGATAAAAGTGGGGAAAATTAATCTCCAAGTCTGATTAGGCTCCATATAACAACAAAATTCACAGAGGTTTATAGTTTGGCAAGATAATTACAATAAAATCTCATAATAAAATCATTCCAACTACAATAAAAAGGTCTAAATAGAAATGGAACCTGGTAAATTTATCCTCCATAGCCCTTGAAAACTGGTTTGGCTCTTTATCCTTTCCTCAATCTTCTTTTCCTCTTTCAATTCTTTGCTAAACTCCAATCTTCTTTTCACTGTTCTTATTCTTTTTTTTCTTAGATTTTGGAAATTGTGAATGAAAGAATGAATGTTGTTGTGAGAATGAGAGTTCATTCTCTTTTTATTATTGTCTTTCTCTATTTTTATTTTTATTTTTTTATTTTTTGATCCGTAAGATGTTAATCATGGGCCCACTCCATATAACATAAAATAAAAATAAAAATAAGAATGCTTCAAACCCAAAATCAGGGAGTAGATAAGACGAGATGGAGCAGAAAAAGAGACACCACAAAAACTAAAAAGACCAACAAAGATATGTTGGAAGCCAACAATGCCTCAATAAATCATCCTTTCTTTTTGTTGACCTATTTTCCTCTATCCAAAGTCAAATGGTCCACCCTTGTTGAAACCATTGAGGACCCAGTTTCTACAAAACCCTAAACCCTAAAAGTCTTTTGCAATGTGCCATGGGCTTTTGTTATAATTCCCTGTTGACGTGCTATCGCCTGTGAGGGTCCTTTAGGTTGTAACTTCGAGTCTAGGTGGGTTGTTCTTTTACTAGTCCCATCCGTCAAGTCACCACCAAGAGCTCGTGTCTTATATTTCTATTACTAATTTTTTGTTCACACTGAAAATTAGTTGGACCTAAGTGTAATTGTTTAGAAGGACTAATAGAAAACTTCAAGGTTATGCATTCTTGAATGGTTGATACCTTGACAAAGTTGAAAAGAAGATCTAGTTGTCAGGATAACCCATCAGTCCAATCATGACTAATAAGTTATCATGACAAAAGAATTGATTATCAAAGGGTCAAACATTCAAGGAGATATAGTTGTTCTACAAAGTTTGATCTTTTAGGAGTTATAAGTTAAATTGATTATTCAAATTAATCAATTTTGAATAAAGAGAGAAAGATATGGTATTACAGTGTTATTTCATGTCATGTTTTGAACATACATCCAAGTATCTGTTACTTTATCTCATGTATTGATTAAAAAGGAAATACATATACATCATATGCATTAGAGAAACTAACTAATCATTTTTAAAAGAAGTGTTCAAATGTGTCCCACATAAGCCATCAGAGTAACTAGACTGAGCAATTACAGACATGCAAGCTATGTATCTGTTTGATAAAAGAAAAGAGAAAAGAACATATGATAAATCTAAACATCCATCATTGCCTAATGATGGAGGTTGTTGTTGAAGTTGGCCTTCAAGTCTTCAGTCTTCATTCTTCAGTCCAAGCCACCATCCAGTTGAAACCTATAAAATTTTTGGGGACAACCTTGTTAGTGCTCCAGATGTTTACAGTCATCACATGCTTTTATCAAACATAGACATCTACTTATCATATCATGCATTCAGATAAGAATTTAGATTAGATAATGATACAAATTAGGAAGAAATCATGAAGGAGATCAATCAATGTTATCAGGTACTTGCTATGCTAACTTGTTTGTTCACTATGCAGGGATAGGACAAATTTAGTTGCTGATTTGAAGACAAATAAACATGTGGATTAAATGTGGCTCCCACAAGGGTTTGAGCCCAACATGTTTCTTTTCATTTTTTGAAAAGAGTATCAGAAAAGACAGGATACATCATTCTAAGCTATATCATGCATCATCTAATCAACTTACATAAAGAAGATGTCATCATGACATCATTATAGTTGATTGAAGCAAATCAAAGTTATATGACTGAGTCAAGATTGACAAAAGGACAAATTCAGAAATTAGATTACAGTCATCTAAGGAGTGATACAAGTTTTCAGATTATTGTGCCTAATAAAGAGGAGAGAGATAGAGTAAAGAAGGATACAAGAACTTATGTATCATTTGAACAAGTTACAGAACAAATCATGTGAAGGGTCATCTCATTATGACAAGGGAGTAAGATGAAGCAGCATTTTATACTAGGTATTTCTCATGTTGTTTTCATACTATTTAAGATGATCAAAGTTAAAACAGTTATATGACATTCAAAGTTGCAAGTGTCTCATAGAAATAGTCAAGCAAAATGCCACATGGAACAATAGATGGAACAGTGGAAGGCAAGACAATCATAAACAATATGCCAACTTGACTACCATAAAATAAAACTTCACAAAATGTATGAGATAAGTGTGCAGTCATCTAGAAAAAAGATATAAACTTTGCAAAAGGCTGTCACCAATGCCTCAAAACTTCAAACAATCAAAAGATACCTGAAGATGCCATGAAATAGTTCTACTAGACCAGATGGGTCTTATTTTTCAAGGATGAAACAACTAGGCCAAGAATCTGATATGATTCAGGCATTAAGGAGAACCTATAAATGAAGATGAATGCTATAGTCTAAATGGAGTTAGATGTTCAAACAATCAAGCATCCAGGGATGAAGCACATAATCCATAGCAGATACCACAACACAATGAATGGTCATCACAGACATGGCACTCAACTTTCAAGATCAAATGAGAGACAATCATGACTAAAGTGGAAAGATGCAAATAATAGATACATACATCATGCTCACAATTCATCAAATGATAAAGACTGTCACTAACCATTAGTGATCTTAAAAGAAGAACAAGCTATGGAGTAGCTACGTATGTCATCACAGACATGACAGTCAAATTACAAATCCAAGAATAAGAGACAGCCATGTCTAAAGCAAGGAAGAAGTTGCAAATACAGTATACATAGAGTACAGTAGAGTATAAAGAATGCAACAGTTCAAGGATGAATAAAGTGGATTCCATGCATTTCAACATTATTGTGCTTTGATAAACTTTATTTCTCATGCCTAAAGCTACAGTGATGCCATGGTACAGTCAAGAAGATGCCATGCAAGATCAAAGAGAGATACGGTGCAGTAAAGAGAAGATACAGTGCAAGAGAAGTGAGATACCATGAAGATCAAGATACAGATATAGTCACCATCACCATGTACAGTCAGGGATAGTGACCAGTGCCAATGGCTTATGTAAGCAAGAGACATTCATGATATATCATAATGGCCATATCCATCCACATAATAGATATTCAAGTGATAGGATAAACAGTCGGTATGCACAAAGATGACTATAGGTGAAAGGATGCACAAGGGCATCCTACAGGTGTATTTGTATTGAAAGAATGCATAACAACCAAGAAGAAATAAGAACACGTTGTTGGCAAGAGACACTATATGGATTCATGAATGTTGTCTTTGATGGCAACAAAGTTCATCCCACACATTCGCAGGACATGGTGTGTCTCTACCGGAAGTCAGAATGAAGAATGTGGTGGTCTGGTAAACAAGAATAGAGCATGTGGCAAGGTCCGACAGACAGGTCCGGATCTCTCAGAGGAAGTATCTTGGTGAAGTACAGTTTTGGGGAAGTAAAGAGTACTACCTTGAGTGATAGATTCCAAGGTTTTAGCCTCTGGTGATAGATGAGGTAAAAGATATGAATACTTGAGTACCGGGTTCCTGAGTGACAGTGTGAACAGAGGAAGAACTGATTGACTGAACATCAGACTATTTTCTGGATGCGTTTCTGATGGTGGTAAAGGTTATGAAGACATGAATTATGTTTGGCTGACATGATTAATGATTTCTACAAGTATATGCTTGATCCACATTACTTGATGTGCAAGGATTCAGCCGACAGAATAGAGTTTGTGAGAAGATTGACTATTCTGGGTGCCAACTAGAAAGATAATGAAATCACTTGTGCAGATATATATATAGGATGGATTTAGTTGTGAGAAGTGGAGTGGTGACATGGGATATGTGAATAAAAGTAGAGCAGAGTAGAAACAGTAAGGAAGGTCCGGTATGTGAAAAGAAAGCAGCATAAGAGAAGAGGAAAGATGAAGTGCAGCAGATCAGTGTACTGAGCCTAGCCAGAACTGAACTCCAGCATATGTGGATGCTACCAATCAGTTCAAGTATTGTATAACACTCTTTTGTAGACAGTGTGTCTCTTGTAGGCAGTGTGCCTCCTTGTGAGCAGTGTGCTCAGGCAGTGAGCCCTAATTGGCAAGTGCAATTTTGTAATTCCTTATTCTTCTAACAGAGAATAACTTTGGGTTAATCACCCCATGGTTTTCTCCCTTAACAGTGTTTCCACGTCAAAAATATTGTGTAATGTGTATCTCCATTTCATGGTTATGTTTGCTTGTTTGAATTAATGCTGCATTAATTAATAAGAAAGTTTAGAAAGAAGAAATAATTTGGATAACTGATTCACCCCCACTCTCAGTTATCAACAATTGGTATCAGAGCTAAGTTCCTCCTAACAGAGCCTAACAGCTTGAGGAAGATCTGGGAGTTCAAATGGATGCATATGGTTTAAGACAGCAACTCAAGACTGCCCTTGATGATCTTGAACAGTCAAACTCTGAAGTCAATGAATTAAAGGAAAGACTCAAATAGGCTGATGATTTCATGAGAGAACTAAAAGACAAATTAAGTCTCTCTATGAAAAAGAGAAAGGAGCTGCTTCAGCAATTGGCAAGACAAGGTGAAGAAAATAATGCAAATGAAGAGCTGACTGAGAAAACCAAGTTATGTGAAAAGTTATCAAAAGAAATCATTATGGTAAGACATGAAATGGAATCAGGAGTTATAAAGTTTACCCAAGAAGTTGAAGAGAAAAGAAAAACTGAAGATAATCTATGACAATCTCTCAAGGAGAAATCAGAAGATTGCCACCAGATGGATAGAATTATCAGACATCTTGAATCTGATCTTGAAGATGCTAAAGATAATGAAGAAAAACTTGAGGATCAAATTGTCTCTATAAAAAGGGATCTTCAAACAACAAATGAGTATAAAGAGAAATTCAAGATAAGTTCTGCTCAACTTGAAGTTCTTCTTGGAAGTCAAAAGAAGGTAGATGACAAGTGTGGTTTGGGATATGAGAAAGGAGAAAGCTCTAGATCTGGTCAAAAGAATTTTGGATCAGAAAATCCAAGGAACAAGGCTAGAAGACCTCCGGTAAGACAGCCTAATGCTTAAAGATATCCATCCTTCAATGGATACTGCCACAACTACAATCACTTTGGTCACAAAGCTAATCAGTGTAGAAAGAGAATGAATCAGACTAATTCATCCTTCTCCGGACAGTGTTTTAACTACAAAAGGTATGGTCACAAATCTCATGAATGCAAAATTATGCAAATGAACAAATCATTCAATGGTAGATGCTTTGCATGCAATAGAATAGGTCATATGGCTAATCAATGCAAATCAAGAGGATATCAATCCAATATACAAAGAAATGTTGTTTGTCAAATTTGCAATAGATCTGATCATATTGCAAAATTCTGTAGAAGCAAGAATCAGGATAAAAGAGGTCCAGTATATCATAGACAGAATCAAGATAAGAGGAAACAAAAGGTGAATGCGGATGAAGTTAAAAGTGAGATGAACAAGATTTGGGTGAAGAAGAGTATAGAGAATGTAGAGGATGGATCCGCACCAGACTCTGGTGCTGATATTCCTTCCAGAAATTAAGAGATGAGCTCTAGCTCAGGGGGAGACACAAAGAAAAACTTGATCCCCCAGCCAGTCAATTGGTGCCTAAAATTGGCACATGTGAAGCTACGGATCAAAGGGGTTCTAGAGAAACATCTAAAGAAGGTTAGGTAAAGATTTGAGAGATCCGCAGGAAAATTTAAAAAGTTCAATTCCTTCAGAATTGGTCCAGTTAAGCAAGTCTTCTGGTAAAACAGGTTTCTCACAAGATTGGCCCGATATGAATCCAAATTGATACAACTTGATCTGTGGATACATAAGATGATCAGAAGGACAAGTGGATATGATGATTCATCACTAACATTGATCACAAGGGAATCATAATGATCTAGATGAGTTTCTTCCTCCTTGAACAAGGAAAACAAGGCAAACCAGAATGAATTCGATTGTGCATTTATTGCAGGGTAAGAATTAGGGCTTTTTGGAAATAAAAGAGTTCACTCGTTTGTCATTCACACATTTGCACATTCAAAGAAAAGAGAAAAGGAGCTCTGCAACTACTTCTCCCAAAGACCAAGATGATTCTTCTTACAGCTCAATCTGGATTTCATCGTATGTGCCCTAATCAGCACAAAAGGTATTCTTCATTCTTGATATCTCTCAGTAAGATTTCTTGATAATGGGTACTCTGAATATTGTAAAGATCTCTGATAGACCTCACCCCACATTCAAGAAACATCCATACATATCCTTGGAGGTAGATCCCCTAGGAGCCTTCTCTAGTGTTCCGCATGGTGTTTTGCACACCGAAGATATTAGGGTTTATATACATGCAAACATTGAAGAGTTTGGGGAATTCAAACTAAGAGACATATACCACAAGCAGTTAATAGATGATTCTTTTGAGATCAAACCTCAGTATAAGGGCATCCGGGAAAAACACTTTGATCAGTTCATTCATTTCCCCTGCTTTGAAGAAGATGAATGGGTCTGGTATGTATTGAGTAGGGTACATGACAACTTTCTATGGCTGAATAGACCTTGCAAAATCACCAAGGAAGCAATTAGGGCAGTAACTGGTTTACACTCCTCCGGAGGAATACTTGTCCTCAAATCTATCAAAAACAACATTGTAACTGAGGCCAACAGATCAAAATTTGATAAGAGGGCAATGACCATTGAAGATATTACTGACCCAGATATCAAGTATGCATCTATGATAATAGGATACAAGATATAACATTCCAGTAGGGAGAATTTAGTATCTAGAACTGTAGTATACACAGCCTATGAGATGTTGAGGAAGAATGCAGATTATGATCTCTGTGAACTTCTGTTGAGCCAACTAATGGAAAACATATAGAAGATCAAAAAGGACAAGAAAAACTCCTTTAAATATGGTGGACTAATACTATGTTTATTTTTCTACTTCATGAATGAGCTGCCTAGATCAAATGGATGGGCATGGCAAAATGACAAACCTGTAGCAATTCAGATCAGGGATTACTTACATGATCTTGGGGATGCAAAGGCAAGGAATACAGCTCTGTGGGGTTACTTTAAACAATTTCAGAATACAATGCAAATCAAAGAAAGAATCCCTAAATCAGTGGTTGAGAAATACAAGGATACAATGTGATTCATGGTAGACACTGACCAATGCCTAATGGAGGCAGTAGAGCCAAGGACAATTTGGATCATGCCCATGGGGTATGAAGTTGATGAACAGATTGTGGAGCTACATGTTCAACACATGCTAAGTCAGCCTAAGGATCCAAAAGCATAAAGGTTTGGAACCTTTGAGGAGCTGAGTATAAAAATCCATGTTGAACTTAGAGAACCAGAGATCAAGAGGAAGGTGAGAAAAGAAGTAGAAAATATTGCCCAATGCCTTGGCATCTCAAAGGAGGCACTTGATGCCCACAAGAAAAGGATGGAAAGGGCTGAGGAAGAGAAGAAAGAGACAGAAAAGAAAAGCAAGGAAAGTGCTCCGGTAGAAACCTCCACCTGGACCAGATCATTAAAGAGATCTACACCTATCACAGCAAAAAGCTCAAGAACATCAAAACTGAAAGTCCAGGCATCTGGTAAAAGAGAGAAAAGATCAAAGACAAAAGCCACAAGGGTTTATACAAGTCAAAGAGATGAAGAGGAAACTGAATCAGATGAGGGGGGTAAAGGAAATAAAGAAGTAGAAGAAGAAAGGATCCGGTAAACCCTCCACAGGCCAAGACAAGGAAGAAATGGCAGAGGAATTTGTTGAAAAGCCCACCCTGTCTCTAAAAAGTGTAATCAAATTAGTCACTGTGGATGGAAACCTTCAACCAATGGCCGAATTCTATGATGATTATAATGAGGCTGACCAAAAGATCCTACATGAAGCTACAATTAGGTATCTGAACATATACAATAAGGCTTTCATGGAAATTATATCTCTAATTCTTAAGAGCCTAGAAAAGGAGTTAGAAATAAGAAAGAACAATGCCATGGCAAAAGACATTGAGATCCAGGAACAGATAGCTATTCAGCTATATCCTGCAATCGATCCCAAAATAATGAATATGATATTCAAAGATTGCAAGGATGAATCAGCTCATGCTTGGTGAAACCGACAAGGTGGCAAAAGAGATTGAAGAGATTCTTCGGAATACTCTTAAAAAGTTCAACATTCCCATCACAGAGGACTCTGGTAAAGACAAGAGCTTAGAATCCCCTATTCTGGAAGAGGTGGCTCATGAACAGACAACTATCTCTCCTCCGGTTTCCCCTACAGCCTTTGGATCTAAAGGAGAAGACACAATACAAGAGAAAGAAGTAGGAGTGAAGGAAAAAGAAGTTGACAGTACCAAGGTTGCAGAGGAAGAGAAGACCCCAATAGAGAAAACCACAACTGATAGTGGTAAGAATGTAGAAGGAGAGAAAGCTCCAAGGGATAGTCCTAAGAATGCAGAAAAGAAGAAACATCTATCTCTGGCAAGAGACACTGCAAAAACTGTCCAAGAATTCCTGAACCAAGAAACAATGGAGATTGATGAGCCGGAGCTTCTACAAGGACCATTTAATTTTGATTCTCTCTCTTCGGTACAAACTATGAAGATAGCTTCATTCGCTAATGCAAAAGTGAAAGAAAAACTCCTAAAGTCTCATATTGAAGACTGTGAGTTGATAGAAGATGCTTTCGGAGTGCTTGAAAAGATTATGCCATCGATTCAGAAAGATCCCACAGCCTCCACTTCCGGGAATCTCAAAACTCTAGTCAGCAATGTTAATACACATTTTGATTCACTAGAGAAGTCAGTAGAAGATAAGGTCCGAAAGGAATTTCTTGCAAAAAGATTATCAGAGGTACAAGGTTTGATAAGTAATGATAGGAGAAATATGAGTATAGGGATAAAGAGCTTAGAAAATGCTCTTAAGGATGGTGGTGAAATATACAAATTTTGTATCTCCTAGTCCAAGGTAACAGTGGAGATTGAGAAGAAAATAAAAGAGCAAGAGGACAAACTACTAAGCTTGTCTCAAAGTTTTGATCCTCTTTCATCCTCCATAATAAATCAAGAATGTCAGACTATTGCAATCACAAATGCAATAAAAAATTTTGAGAAGGAAAGAAAGAACATAATTAACCGGATGGGTGAACTTAGAAGAATTATTATCCCTAAGTTAGAGGCCATGCATGAGGCCATAAGTGAAGCTCAAATCACAACCCAGACAAATGATCCGACAGATCTTAAGAGGGCAGAAGCTTTTGCATTTTTGTTGAGTGGTCACATTTCAATTTTGGATAGAATGAAGCAAAGTTGGGCTACAGAACTTGTCCAATTGAAGACATCCTTTGCAGACATTCTTTAGTTTATGTGAGTATGTAATATGCAGCTAAGTATAGTTAAATTTTTGAAAATTTTGGTATGCGGACCCTACCCTTTGCCATTGATGTCAAAGGGGGAGTGAAGAGCAGTGAAAAATGAGGAATCCAACTAAGGAGGAGCTCCGGAAAATGTATATAAAAATAGAGCATCAGCCAAGGGGGAGCATAGTGTAAACACTTAGTCATTTTTCACTAAGTGTTGCCATCAATGTCAAAGGGGGAGATTGTTGGCAAGAGACACTATATGGATTCATGAATGTTGTCATTGATGGCAACAAAGTTCATCCCACACATCCGCAGGACATGGTGTGTCTCTACCGGAAGTCAGAATGAAGAATGTGGTGGTCCGGTAAACAAGAATAGAGCATGTGGCAAGGTCCGACAGACAGGCCTGGATCTCTCAGAGGAAGTATCTTGGTGAAGTACGGATTTGGGGAAGTAAAGAGTACTATCTTGAGTGATAGATTCCAAGGTTTTAGCCTCTGGTGATAGATGAGGTAAAAGATTTGAATACTTGAGTACCGGGTTCCTGAGTGACAGTGTGAACAGAGGAAGAACTGACTGACTGAACATCAGACTATTTTCTGGATGCGTTTCTGATGGTGGTAAAGGTTATGAAGACATGAATTATGTTTGGTCGACATGATTAATGATTTCTACAAGTATATGCTTGATCCGCATTACTTGATGTGCAAGGATTCAGCCGACAGAACAGAGTTTGTGAGAAGATTGACTGTTCCGAGTGCCGACTAGAAAGATAATGAAATCACTTGTGCAGATATATATATAGGATGGATTTAGTTGTGAGAAGTGGAGTGGTGACATGGGATATGTGAATAAAAGCAGAGCAGAGCAGAAATAGTAAGGAAGGTCCAGTATGTGAAAAAAAAGCAGCATAAGAGAAGAGGAAAGATGAAGTGCAGCAGATCAGTGTACTGAGCCTAACCGGAACTAAACTCCAGCATATGTGGATGCTACCAATCAGTTCAAGTATTGTATAACACTCTTTTGTAGACAGTGTGTCTCTTGTAGGCAGTGTGCCTCCTTGTGAGCAGTGTGCTTAGGTAGTGAGCCCTAATTGGCAAGTGTTTTCTCCCTTAACAGGGTTTCCACATCAAAAATATTGTGTCATGTGTATCTCCATTTCATGGTTATGTTTTCTTGTTTGAATTAATGCTGCATTAATTAATAAGAAAGTTTAGAAAGAAGAAATAATTTGGATAACTGATTCACCCCCCCTCTCAGTTATCAACACGTGTGTCTATGCTACAGATATGCATTGAAATACATAAGGACAACTACAAGTATAGGAGAAATATGCATGATATGTACAATGCTATAACATTCAAATGATGAAATGAACAAAAGAGAAGGTAGCAGTGATATGCCATATCAATGCAGTTGTAGTAAACAGACAGCAAGAGACAAAATGCATGATATCTATGCACAAAAGAATCCCAATACATATGACAGTCAAGAGATAGCATGAGATCTATGTCATAGTATATATCCAGATGCAATAAAAATAACACACAGTCAAAGATGATACTACATGACAGAAGTCCATTACACTACAACTTACAAAGTTGAAGAGTATGAGTATCATATGCTAATAAGTTAGAGAAGCTATCTATACTATAGAAGAACCTCACAAAAATGTAAATGATGATACTCATGCAACCTGAAGAGATATGCATAAGAAGCCATTTATGCTATAGGTAAAATAGAAGTATATGATAACAGTCATCATACAGAATATCACATGTTTTGCTGTCATACAGAATACAGAAATGTGCTTCTACCCAGTAGCTACAGGGAAAAGATAAGGTAATGTGTATCATCAGCAATGTGAGACAGTCACAAGGACAGGAGGGGAGGTGTTATGTGAAGGAAAGAAAGAAAAACCCACTTACTAATGCTTCAAACTCTTTATACTTTTGCCAACAGATGGAGAAAAAACCATAGTCAAGGTGGTGCTACACAGAAAGAGAAACCGTTTATGAAAAAATGTATACCCATGTCAACATATCAAACCCTAATGATATTTTTTGCAGATACAGTTAAGAAACTTCAAACAGATGCCATGGTACATTCATAACCATGCCAGAGGAGCAAGAAACAAGAAGGAAGGTATACCCATCTGCAAAATAAACAAGATCTCTTCAAGGATATATCAAGCCTTTCTTTCTTTATAGATAAAGAGAAAGAGATTAAGAAAGATTATGGCCATGGCATTATAAAGGTTTTTTGTACATGAAGAAGTTGAAACCCTAACTTCAAGCTCACAAACCCTCAACAGTCTACAGTATTTGATGCCTATTTTTAGGAGGAGCATGGATAGAACTGGTAAAAGCTTTGAAAATGGACAAAATAAAAATCAAAACCCACATCTTAAAAAAACTTTAAAACCCTCAAGTTTTTGCATGATGAAAATAGATCAAGGCAAAAAGAAGAGATACATAGTCATGGCCAATAGTGACAGCATTTTTTGCTATAAAATACAATACCCATGTCTACCTATAAACTTGTCATGCTGCAAAGAGTCAAACCAAAGACAAGTGAAACTACAGAGTTGAAAATGACAAATGCTTACCCTTATTGCTGACAAGAGGAAAGATCATTCCATGGCCTCACAGTGGCCTCAATTTTCAAGATCAGATGAAGACCTCTAAGGAAGAGGCACACAGAAACAAAAAATGAAGGTATTAAATATTGCACAACAAACAAAGAGCAAATAATGAAGAAGGCCATGGCCATTTGAAGGAAATAAAGCTACAACTCCATAAAATGTTTCATATCAAACAGAAAGCAGAGTTACCTTCTTCAAAATCATGCAGAGTTCCATGGCAAGAACAAAGAGGAGCCATTGAAAGGAGAAGACCAAAGCCATGATGGAGATAGTTGAAACCCTCGGCCGACATAAAAGTCACAGAGCTCAAAGAAGGAAGTCAAAATGAAGAGTGAATGAGGAATTTAGGGTTGTTTTCCCTCTTTTGTTCAAAGGTTCTTTTCTTGAATTTTTTTTTTGACTTACAAAATACAATAATTACTTTATCCAAAAACTGCCATGGTAAAGACTTTCCCTAGCCATCATAACATGGAGTGGCCAACAACAATGTTTTAGAGTTGATTTTTATTAAGTCAAGAGGCCGATGTGATGTATGGGAAAGGCTCCAAGCCTTGTAAACCTTTTTAAATTTCCTTGGTGGTCGGATGGTGAATGGATAACAATACACATGCTCAAGTTCCTTATCCATTTTCAAAGCATCCAAAGATAGGGTTATCTCCTCATTATGCATGGTGACTAACAACCAAGAGGGTGTATGTTTTGAAATGGAATATGCATAAGGCTATACATGGAGTTTTCAAGGGTAAGCTTTCATGCATGGTGGAGATATGATTTCATGGGGTGATAAGGTATTGTCTTGTAGTGTTTTGATTATTGCATAAAGGCAATTGTAGTAGGAGATTACATGGTGGCAGTATATGATGGGCATTTTTTATGCATGGGGTTTTATGTTATGTGGAGTTGTTCTTCCTTCCTTAATCTCAAATTGCATATGGGGATATAAGGAGATTTAGAAAATATGATGTATGTGCACAAAGGCAATAAGAGGGAGTCATAAGGATATTTATGCATATTTGTTTTGTGCATGGAATGTTATGTGAAGTGACTTAGTTTCTTTTTATTTTCCTTGCAGAGGAAGATAATTTTTCTCATTGATCATTGGAGTGATAAGGTTTTTTGTAATTATTCCTAAATCCTATTTTTTTCTCATATCATGCAAAATAGGCAAATGTATTAGAGTGATAAGGAGTGATATTTTTCTTCTAATCATGCATAATTTTACATATGTATTAATTGTAAATAAATAATAAAGTAATACTCTATAAATTACTTTATTATTTTTCACAAATTGTAACAAATAATAGAGTAATATTCTATTACTTTATTATTTACTCATAATCAATTTTGCTCATGCAAAATCATGCAAATTGATTAGTTGAGTTAACTAGGCCACCTAGGAGGTTTTGCATAACTTTTAGGAGTATTTTTAGGGTCCTTGGTTAAAATTTTGGTCAAACATATGAAGAGGTCCAAATTGAATCTATTTTTGCTCAATTTGTGGCAGTTTTAGGCCCTAATTTCAAAGATTTTTGAGGTTGCTCAGGAATGAGTATTTTTAGAGGCAGTTAACTGCAAGTCCATATTTTTTGCATGCCTCTTAGAGAGAGCATACCTATATATTGTAAAGAAAAAGTTTGTTTTTGCTAGTTCTTGATTCTCTATCTAATTCATACAGATTAGAGAATTCTTGTAGCTCACTTTTATAGTTTTATTGAGAGATCGACAGGTTACAAGTTACCTTTTATCTTTTTGCAAATGTTTCCTTTGTTTATTTCAGATCAGTTGAATTACCTTTCCTTTTAGTGCTAAATTTTGAAGTGATTTTGATAGAATTTTGTTGTGTTTTATTATTAAACCTTCAAAATTATTGTTTCACCTCCTTGTTTACAGCATTAAAGCATATATTCATTATAGGTCTTAGGTTGTGTTAACTAGAAATAGTCTTTTTATGCTATGGAAAAACCATTTCCTTCATAAAAACCTATTTTCAAACCTTCCTTAGAATCATTTTTGTGGTATTTATGCCAAGTCTGGATTGTGTAGAAGTTAGATTTATGGGTAAATATTGTGAATCAGATTGCATTATTTTTATCCATATCAGGTGCATCACCATTTGACCTTTAGTATTCATTTAGTTTCTTTCTTCCCTTTTCCCAAAAAGTAATAACATACATCTCAATAGAACATTTGAAGGGAACCAGCCCATAATCTAAAGGTCTAATCTCGTCATAGGACACCCACAACCTGAGATTAGTCCCATGTTACATGGAATTGCAGTGCTTTAACTAGCCTTGCATACAGGTGCAATTCCCAGCGATAATAGTTGTCGACATGCCCAGTGGGACTTTGAACTAATTTTTTAGTTCAAAAGGACTTATTTCTTTTTGCTATTTTTGGTATGAGCAATAGAATTCCAGCCTTTTAAAGGTTATTATCAGTCTCTGGTGACTCTAATACTTTGGTTTTTTTAGATCAGATCTTGCAGCCTATGAAAAAATATCAAACAAGGTCAAGTAAAAATTCTGAGAAGAAGCATAATCAGTTATCTCCACCAAAAAGAAGAATAAAAGCAGAGAATGAGGCTAATATAATAGATTTATCAGTTGTTATAGATCTACCAAGTACACATCCTGAGTTTGCTTCACATCAGAATCTATTGTTTGCAAGTTTATCAACAGAATTTTTAAGTTTTCCACCAGCAAGCCCAGAAGAATAGATTCCTATTTTTCAAGAGGAACCACTCCTTGAGTTTACTACTGAAGAACCTATGTTACAAGAAATATTCTAAGAAGTTTGAGTCCAAACACCAGCTCAATTTTTACCCACTCCAATGTCTTTACTAGGAGGAGGAAGAGTATTATCGCCTCCTATAGGAGGAGGTGGAGGAGTGTTACCACCACCTGGAGGTGGTGGAGGAGGTGGAAGAAATCCAACACCACCTCAAAATCAACCTTTTGTGTCATTTAATGGATGCAACCCTTTGAATCTAAATTAGCATGATGACATACCGATGGCTGCATTGAAAAGTTTACCAAGTTTTACATAAGAAGATGGGACTACACCCATTGAACATATCAGAGATGCGGCGTCTTTATGTGCTATTCACCACATCACCAAAGAAAACATTGCAATCAAGTTGTTGGCAGCATCACTAAAAGGTAAAGCTCTTCAATGGTTTAGAGGCTTAAGAGTCAATTCAATTAGATGTTGGGATGAATTAGGTGTTGCTTTGAATAGGCAATTTCAAGACAAGTCTGATCATTTATCATTAGTTGAACAAATGACTACTATTAAGAGGGCTCCACAAGAGCAAATGATAGATTTTAATTTCAGATTTCAGAAAACATGAAATAGAATCCATGAAATAGTGAAACCATCACTAGAGCATGCTTTGTTGTATTATTTAAGGGCATTAAATTATGATATTGCTGTTATGATATAATCCATGGGAGGGGTAACTTTACCAGCTACTTTTGATATTGCAATAAGAGTAGAAAATAGTTTAATATAAGCTGGTAAGATAGCACCTAGGCCCCCAATGGCAATCTTTCTAGATATACAGCCTTTAATACCAATTTTAGCCCCACAAATTTTAGCAATACCATCTTTTGGTTATTCAGCAAATACACAAAACGATACAGATCCCATTCATTCTGAATTTAGAGTGCTGAAAAAAATTTAGCAAAACATAGTAAAAATACTACAGACTGTGAGAAATGACTTACTGAGTCTAAAAATTCAAACAAATTAGAACAACAGACCTTACCAAGCAGTGCCTTACCAAGCAAATAGACCTGGTTATCAGGTAGATTTTCAGGGTCAAAGAAGGAATTATAACAATAGGCCAAATCAACAGTACAATCCAAATGTTGTCAGTACATCAAAAGAAATAGTGACTATACGGAACAACATGGTTCAAGACTATGCATGGTGCTATCCCTGTAATCAACCTCCTAATCAGGCCACTTGTCCAAATGGAATAGTAAGTCAAGCTTTGATGGTATAGAATAACTATGTTGTTGCTGAAAATTCAGCAAGTGATGTAAACAACCAGCTGGACATTCAGACTTAGTATGTTAATCTTGATGTAGCTTTCATGAATTGGCAGGGTAATAAATTTTATGATGTAAATTAGTTGCCAGGTCAAAAGTAATCTTTTACTAATATTGTAGCAAACATAAGATTGAAAAAGAGAACTGTTGGCTTGCAACAACAGTCAGGAAATACAAATCGACAAGTTGAAACTGGTAAACAACAAGTTGGAAATGTATCATAGCCAGTTGATAAAGGGAAAAATATAATTTCTACAGCTCAGAATGAGCAAAATCAAGTCTCTACATCAAAAGATTTGCACATTTTGTCAAGACAGCTAACTACAGAAAATAAACAGCCAGCAAAAGACCAACTAGAGGTTGTTGTCCCAAAAGTACAGCAAAAGGTTAGTGGCCCTGCTTTTAATATTTTGGATCATACAAAAAAGACAATAGTAAGCATCTCTATTCTAGATGCTTTACACATTCTAGGATAAAAGGATTTGTTACAAAATACTTTATCTCAGTTGCCTTTATCAAATGAAGTACAAAAATCACATTAACCTCAGATTATGATTGCAAATGAAACAGAAAAAAGAATAGAACAACCTAAACTAGTAGGCAAACCTCCACCATTTTATGTCACTTTGATTGTGGGTGACTATTTAGTTCATAATTGCATGATAAATTCAGGAGCTAGCTATTCAGTTATGCCAAAACAACTAGCTGATAAGTTAGGTCTGAAATATGAACCTATTATTAGAGGTGTTATACAAATGGATGGAACTGAAGTGAGTACAGTTGGAATGTTAAAAAAATTAGGCCTTACTCTGCATGCTTGTCCAAACTTTGTTATATACCAGGACATTTATGTCATTGATTTTCCACCTACCTTTGCCATTTGCTTATTCAGAAATTTTACAGCAAGGTTAGGTGGGTATTTATCATCTGATTGGACACAATAATTCTTTAGAACTAGATATGGAACCAAGGTTACAATCAAGTCTGAACCACTAGCAAAAGATCATTTGGAACCTTACACACCCAGTTCTATAAATGCAAATCTTCCTATTTTTGATCAAGAGGATCTGATTCTTGTCCAAGATCCAAACACACCTTTAGAAGGAATTCTAAATTTGGTTCTAGACCAATGGGTAGCAGAAAAATATGAAACAGATCCATTTGAGAAAATGGATGAGATTGGCCTTGGCATGTACATGATTCAAGAAAATAATACAGTTATTCTAAATCTGATTAAAAAATAAAAACAACAAACTGTAGAGTCTGAAATGATGTTTGGGAACTATTTTTTGATGGTTCTAGAAGCAAGGTAGGAGCTAGAGGAGGAGCTATTTTAGTTTCTCCCACAGGTGAGAAATATTATTCATCTTTCAGATTTGCTTTCATCTGTTCTAACAACTCAACTGAATATGAGGCTTTAGTTCATGGACTAGAATGGCCAAGGAAGAGAAAAATCTGATGTTTAAAAGTTTTTGGAGACAGTGAGTTAGTGGTTAAACAAGTCAGAAACCTTGCTGCTACAAAAAATGACTTGCTGAAATTATACAAACATAAAGTTTGGGACATGATAAAAGAGTTTGATGCATTTAATCTGATATTTGTACTTAGAATTGAAAACAAGCAAGCTAACAAACTAGCTGCTATAGGAGATGAATATGATATTCCTACTAAAATGAAGAATATTCACTCTCCTTTATACATCAAAGTTGTTGTTAGACCATCAGTTCCAGATAATAATATTAGTTGGCAAGTGTTTGACAGTGATGAACAAATTATAAATTTCTTAATACAAGAAGCTAAATTTTCTGTAGGTAATCAACAGAATTTTGTATAATAATACGATGATCAAAACTTCATTTAAGATCAACTAAGCTACCCAAAGGCTTAGTGACCTTGGAATCTATCTTTAATATTGATGATCAAGTAAGAAAACACAAAACCAGCTTGTCAATAAAGCAAGAACATTATGAATCTATTGAGATCTTTAAAGGAAGGTTGCTCAAGTTGGGAAAGATATGTACAAAACAAGAACAACAAGCATTCATGCAGCTCTGTCAAGAGTTCAGTGAAATTTTTGTATGCAAATATGGAGATCTAAAAGGTTTCAACCCTAAGTTAGCTCAACACACAATAGAGTTGGAACCCAAAGCTAAACCTAGACAGAAGCAAAGACTATTGAATCCCAAACTAGAAGTGCTTATGAAAATAGAACTCAATAAACTCATTGAAGGAAATATCATTTTTCCTATCAAACATACTTCATGGGTTTCTGACTTGGTTCCTATCAGAAAGAAAAATGAAGAAATTAGATTCTATGTTGATTTCTGTGATTTAAATAGAGCATCTTTAAAATATCATTATACTTTACCATCTATGGAACATATATTGCAGATTGTTTCTGGATCAAAGAGATTTTCTTTATTGGATGGTTATTCAAGTTATAACCAAATTCTTGTAAAAGAGGAAGATCAATACAAGACAGCTTTTACCACAAAATGGGGCACACTAGCATATAGAAAGATGCCATTTGGCTTATCAAATGTAGGTGCAACATTTCAAAGAGCAATGGACATGGATTTTCAAGGCCTAATCAATAAAATTGTGCTTGTATACTTAAATGATTTGACAATTTTTTCTAAAAAAGTTGAAGATTATTTTCATCATTTAAGACTAATCTTTGAAAGATGTAGAGAATTTGGGGTATCATTAAACCCAAAGAAGAGTATTTTCTCTATTCATGAAGGCAAACTACTAGGACACATTGTGTCTAAGGATCGAATATCAATTGATCCTGAAAGAATTACTACAATATTGGCATTACCTCTTCCTGCACATAAGAAAGGCTTACAGAGCTTTCTGGGAAGAATTAACTTTGTAAGAAGGTTTATTCCAAACATAGCAGCACTTTTACAACCTCTTACAACAATGTTGAAGAAGAATATTCCCTTCAGCAGACCAAAGAAGCAAAGCAGAGTTTTGAAGAGATAAAGGAAGCACTTGTTCCTGCTCCAACTCTGATAAATCTAAATTTAGATAAAGACTTCATTTTATATGCATTTGGTGATGCAGAGTGCATAGTGAAACACTTAAAACAAGGGTGAAATACCCATCAAAACCCATAGTATACAATACCGAACCACATACATTCCTTTATGATCAGCAAGACCATATGCTATCGGCAACCCAAAGTCTTTCCTGTCGATACCCTAAGTCTGTCTGATGACATGTCTTTTCGGTGTGACCTTCCTCGTCAGTGAGCACTTTGTATGTGCCCCTAATACACCAATGGAACAACTTGTATATACTTTCGCTGACTTGCGATCACCGGTTTCCTTCACCACTACTACGGGTCACCTCTTACATCTAACACAATGTATATGCACAATGTATACTCTCAATATACATTCGGTAGATACATTTGAAACATGTATTCAGAATATGTATTCGATGGGACCATTTGAGTTTCTTTATATGTCGATACACTATCGGTCAGACTTCCAATATCAAAAGTTTTCAACCTTCTCTCTCAATGTACCTAACTCAATGTATCTTCTCAATGTACATTCGTAACATGCATTTTCAATGTGCTTTGCAACATACACACCCAATGTGCTTTTGTGATATACACACGAAATGACTCTTGACATGCATTTGCGATATACACACAAAATATATACTCAATGAAACAACATGAATCTTACACCAATGTAAACCTCTGGAAACCCTACAATGACACAGACTCTTTTCTCCGACAACCTAGCACATGAGGATGCTAGGATCTATCAGCACCATTGTACGTGATCCTGCAGACACAAAACCAAACGAACAAAATGAAAACAATACAATTGTATAGCCATTCCACCGATTTCAAAGAAATCTAACCAGTGGAATGGACTAAGAATCCACCTTGACCACAAAACAAAAATTTGATTTATACAGAGAAAACCTAACGAATTCAGAATGATAGAAAGATACACAGAACATGATTCATTTATTATGCTTTTCAGAAATGTGCATACATAGATGCTTTGCTTCACAATTGCAAATCACACTCCTCTTAGATCTGATTACATTCGATCACAATATCATATGACTAATTACAACCTCAAACCCTAACACCTGATCTTGTTCATTTCCCTAGTTTTTATAGATTCATCCAGAGTAGTACCAAACTAACTTCGAGCAGCTAGGAGATCGATCCAAGCGGCTGGGAAGTACTACTACCTATTTTGGCATTATTGCTATTTTTAGCATTATGCAATTACAATTAACAAATGTCCCCTAAGTCACTTGGGACTTACAAAATGAACCTAGACACAAACTGAAATGAAAATGCATTGGTCAATAGACCTTATTACAAAAGAAAACATGATTTTCTAGGTGGTCCTGCACCATACTCCCGGGGCTGAAAAGAACTGAAGTCCCTTACGGAACCAAGTCTGAAATAGTAACCCCATGCTTGAGGATATCCTCCTCACTCATCTAGGTTGCATCTTCATCAGGCAAACCATGCCATTTGACCAGATACTTCTTGTAGATTTTATGTCTAGTCTTCTTCTGAACTTTGGTGTCCAAAATACATTCTAGTTGTATTGGCTAACTCAGTTGAAAATTAGAAATCCATTCTACATCCCCTACTCCTGTCACATCTAAATTTGTAACATTATCTCCCCTGAATGGAAACAGTTCTAACACATTGAAAATGGGTGATATTGTTAAACTTGGAGGAAGTTCAATTTTCTATGCATTAGGCCCAATTTTGCATGGAACTATATTCTTCATATGAAGCTTCATGGGCTGCCCCTTCAGAAGTCTTTCCTTCTTCAGATATGCCATTGCCAGATCTCCAACTTTGTATTGGACATCCCTTTTCTTCTGATCAACTCTCTTTGTATTTCCCTGTGTTCTTCTGGATAGTTTCTCTTACAGCATCATGGATATCCTTCATGCTGACTGCAAAATCTTCTCCTTGTCCACTCTATTTTTCCACGTTCTGGAGATCCCTGAGCTCCAAAATTCCCCTGGGATGAATCCCATATACAACTTCAAAAGGGCTCTTTCCTGTTCTCCTATTAACATAATCATTATATGCAAACTCTGCTTGTGGGATGATCATATCTCATGCTTCTCCATGATGTTTAGTCAAACACCTCAAAAGATTACCTAGTGATCTATTCACCACCTTAGTTTGTCCATCTGTCTAAGGGTGATATGCTGATGTGAAAGATAATTGAGTGCCCAGTTTCTTCCACAATGTGCACCAAAAGTGTCCCACAAACTTGGGATCTCTGTCAGTGACAATATTCAATGGCAAACCATGAATTCAAACTATTTCTCTAAAGAACAAGCCAACAATGTGTGAAGCATCATTGGTACATTTGCATGACACAAAATGAGCCATTTTACTGAATCTGTCAACTACAACAAACACACTATCAAAACCTCTTTGAGTCCGGGGAAGACCCAAAACAAAATCCATACCAATACACTCCCATGGCCTTTGCGGAATTAGAAGTGGTTGATAGAGACCTACATTGGATGAAGTCCCTTTGGCTCTCTGGCAAATGTGACAACTGTCTACAAAATTTTTGACATTTGTTTGCATCTTAGGCCAGAAATAAAACCTTCTCACTTGCTCCAATGTCTTGTCCAATCCAAAATGACCTCCAAGACTACCACAATGTTTCTCTTGTATGATGTTCTCCCTCATGGAACATCTAGGCACACACAACTGGTTGCCTTTAAACAGTAACCCCTGCTGTAGCAAAAATTTAGAAAATTTAGAATGATAGGAATCTCAAAATTGTGAACAAACTACATATATCTCCTTGAAGTCCTCATCATCCTGGTACATATTCTTGAGAGAATCCACTCCCACACTTTGCAACTGGATTTCCTATATAGTGCACACTTTTCTGCTCATAGCATCTACCACCTTGTTAGCTTGTCCCTTCTTATGTTTGATGGAGAAAGTATACAACTAGAGTTGTTCGACCCACTTCATATGCCCGTGCTTTAGCTTCTCCTGCGAATTTAGAAAACTCAAAGCATGGTTGTCAGTATAGGCAATGAATTCCTTGAGCAAGAGATAATGTATAAATTTTTCCAATGCTTGAACCATTGCATACAATTCTAGATCATGTGTGGAATACTTGCGTTTAGCATCATTCAACTTTTCACTAAAGAAAGCAATAGGTCGACCTTCCTGACTCAAGACAACACCAATGGCAAGGTTACTAGCATCACATTCCACAGTAAACAACTTATTAAAATTAGGCAAAACCAAAATGGGTTTCTTTGCTATTTTCTGTTTGAGAATCTCAAAAGACTCATCAGCTGCTCTATTCCAAACAAACTTAAATTTTTGTCCTCCTTTTATGGTATCCAGAATGGGTGCACAAATATGACTGAATCCTCTTATGAATTTCCTATAAAAAGTTGCCAACCCATGAAAACACCTTACATCACTGATAGTTTTGGGTGCTGCCAAGACAGAATAGCATTCACCTTCTCTGGATCCATTTTCAAATTGCCCTGAGATATCACAAATCCAAGGTATGTGAGTTCTTCCTTCATGAAGACACTCTTCTCCATATTGATCATCAGTTTCTCCTCATGTAGCTTCTTCAACACCTATTCCAAATGTTGCAAATGTTCTTCTTTTGTCCTGCTGAAAACTAGAATATCGTCAAGATAGACAACAACAAATTTACCAATAAAATCCTTCAATACCTCATTCATTAGATGCATGAAAGTACTTGGAGCATTGGACAGTCCAAATGGCATCACTAGCCATTCATAAAGACCTTCATTAGTCTTAAAGGCTGTCTTCCATTCATCCCCTTCTCTAATCCTGATTTGATGGTATCCATTCTTGAGATCAATTTTAGAAAAATACTGAGCTCCACCCAAACAATCCATAAGGTCCTCTATTCTAGGCATAGGAAACCTATATCTGATGGTGATCTCATTTATGGCTCTCAAATCGGTACATAACCTCCATTTGTCATCCTTCTTGGGAGCTAAAACTGTGGGTACAACACATGGACTAAGACTTTTCCTCACCAGGCTTTTATCCAACAGTTCATGTACTTGTTTAGCAATCTCCCAATTCTGGTTAGGTGTCATTATATAAGCTAGTTTATTTGGCAATATGGATCCTAGGATGAATTCAATCTGATGACATATGTCTCTCACAGGTGGTAGTACATTGGGCATATCCTCCACCATGATACCCTTATATTTGTCTAACAATTCCTACACTTCCTTAGGGACTTTTCCCTTGCTATTTTCAGACAAATTAGAATTGTCTTTAGGTTTCAAAATCAGAGGATACCCCTGGGTTCCCTCTTCTTTCAGAGTATGGAGAAACTCTTTTTCACTCATTAACATGATACTTGAGCCTACATTCTTTTCTACACCTTCTTTTGGTAAAGGATCCATCTTATACTGTCTACCATTCTTGGTGATCAAAAAGGAATTGGATTTACCATCATGCTGGGCTTGTACATCATACTACCAAGGTCTACCTAATAGTAAATGGCATGCATCCATGGGAATTATATCACACAAAAGTTTATCCCCATATTCCCCTATCTGAAATTCTACCCAAGCTTGTTCATCAACCAAGACTTGTTGTCCTTTGTTCAACCATGACACTTTGTATGGATTCACATGTGGCAATCTTTTCAAATTCAATTTCTCTACCATTTCTATTGAAACTAAATTTTCAGTGGAGCCAGAATCAACAATTACCTTTAAACACCTTTTACCAGAAATTTTACACAGAGTTCTAAATAGTGTCTTCCTCTGGGGTGGTTCCTTATTCTGTGGTACCTTCAGCATCATCCTTCTCATCATGAGATTCTCTCCATCTTGTGCTAGAGTCATGCTTCCCATAGGTGAGTTCACACTCTAACAATCTTCTTCTTGAATCAGCTAGTTCCTTCTCTCTCCTCCGTGAGAGCTTGAGGCTTTCTCCGGACACCTACCTGTTGTGTGCCTGATTTAGTTACAATTATAACATCTTCCTGTGAAGACATTAGGACCTCTACCTGGTCCACCAAATTTGCCTCTCCCATTGGGTCTCCTTCCTCTGAAACCCTCTCTAGAACCAGATTCTCCATTGTGTTCTTGCTGACTGGACTCCCCTTGAGTCTTTTGAAACTAATTTATGCCACCAAAGCTATTCCTGCCCCTGAAATTTCTTCCACCTCTAACTCTATTTTGTTGTTCTCCCTTTCTTTTCTGCTTCTCTTCTACTCTCAGTGCCACTTCGAAACACTTGTCCACGGTTTCTGGTGTCAAGATGGTAATCTCATCTTGTATACTATACTTCAGGCCATTAATATACCTGGCAACTCTTCCTTTCTCATCCTCAGCATGTCCACACCTTAGAGACAATTTGTGAAATTCCTCTGTGTAGGTGAATACATCCATATCCTTTTTCCTAAGGTTCTACATTTTCCTGTATATTTGCACTTCATAATCCGCTGGTAGGAACTGAGCCTTGATCCTCTCTACCATCTGACTCCAGGATGAGATCATGCTCTTGCCACTCTTCCCCCTTTCTCACTGGGTGTAGTTCCACCATGTGAGTGCATCGCCCTTTAATTTTGTCTTTGCAAACTTGACTCTTCTATTCTCCGATACCTCCTTGTATTCGAAGTAATTGTTCAAAGCCTCGACCCATTCGATGACTTCATCTGCATCCATCTTTCCGCTGAACATCAGAATCTCCATTCTTGCCTCAGAGGACTCCTTACCAAGTGATTTTATGGCCTCCAGAAATTGTTTCTGGTCTGCAGATATACTTGTTTGTTCTGGGGTTGTTTCCTCTTCCCCATCTTCTTCTGCTTCATCAGACTCCTTGTTTGATTTCCTACCTTTTCCTAAGGTCTTCAACTCAGCCTGGAGCACTTCCTTGACTCCATTCTTGATCATCTCCTCCTTCTCCTTGAATTTCTTGACCACTTCAGTGGTCATTCCCTTTGGAGGCATATCACTAGCCCCTTCTTCACTTTCTCTGTCTGACATAAACATTCACAGACAACACCAACACTTCTACAGACCTTTCGCTAGCTTTGATACCAATTTGATGTAGAGTGCACAGTGAAATGCTTAAAACAACGGTGAAATACTCATCAAAACCCACAGTATACAATACCAAACCACATACATTCCTTTATGATCGGCAAGACCATATGCTATCGGCAACCCAAAGTCTTTCTTGCCGATACCCTAAGACTGTCCAATGACATGTATTTTCATTGTGACATTCCTCGTCGGTGAGCGCTTTGTATGTGCTCCCGATACACTGATGGAACAACTTGTATATACTTTCACCGACTTGCGATCACCGGTTTCCTTCACCACTACTACGGGTCACCTCTTGCATCTAACACAATGTATATGCGCAATGTATATTTTCAATATACATTCGGTAGATACATTCAAAACATGTATTCAGAATATACATTTGGTGGGACCGTTTGACGTTCTTTGTATGCCAATACACTATCGGTCAGACTTCCAATATTGCAAGTTTTCAACCTTCTCTCTCAATGTACCTAACTCAATGTATCTTCTCAATGTACATTCGCAACATGCATTTTCAATGTGCTTTGCAACATACACACCCAATGTACTTTTGCGATATACACATGAAATGACTCTCGACATGCATTTGTGATATACACACAAAATGTATACTTGGTGAAACAACATGAATCTTACACCAATGTAAACCTCTGCAAACCATGCAATGACATAGACCCTTTTCTATGACAACCTAGCACATGAGGATGCTAGGATCTATCAGCACCATTGTACGCGATCTTGTAGACACAAAACCAAATGAACAAAACAAAAACAAAAGAACTGTACAACCATTCCACTGATTTCAAAGAAATATAACTGGTGGAATGGACCAAGAATCCACCTCGACCACAAAACATAAATTTTATTTATACAGACAAAACCTAATGAATTTGGAATGACAAAAAGATACACAGAACATGATTCATTTATTATGCTTTTCATAAATGTGCATACACAGATGCTCTGTTTCACAATTGCAAATCACACTCCTCTCAAATCTAATTACATTCGATCACAATATCATATGACTGATTACAACCTCAAACCCTAACACTTGATCTTGTTCATTTCCCTGGTTTTTATAGATTCGTCCAGAGTAGTACCAAACTGACTCCAAGCGGCTGGGAAGTACTACTGCCTATTTTGGCATTATTTCTATTTTTAGCATTATGCGATTACAATTGACAAATGTCCCCTAAGTCACTTGGGACTTACAAAATGAACCTAGACACAAACTAAAATGAAAATGCATTGGTCAATAGACCTTATTACAAAAGAAAACATGATTTTCTAGGTGCTCTTGCACCATTTTTGGTGTTATCCTTAGTGAAGAAATGCGACTGAAAAGCTCAAGAGGGTCCACATCAGGTAGTGTTTTGAATGTAGAAAGCAGGGGTAGATGAAAGAATAGAGAAAAAGGTTCTCGAGGTCATGAGAAGTCATAAGGAAAATCAAAGGACAAGAGGTCCAAATCTAGAGGATAGAAGGATTGAGCTGGTATTGTGGGAAACCAGGTCATCTGAAGAAAGATTACTGGTCTCGAAAGAATAAAGGAGACAAACAAGAAGGCAATAAGGAGGAAAATGTGGTAAGTAACAAATATGAAGATGATGCTTTGATGCTTTGATACTTCCCTAGATAATGTTGATCTGATTCATGGGTTTTAGATTTAGGGGCCTCATTTCATGCCACATCCCATAAAAGTTATTTTTTTGATTATGTCCAAGGGGATTTTGGGCTGGTTTATTTAGGAGATAATGAACCTTGTTAGATTGTTGGAAAGGGAAGAATCAAGATTAAGTTGTAGAAGGAGAATCATTGACTACTACAAGAGGTAAGGCACATTCCAAGGCTGAGTAGGAATTTAATTTCAGTAGGGCAGTTAGTTGATGAAGGTTGCATTGTTACATTTACTGATAAAAATTGGAAGGTTTCAAGAGGTGCCTTAATAGTAGCAAAAGGTGTGAAAGTAGGCACCTTATATCTTTGTATAGGTCATAGTGTTCCTTCTATTTTAGTTGTTGCAAAGAAAAAACAAACAAGTTCAGGAACAGTTGCTATAGGTTCACAGGAAGAGATTGAAATAGTTGCTACAGGTTCTGAGACAACACTGTGGCTTAACAGACTTGGGCATATGAGTGAAAAAGGTATGAAGGTACATCATTCTAAGAAAGTTTTACTAGGTTTGAAATGTATTAATATGGATTTCTGTGAAAGTTGTGTGTATGACAAACAAAAGAGAGTCAGTTTTTTCAAGGATGGGAAATAAAAGAAAGATGAAAAGTTTGAGCTTGTGCATATAGATGTATGGGGACCGGCTTAGGTATCTTCTCTTGGTGGCTCTCAATATTATGTTACATTCATAGATGATGCAACTAGGAAGGTTTGGATTTATTTCCTTAGGCAGAAATCTGATGTATTTGAAACATTTAAGAAATGGAGAAACTTGGTTGAGAATGAGTCAGGTAAAAGATTAAAATGTCTCAAATCTAATAATGGTGGTGAGTATTATAGCAAAGAGTTTGAGGATTATTGTTCCTTTAATGGAATTTGTAGGCAAAAAATGGTTCTAGGGACTCCACAAGAAAATAGAGTGGCTGAGCACATGAATAGGATAATAATGGAGTGTGCAAGGAGCATGAGATTGCATGCTGGGCTGCCTTTAAACATGTGGGCAGAGGCTACCAATACCGCTGTATGTTTAATTAATAGAGGTTCTTCAGTTCCTTTGGTCTATGGTATTCTAGAAGAAGCATGGACAGGTAAGAAGGTGAGTTATTCTTTTCTCAAAACGTTTAGATGTGAAGCATTTGCACATGTAGATTATGAAAATAGAACCAAACTGGATGCAAAATCAAAAAAGTATATCTTCGTTGGATATGGCATTGATGAATTTGGTTATAGGATTTGGGATGTTGAAAATCTAAAAATTGTGAGAAGCAAGGATGTTGTATTCAATGAGAAGGTGATGTACAAAGATCAGTTGTAGTAGCATGAGAAGAAAAAAAAAAGGATTATGTGGTGCTGGATGATACTCCAAATAGTGATGTTCCAGTGGTTCCTCATGCTCAACAATAGCAACAAGAAATACCACAAACTCCAGTGAATGTTAGACGGTCAACAAGGCTAAGTAGACCTCCTGAAAGGTTTTCTCCTTCTTTGTATTCTATTTTGTTAACAGATGTTGGTGAACTAGAAGGGTATGATGAAGCCATGTAGGTGGATACAAAGGTTCGGTGGGAACTTACAATGAAAGAAGAAATGGACTCCTTGCTAAAAAATTAGACTTGGGAATTATGTAAGTTGCCTACAGATAAAAAGGCTTTACCAAATAAATAGGTTTATAGGCTAAAAGAGGAAGATGGAGGTAAGAAGAGATTTAAACCCAAGTTAGTTGTAAAAGGATTTGCACAAAAAAAAGGTATTGATTTTGATAAGATATTTTCTCCAGTTGTCAAGATGACTTCTATTCGTACTATTTTAAGTATTGTGGCTATTGAAGATTTACATTTGGAACAGTTAGATGTGAAAACCACTTTTCTCCATGGTGATTTGGAGGAGGAGATATATATGGAACAACCATAGGGATTTGAGGTCAAAGGTAAGGAGAAATTAGTGTGCAGATTGAAGAAGAGTTTATATGGCTTGAAACAAGCACCTCAGCAATGGTATTTGAAATTTAATAGTTTTATGGCTGATCAGGGCTACAGTCGGTGTAGTTGTGACCATTGTGTTTATTTTAAGAGGTTGGATAATGACAGCTACATTATTTTATGTTTATATGTTGATGACATGCTTGTAGCAAGGTCTAACATGGATCACATAAGAGAGTTAAAACAACAGTTAGCACAATCATTTGCTATGAAGGATTTGGGGGCAGCAAAACATATCCTTGGTATGAAAATTTACAGAGATAGGAAGAATAGAAAATTGACTCTATCTTAGGCTGATTATGTTGAAAAGGTGTTGCAGAGATTCCATATGGAGAATGCAAAACCTGTTAGCACACATTTGCCTAGTCATTTGAAATTGACTAAGGAGACGTGTCCTGAGACACAAGAGGAAGAAGAAAAAATGTCCAAGGTACCATATGCTTCAGTTGTAGGAAGCTTAATGTACGCCATGGTATGCATGAGACTAGATATTGCACATGTTGTAGGAATCATAAGCAGGTATATGAGTAATCCTATATTGGAGTATTGGAATGCGGTAAAATGGATTCTTAGATTTTTGAGAGGTACATCTAATAAACACTTATATTTTGGGGGCTCTAATACTGATTTATCAAGTTATGTAGACTTAGATTTGGCAGGGGATATTGATACTAGGTAGAGTACTACAGGTTATGTCTTTACTGTAGGTGGGACATCAGTGAGTTGGATCTCATGGTTGTAAAAGGTGGTTGCTTTATCCACCACAGAGGTAGAGTATGTAGCTGCAACAGACGCAAGCAAGCATATGATATGGCTGCAATCTTTCATGGAAGAATTAGGGAAACAACAGGCTAATAGTTGTTTATTTACAGATAGCTAGAGTACCATACATCTTGTAAAGAATTCTGCCTCGCATTCAATGACCAAACACATACAGCTAAGGTATCACTTCATCTAATCGGTGTTGGATGATGGACAGTTATGGCTAGAAAAGATCCATACAGATGAAAATCTAGCGGATATGTTTACAAAGGCAGTAACAAGGGAGAAGTTGACCTCCTCTTCAACTTCAGTTGGTCTTCAAGACTGAAAAATAATAAAATTAGAACAACATAGTCCAGGGTGCTTATTTCTAGTGGGAGCTATAGGGTCAGCAGTGTTGTGATCAGTCTCCAAGTGGGAGATGATATGGTGTGGAGTCTGATCAGTCTCCAAGTGGGAGATGGTTGTTATATGGATCCTAATCAGACTCGGAGGTTAAATTTACCCCACTTTTATCGGTTCAGTTTCCCCCCAAATTATTTAACAGGGTCAAGGGGCAGCGCCAATAATTTTTTATTATTTTATTAAGGCGTCGAGAGTTGTTTTTCTATTGACCGAAATAAAAAACCCTATTTTTGTAACCGACATAAGGCTTGATAAAAAGCTGCTAAGGGTTAGGGTTTCTTTTGATGTATTGTAGCATTTTGCAGTGGTATTGAGTTGCAAGGATTGCTGGTTGTAATCGGTTTGATTTACTGGATAATAATATTGGACTCTCTGTTGGTGGATGTAGCCCGAGTTTAGGTGAACCACGTTAAAACTTGTCTCTTGCTATTATTATTTATGTGTATTTCCATTCCTCTGTTTAATCTTTATTTACATTTAATTGATATCTTCTGCATGTAATCCCTAACAATCCACCACCACTCCATGAATGAGGAGTCCTATCCTCATTTCATGGAGTTTAGGTACCTCAACTTCTCCCTATTTATACATGCTTTTGAGGCCAATACATCTAGTTGAATTCATTCATTTTGATGTGTTATGTGCTTGTGATTTATCATTTTGATCTATAGGTTTCTTATAATTTATTTACAAGTTTTTATATATTCTAGAATCATATGGATTGTGGATTAGATGGTTATATGTCACGATCTTATCAATTGCATTATATTGATTGATTAGGGGATCATGCATCTTATGTATCCACTGATCTATCAAGTGCATAGATCTTGAAGGCAAAATGGTCACAACCATTGATTGTAGGTTCTCATTAGTGGCCAAAACCACAGTATGTCAGTTAAAGTATGAACATATGGTATTTTTACAAGGGTCTTTCTCTATGAGAACAAATTGAATAATTCTACATGGGATCAACTGGCAAGTGATGGTGGGCCCTTTGTATCTACTCAACCATAATTCTTTGCAAGGCTTTTTATATTCTAGAATAATATGGATTGTTGATTAGATGGTTATATGTCATGATCTTATCAATTGCATTATATCGATTGATTAGGGGCTCATGCATCTTATGCATCCACTGATCTATCAGATACATAGATCTTGAAGGTAAAATGGTCACAACCATTGGTCATAGGTTATCATTAGTGGCCAAAACCAAAGTATGTCAGTTAAAGTATGAAAATATGGTATTTTTATAAGGGTCTTTCTCTGTGAGAACAAATTGAATAATGGTGTTCATTATTTTTCCACAGTCCATGATGTTGTTGAGAGAAAGCTTCTGGATTTGACTGTGTAATTGTTTTTCCTCAACGTTTCGGCTCACACTCAGTGAGCCATCTTCAGGAGAAAGGAGAGCATGAGAGCAAAAAATGAGTGTGACCCGAAACGCTGAGGAAAAACAATTACATAGTCAAATCTAGAAGCTTTCTCTCAACAAATTGAATAATGCTACATGGGATCAAATACCAAGTGATGGTGGGCCCGTTGCATCTACTCAACCATATTTCTTTGCAAGTTTTTTTATATTCTAGAATCATATGGATTGTGGATTAGATGGTTATATGTCACAATATTATCAATTGCATTATATCGATTGATTAGGGGATCATGCATCTTATGCATCCACTGATCTATCAAATGCATAGATCTTGAAGGCAAAATGGCCACAACTAGAAATTGATCGTAGGTTCTCATTAGTGACCAATGTAAAGTGTAAGTGAAATGATAAGAGGAATGGGAGATGAACACATGACATGTTCTAATTGTTTGTGGTGGATAGGTCTATCAAGAAGTAAGATTTTTGAAGGCCCATTGATTGCTTGTAGCCATTGATTTAAAAAGTGATACATCTAAGTTGTTGGTCAAGATTAAATTTCAAACTAGTTAACCAATAGGGTAGAATGGAAAACATGAGAGTATGGGACTAGCCAAGGAAATAATTTAGATGCAAATTTGATCAAGAACTTAGGAATTGGTATTAATAGCTTAGTTGAAAACATTTGGTGGTAGTGGTTGAGGGAATTATTATAATTACATGACAAATAATTGTAGAGGTAGATATGATTTGGCTACTAACTTTTTGATAAGATATGGTACAGTTGAGGAATTTAATGGGAATCAAGGCATGCCTAATACTATTCATGAAAAATGATGAAGGAAGTTGACTAATTGGTTTCAGGTTATCTTCCATCTATTTAATTGACATCAAAAGATAATTAAGTCAAGTTTCAAAAGGCATGCTACCTATAAATCTATGGAATATTCTCCATGTATATGAAAAGTATGATTTAAAGGAATGTACTCCAATACATGAGTCATGATTCAACGTGCTATGTTCTCTATAATTTCTTAATGCCTAGATTCAATAGTGTAGAATGGCGTTATCTTTTAGGAAAGTTTTTTACTTGATAAATTTAATGAAATGATTATATACTTGAGATGCAATGGTGCAAATTGAAATACCTATAATTAGCTATGCAAAAGATCTTGGCAGGATTGTTGGTTATAAATGCAAGCTCTCTCTATGGAAATCTTCTTGATCCTTGGCCATTTTTGTGTATAGAGTAGAATGTAGTGTATTTTATGGTGATCAAATGGGGTACACCAAAATTGAGAAAGGTTGTGGGAGAGATTTGTGTGAAGTTTGGTGAAGGAGTTGTAAGTAAATACCAATCATTAGGGGTAGATTTTCCATAGTTAGAGAAGTATTTTTGACAATACATGTAATCTATCATACTTATGGCCCATCACATTTGTTGACTTCTACTAGGTTTGAGGTTGTTCTTTACCATTAAGTTTTAATAGGAATCTTGTATGCTATTTATAAATGTACTTTTCCAAAACCACATGTAAGGGCTATTGAGTATCATATGTTGTCTCTAGAAACCCTACTTTAGTTGATATATTTGCATTTCAATGAATTTCATTTTGGATAAATCTAAAACTAGACAAATTGGATTCCATAGCAAAGTTTTTGTTGAATTGATAGGCTTTGCATAAATTTTTTTTACCCTTCAGCATTATCTTCTTTCTCATATAGTTCTAAATTATCAACAAGGGGATAAAAAAATTCTCCCAGGAACAGATATTCGTTTCCCAGGAACGGATATTTGTTTCCCAGGGACGGATATTCGCTTCTAGCTACCCAGAATAGATATCCATTTTGCTTTAGTTTTGCCTTGTATTTAGGCTTGGGACTGTCATAGTTGACTTTCCCTGAATTCTAACATGTTTACAAGTTTCACTCTCCTCTTCAAACTTCACCCTTCATTTTGACAAAAATTTTTTAATTCAAAATTGATAAAACAAAAAGGGTCTATTGAAGAAAATGTTAGCTTTCTAAAAATATAAGATTTGCTTGGTTATCATATTATTAAATAATTATTAATAATTTTCCATATACTATGTGTCTGAAATCCTAATTGACACATTGATTGAAAAACATACATAACTTTCATTCACCTTTTTCAGATCCAAAAGCTGTTTCACACTCTATTCTTTTCTAGCTATAGGTTAAAAAAAATGAATTTCAATTTTATTTGATTGAGTTAGGTTGGCTGAAAAATTACTTTTTAGTTTTTTTAAAAAGTCACAGTAAAGAAATCATAACTAATTAATTTTTTAGAAAAAAATTTCAAAAAAATGTGTCACATTCAGGCATGAGTCCTTTACTTATTGTGAAAGATTCAAAAAATAAATAAAAATTTGTTCATAGTTAGGTTGGATGGAATGACACTCACTTTTTAGTTTTTTTTTAAACTTAATAGCTGGTCATTGAAATATTCATTTTTCACTAAGTAACTTTAGTTTTAAAAAAATTAGTAGCCCATAACTAGATTCAATTCTCTACAAATTTTGTTTTTACATATTTCTCAAATTGTGTAGATAATCCATTCAAATTTTCACATGAACTTGATTAAGTCTGACTTTTAGTATTTTCATTGCCACTTAGAGGTATTGTTTATCCCATCATGATCTTGCACATACCCATATACCATTGAAGTCCCTACTAAACTTTTGTAGAAGCTTGTACACCCATGGAAACTTCTAACCTTAGTTATGCTTCTTGGTTCCAGCCACTCAACAATTTTCTTGATCTTCTCTTAATCCATATTTAGTAATCCTAATGATATTATGAATCCTAAGTATGTAAGCTCCTTCCTCATGAATGTGTAACTTCTTTAGGTTGATGTGTGTGTCTTCTTTCCCCAATTATGCCAATACCTATTGCAAGTGCATAAGATGCTTCTCCCTCATCTTGTTGAACACCAAGATGTTATCGAAACATATGACCACAAACTTGCCTAGAAACAACTTAACAACCTCGTTCATCAACCTCGTGAACATGCTTGGGGTATTTGTCAACCCAAATGGTATCAAAATCCATTCACACACATCTTTCTTCATTCTACATGTGGTCTTTCATCCATCCCCTTTATCATCTTAGTAGCATTCTTCATGCTTTTGTGTTCTTCTAAACCTTGGTTTATTGCCATTAAATCAATCCATCTAGAGACCCTTAGAATTTAGCAAATTCCTTAAAGGTGTTTGTAAAAATTATCTACTCCTTACTATATTTAGATATCAAAAGATCAAGGTGGACATATTCAAACTGTTAGATTTTTGTTAATTCATTCCAATGAACACAATTTCAAGTCTATGTGTTAGTTTAGTTTTACAAGCATGGAAATTGGATCTTCAAGCCAAAGTGAAACATATTTAATCAATTTGTATATTTTGAGACATTCATTTGAACCAATCCTAAAAATTCAGTGTTGTGTGGAATTAATTTGCAACATCTTTAACATCACTTTTCCATCTACAAAATCATAATATTTAATTTGATTTAATCTTAGTATTTAATATTTCCAATCCAAACTCTCTTATCTAACTTAATTGTTGATTAATTGTTTTAATTACTTGATTAGCTTGAATAATTTATGTGAAATATATTTTTCCCTTACACTATTATAACTAATAACTCTTTAGCTATAACATATTAAGATTCTTATAATTTAGAGTGTTAGGTACCTCGTTATTTCTCTAACCAACTTACTAAGTTTTTTTTATTTTAGTCCACATTAATTATAAACCAACCTCTTTTTGATAGACTTTTGGTTAACAATCATTATAAATCTAACTACAATAAAATCTAACCTCTTAATAAAATTTAATTAGAATGACAAAGACTTTTGGTTAGCAATCATTATAAACCTACCTCTTCTTAATAAAATCTAACTAGAATGACAGAGATCTTGAAAGCAAAGTTTCAACCTCTTGCTCTCTAACTAGCAGGCATTCTAACAGTTGCTAATAAACCTGAAGCCATACTACTATACAATAATAAAATATTCAATACATAGGCTTATACTCAGTTTTTTAAGAATTGCCTATAGTGGTTCAAATTTCCCAACAAACATATTGTCCGGAACGCTGTACATGCTCTCCAAGCTCTCTAATGAATCTGCACTGCACCTTACACGTTTGGTTTTTGAGCTCCTTTAGTGAACGCCCCAATTTCTCTAGAGAGATTTATGGATAGAACACCAAGATAAAATGAAGCGTGTCTGGGGTTATTTTCCTTTTCTGATGTAATATATGCGTTTGCAGATTTAATATTGAAAACTTATCCACGAATAAATCCATTACAGCGAAACAAAAAACTAGATTACTGTTTCTATCATCTATAGTACAATGATTATCACTATTTTCCACCTTTGGGGTGGGTAGTGAATGAGAAAAGCCTGGATTGGAAAGAAAATTGTCACAGAACAAATCTCCCTACTTAAAATACAAATCCAAATAGCTACACTCCAGAAGATTATTAATTCCTGCTGCTGCTACTGTGCCATAGAACTTCTAAAAGAGATAGACGAAGTGATCAACTGTGTCGCTAAAATGAAGATAGACTAATGGGCATCTATGCTATGTACTGCAGCAGTTACGTATAAGAGAAACCCTACTTTTGCAAATACTTTGACTCCTGCAACAGACGTGTTTCCTTCATCTCACAGGGAATTACCTTGGGCCTTTGCCATGTTTCATGGTTGAAATACCATGCTCCGAGAACATCAATATCAACCTTGACACACCCCAAATCCACTCGAAGCCTGCACGGTATGTTATCACACCTGTAACTCCACCCAGATTTGTTCTTGTTACACCTGCTGCAACTGAATGTTCCCCCAGTCTCCCTTATAAGCTTGACAGGATGCTCTTTGTGGGCGCCATAGTTGAGAGAGGTGGGGAGCGCAAGGCAGAGAGGATGAAACCTCAAAAGCCTCCATAAATTACCCGTAGGTGCTTCATACATAAATCCTCTTAGACCCTCTCCACAGGCATCACACTCATGATTCAGACGGGTCTTTTTACGGAATTTAAACTCATATGTGGGATAAAAGGGATGAACAAAAACGTCTGGATAAGCTCCACACACCTCGTGCAGTGTGAAGTTTTGGCAGAAGCTGCAGCAGTAGCCCATATTGGCTCCATTCTCTTTGCATCCATTACAGTTGTAAGGGTAAAGACCTTCACACAGGATAAGCTGGTGCTTATGGCGAGGGCTACAGTTGCTGATAATCTTCGGATGGGATGCCATCGCCCTCGCCCTAACCTGTAGATACTTCCTTAAACTCAATACATATTTATATCATTCTCTTACTCCATCTTATATCAGTTCAACACCTCATTCGCTGCGCAAACCCCTGTTTGATGCTGCACAGAAATTTCTTCTCCTAATTTTGAAATTTCTTTTCGAAAATTGCTGTTCTGTTGACTCACAAATCCCAAACCCAGAAGCTTCTGTTTATGGTCTACAGAAGCTTCTGTTTATGGAGTTCGCATAAATTGTTGAAGTCCGTCAATCCCTCGTTTCCCTCCACGCCGACCATAAAATTTATTTTATTGGTTGAGGAAAGTTCCTGGTAAAAGAAAGACCAGGAATCATTCACTGCTTCTTTTTATTTTCTCTGAACTGGTCCCGCCAATTGGAATATATTTTTTCCTGGTAAAAGAAGACCAGGGATCATTCACTGCTTCTTTTTATTTTCTCTGAACTGGTCCCGCCAATTGGAATATATTTTTCTTACAATTCCGTGGGAGACTTCCCCGGCAAAAATTGCGCTCTCTTTTCCTTTCTCGGAAAGTACATGATAAAAACATTTCCGTAAAAGACGTTTAAGTCCAATGTGAATTAGAATCCAGTAGGCTAGTAGCATATTCTAACTAAGCTTTTTTTCCTGCTTATTTCCCCTTAAATTTCAATAAATACGGTCAGATGTGCATGTAGAAAGCTGGATAGATGAAAGTCTTAAGATATACATTGACTCAAACACTAGTTTTAATTAATATTTTGACTTTTTAAGATTTTAATTTTTTATTTTATTAATAATTATAAGAAATTATAAGGTTTAAAAGTGTAATTTTAGATTTTATTTTTATTTTATTTTGTATAGATATTATTGATGTATCATTATAACATTTAATATGAGTTACTTATATAGATTTTCATCCTAAATTACTATTATTATGTGATTAATCTTTCATTGTAAATTAAGATTTGTCTCTATCTTTGTCTTATAGTTTCTACCTCTTAGACTAAAGTATACATGTGGTCTACTCCTCCTATTTTGAAATTTAAATTTCCCCCTTTTCACACTAACTTTCTAGGAATCTCATTGTTACTCATCATATTGTGTGAGAAAGGTCTTGAATTGTGTGCCTAAGACTCATATTTAAAAATGTCTTCGTAGGTCATTTGAATTATCAACTTTAGTATCTTGCATCCAAATTCAATCATGCAAAACTAATTCTCAGATTCAATTGTAGTCGCATCAACATTCACACACTCTATTTAGTGTGTACTTGATCTTGTTAGATCCACAAGGCTTGACTTTTGTTAAAGAAGTCAATAGTCTTCTCTCTATCTATAATAAGTCCTCAAAGGTTCTTTTCAACACCACAAGTTTCTAAGATGTAGGTAAAAATATAGCTACGGAGGTTTTATCAAACTCGAAGATGAATTATTTTTGTAGACAAAAACATGCCAAAGAAAAGTGTCCCAAGGCCAAACTGTGAGTGCAACTTAGTCCATGGCTTTAAAAATCCCATACCATATTTACCCCCAAGTTCCTTATCATAATTTATCTGGTTCTAGTTTATGATTTCTGGTTTTGTGTTGCAACATATTAGTTAGTCAAGGTGTTCAAAGTTGAAAACACATTGTAAATCAAATAAGACTCTAGTAATCCTTCTCAACATTTCATTTATCTATCTCAGTTACTCAAACCCTTGTTTACATTAGTTAATCTCAACTCCATTAATAATCATATTTAATCCAATTAGGGTTTCACCTAAATACTTTATCATAGGGTGGGCATTTTATTTCCTTGCATTTTAGTGAATCCATAACATCCACACTTATCCTTTAAGGTAGAATTTTCAAGATTTTTTGTTGGTAGTCTATCCTTGTGTGTTTTTCAATCCATTGTCTTAAACTTTACATGGCATTTTACCTTTTATTCCCTTTACCACTCATGTCAATCCCATTTTATATTTTGATGAGGAAGAAGAAGACTTTTATTGTGATGTAGGCATTAAAATTGAAGAGATGATTGATAGCTTGATTTTTTTTACAAAATCAATTAACTAACATTGATGAGGATATGTCTATTTCATTTGTCATTGATGCTCTTACAAAAATACTTTTTACTAAACAACATGATATTGAGAAGGCGTGATCCAAATTTGTTTAAGTTAGGTTAGTCTAGTAAACTAACCTAATCAGTTATGTTCTCCTTCATGCTAAATCCTTATGTCTAACACATTTTGGGCACAATTTTAAGAAAGTGACACATAATTTAAGTTTAAAATATTAATTGTTAGAATATATAAAAGAAGAAATAACTAATTTTTTGAACGCACAAGAAAATTACATAGAAGGAAAAACAAAACTGAGGATTCTGATTATAGTTAATCATATCTTATTATTTAAAGATTGGCCAAAATTGTTCCTATTAGAAATAGGATAAGAAAAGTAGATTAAAATGATCCAAGAATCTAGGGTAGATCACATGGTCAAGCAGTTGGAAAACAAGGATGATGGCCACAAGTTTGACTCCCTTGGATTTACCCATAGCATGGGTAGAGAGCAGCTCATGCGAACAGAGGTTATAATGGTGCGTGTTAAGATCTTACATCACCGATCCACCCATATGTTTGATTCCTGCACAAAAGAAAAATATACAAAAATCTAAATTTGATGTTCAACCTTATTTACCAAACAATTTTTTGATAATAGCTTTTATTAAAAATTACTATTCAAATATTAAACATATATTTTAATATTATAGACATACACAATAAATATACAACTATAATCATTTCAAAATACATACAATCTACCCAAAATCACCCCTCTATGTCTTCCTAGAATTTATTGTGTTCTATGGGAAAAATGCATAAATATGGCCATCAAATTTAGGAAGGTTTGACTATGGTCGAACACATCACTTCGGATGAAAAAGAAAGTCTGTATTTTGTCATGGACCTTTCCTGAATGAATAGAGGTTATATGGAATGAACGGTTGATTAGGTCTGAAAATTAGGATAAGATGCGTTGACGTCAATTGGTTAGAATAGCCTACACAGGGTTTAATATTCAAGGAAAAAGAAATTTCAGCGCAGCATCCAGCAGGGTTCGCGGATCGAATGAGCCATTCACTTGAACTGTATAACTAGATGCTGAGACGAAGCCAATGAGTAAGAGAATGATCACTTTGTCTATCACTGTTATAGTTTTCTCTACAGGTTAGTGTGATGGCATCCTATCCGAAGATTATCAGCAACTGTAATCCTCGCCATAAGCATCCACTTACCCTGTGCGAAGGTCTGTCCCCTTACAAATGCAATGGATGCAAAGAATATGGAGCCAATATTGGCTACCGCTGCACCTTCTGCCCAAACTTGACACTGCACGAGGTGTGTGGAGCTTATCCTGATATTTATGTTCATCCCTTTTATCCCACCCTGAAGTTTAAATTCCGCAAGAAGACCTGTCTGAGTCATGAGTGCGATGCCTGTGGGGAGGCCCTTAAAGGATTTGTGTATCAATCGCCTAGGCCAAATTTATTGAAGCCTTTACGATTTCATCCTCTGTGTGTTGCGCTCCCCACTTCTCTCAACTATGGCGCCCACGAAGAGCATCCTGTCCAGCTTATAATGGAGACAGGGGGAACATTCTGTTGCAGCAGGTGCAACGAGACCAAATCTGGGTGGAGTTACAGGTGTGATGAAATGGCGTGCAGGCTTCGAGTGGATTTGACGTGTGTGAAGGTCGATCTTAATGGTCTCCCGGAGCATGGTATTGCAACCATGAAACGTAGCAGTTGGCTTATTGCCAACTGCTGCTGGGCATAACATAGATACCAATTACTCCATCTTCCTAAATTGGCAAGCCAAATGATCACTTTGTCTATCACTGTTATAGTTTTATGCCACAGCAGCAGCAGGAATTAAGTGTAGTCGTGACATCGCTTTTGTAGTGTAGTTTTGTGGATTTGTCTTTTAAGTAGGGAGCTTTGTGGCTTTTGTAGTGTTCTTCGCAAGCCAGGCCTTTGTCATTCAGTACCATAATGGTAGATCTGTAATAGCGATAATCATTGTAGTGTATATGTTAATAAAAATAGTAATCTGGTTAAAAACTTTTATTGTGACGTGTTTATTCGTGGAAAAGTTTCACCTTCAGTAATCGATAAGCAATTGTATTATTATTATTATTAGTTAGTTAATTTTTATGTTCCCGTTTAAACTTTGATGTGATAATGTGAATATTTTCTCAATCATTTATTATGACATTAAATCAATCGTCTTCAACCATGCAAATGCGAAGGGCATTCTGATAAATATCGATACAGGGGTTTCTTTGCTCTGTACTCTAGCTTGCTGTTTCTACCGCAGGTGGGGGCCGCTCTGACTGGGGCCCTAAACATGAGAAGCCAGTTGCCCTTGTGACGTTGTCACGTTGATGTATTTAGAAAAGTCGGGGCATTTGTTTCTTAGGCTTTCTGTGTGCAATTGAGCCACAGATTTCAAGCTTAGTATTTAAATGCTATAGGGGAGACGACCAAGTAGTTGAGCACCCTAACTTCACGCTTCTCAAAATCATACATGGTAATTTTGAATCATTCCAAAATTTTGTTGGTGGGTTGATGTGTCATCACATAATTGGTTGCTTTTTAAACCTAAAGGGCACATTCTTTAATTATTAGTACTTATAGTCAACACTAACAACCTTAAAGTCACAACTACTAATGCTAAACTTTTAAAAATATTGGGCCTTAAATGCACAAATATTATCTCAGCCATTGGAACTATCTCACCTATTAGATCTTTCCCCCTATTGACATTGGATTTCAGCAACTAAAATCTTTCAGGTTTAACATTTAATGTGATGAGACCTATGAATCGTCGAGTAGGTCATTGGTGTGGGGAATCTTAGGATGATTTGAGGGAGACAATCTCATAGTGGTACACCCTAATTTTTGGGGTTGATCTAGTGTTGAACTTGCCATGCTGGCACTAAAAGAATTTGTAATCACACATTCAGTGACGTGAACAATTAAAATATTTTGTTTTCAATGGTGTATAAGTCATCAAACACATGGATGAAGCTAACGAGTGGAGACCACTTATTTTGGGATCAAATTTATGGTTGATCAAAGGTGGTGCACATGGAACCCCAGTTATAGAGGACCATCAACCCAGCACATGTTCACATTGACCTATTTTTGGCATGCAACTAAACATGCTTTCATTGAATGCCAAGACATTTAAATGGGGTGTCTCCACATACAACTCCCATGTGACAACATTTAGTAAGTCTACCTTCATACTTGTGTGTATGGGATGGCCTCCAAATATGAAATGATATTGCCTTCAATGTTGCAATACGCAACATTAAACAACGCACAACAATTCACCTCTGATCGTCTTCTTCTCCAAATCTTGTTGCATTTTCAACCTATAGTTGTTCAGTTCTACTCCACTTGTTTCATGGCACTGAAGAGATTCATTGGAGAAAATGTGGAGGTCTGCGTCGAGATAATGTGAAGCTTAAGGGAGTTTTATTTGGTGGTCATGTTCAATACAGTCGTTTGTTTTACTTCAAATGGAAAGTGAGGTCATCATAACTCCCCAAGGCAATGACCCAACTGATTTTTGGCTCATTTATTCTATGGTGTGTTAAGTTTAGGCGAGTGTATATTATTTATTTAGTGTTTGAGAATGCATTGCTTCATTTCACTCCTCCATCTGGTTGTAAATGGAAGGTGAGGTCATCATACCTCACTAAGGCGATGACTTAGGTCATTTTTTATTGTTGTATTTTGATTTCTTGTCTATTGTATTGTTCAAGTGACTATTAATGTGTTTACTATTTCTCATGTAAATGGTTTGTTGCACCCACCTAGGGTTATCGTTTTTTAACAATTTATTGTCTATTATTTACAAAGCCATAATGGGTAATCGATAGTTTCAATGTTTGTGAAATACATTATGAAGTTCAAATGACTGTCATTTATCTTCAAAGCTATAATAAGACCTACTACATTGTTGAGTTTAATGGTTATTTCATTATCCTTTACCTAAATACATGTCTAACCTAGAGTTTGTAATCTTTTTTTTTTGTTTGGCTAATTTCTTCTATTATATGTACCACAATATGTCTCGAAGAACAAGATTTATATAAAACTGTACCATCAATTTTATTGTGTTTATGAACACAACTGGATGTGCTCTTTTATGTGTTCTGTAACACATTCATTACTTATGGAAATTTAAATCAAAAGATTCAACCATCACTATGACCTGTCAAACTTAAGTTATAAATTTAAACATTGAGTTCTTTCAATTGCTAAATTATAATGACCCATTTTCTTGTAATGGGTAATCAAAAGTTTAACTATTTGTGATTTTTTTTGTAAATTTGGATTCACTCTTGATTATCTTAAAAGCCTAGTAATGGTTGCTCCATTGGTTTATGCAAGTGTACTGCCTTACTTCACATTATGCATTCAACTTTGTTTAATACTTGCAAAGTTAGTCTCTCTATCATAAGACTCTTAAGGGTTTTGGAACCAACTTCTTTATTTTTCCTTAATTTTTTGTTCAAGAAGTGGAATCTAATTTCTAGTGTTAGAAAGGGTGGAAACCATCTCTAGAACCCTTTTCGAAAAAGTCAAACCATTCTAGTTTCACAATCACATTTTGTCCTTGTTGTTCTTTACATATATACATGAATATGTTGTTCCTTCATCATTTTTGTTGTTGGATATTTGTATGCATGTTTGTAATGAATAGGTTTTTTCAAAGAGACACAACAAACACCTATGAACTACAAAAAAAGTTGAGAATTTTTAGCCACCAAACACATGAAATTACAATCACAATTCTTGTGAGAACAAACATGTTGAACCTTCTTTTTAATTGAAACTATTTCAATCTTGGTTATGTTGAAATCTTAATAGTGGCCTACATTGGTCAAACTAATTCTACTCTTGTTTCATTGGCTGCATACATTGTGTGAATTTCATCACTTTCAACATGTAAGGCATGAAGATAAATGTTTGTCTTGTCATGTAATCAATTATCAAAAGGATCTCTTGTATAACTAGTAATGACATTAGGATTTAATCATAGAACTTATGTTTCTAATCAAGTTTTCTACTTGTAGAACCCTTAAAATCATTAGTTGCATGCTCTCATTATATAGTAGGAATTATTGCTATCATTAATCAAATAGGGATTATTACTAGAATCACATCATTTTCCATGTGTAATTGTTGTCTCCAAACCCTAAGGGTAATTAGAAAAAAATGATTTTCATCTTCCAATTCTTGTGCTTTTGGGGGGATTTCAATTTATCAGATTCCAATCCAATCATTAGAGATATAATACAGGTATGGATATCCTTGACAACAATTCCTTTGACACAAATTTCTTCAAACATTTAGCCTCAAGGGATTAATTGTTTTCTTGATTAATTTCCAGACTCATTTTTGTATGACTTTAAATAATGGTTGTTAAGTATCAAAATAGTTTAGAGATTCAGTGTTGGACATGTTTGTATAATCCACCTAATGCATATAATTATTATTGTTGTTTGGGCTAATGATACTACACTCATATTCCAAATTGCCTTAATGTGCTCTTTGGCAAACAAGTTTTACAAGTTGGTGTTTGAAATCAACATTCAAGATGATTAACACTTCAATTTTTTTAGTCACTTTTGTCAAACTATAATTATTAGGTTCTATAATATCAACTCTTACTAGTGCTATCATTAATGGAAATAGAATGATTCAGACTAATGGATTATTATCGTTGATATTGTTGTTGAGTATTAGTTCATTTCATAATGAAAATGAAGCTAAGGAATTGTATTAATGTGTACAAATATCTTGTAGATATTTATATGGTGAAAGAGATAGTCCTTGAATGGACATCAATTAGTTGCAATGGAAATAAGAAATAGTAACAAGAACAACTAGAAAATGATTCATTCTATACCTCATTATTCAGTCTAAATAGGTTATCATTAGGTTTGTACCGATTCCCATAGTTTTGGTCTAGCAAAATTTGCATTTTCATGACATAGTTTGAAGAATAGATCAATTCGTAGTATTTGATGCTAGAAAGTTCTTGAACTACAAAACACATAGAAGCTAACTTCATGTTATGTATTATGTAATATTTTATACTATTGCACAAGACATGAAGTTGGTAGTATTATGCAATGTCAGTTTGGTAAATCTATCATGTTATATTCCTCTTTTAATTCTCTACCTAGTGATTTCATTGAATACTTTTCTAGGCCTAGAGATGATAATGGGGATTAGATTTACTTCCACATGATGCATCTTTTGCCTGAAACCCATCAATGAATATGGTTTATTTTAGACCTTGTTGTGTTGGTGAATATTGTGTGCATCTTAAGGTATTTGATATTCCATCTTTATATATGGATCCTTCTATCTATGGAAAAACATCTAAAGTATATATACATTCTATAGAGACATGAAATTGTGCAAGTGATTATGAAAGTAATAAGTCTAGAAAATCATCATCACTCTCTCCTGAATTCCTAATAATGTGGATCCTCTTGATCATCTTGAAAACCTAACAATCACCATTACACTGGTAAGCTCAATGCTACTCTTGTTTAATTAGGTGAAAACATTAGTAACTCTTGAATTCAAATCTTTTCATCTATTTTTGGTTTATAAATCTTATTATTTGGAGAATAATACATCTCCAAGAATAGTAATTCAATCGAAGTCTACCATACCTATGGTTGTGTTTATGAACACGACTGTATTTTTAAAGTTTAATACCTTCAAAGCCATAAGACAAGCACAACCAAAGTGAACAATTGCAAGTAAAAAATGCAATAAGATTTAGGGAAAATAATAGTTAGTAGTGAACTATTGTGCATTATTTAATGTTGTGTACTATAGCATTGAAGGCAATATCATTTCATATCTATAGGCCATCCCATACACGTAAGTATGGAGGTACACTTACTAAATGTGGTCGTGTGGGAGTTGAGCGTGGAGTCATGTTGGTTAAATGTCTTGGCATTTGATTAAAATATGAATAGTTGCATGCTAAAAATAAGTCAATGTGGGTGGATTGATGGTGTTCTACAACTGAGGGACTAGGGGTCCATGTGCACCACCTTTTCTCAACCATAATTTTGAGCCTAATAAAAAGTCTCGCTTGTTGACCTCGTCCATGTGTTTGATGGGTCATACATTGTTGAAAACAAATTATTCAAACTATCCACATCTCTACATGAGTGGTTGTAAAATTGTTCAATGGCAGCATGGCATGTACAAGGTCATGTCAACCCCAAAAGTTAGCGTGCATCACTATCATGAGCCCTCACCTATGATTGTACACAAATAATTTTGATGTAGTAGATTTGGGATTCAAACTTGCCTTGCATCATTATCAAATGATCTCCTTCTTATATACTACAAAAAATTACCATTCAAGAATGGCATACATAAAATTGAAATGATATTCTTTGCATTCACTACACAATCAAAATAATAATTTCTCATATTACATATATCAAACATGATGGTTTTTGGTATTACAAAATAGGAGTTTCTTTTCTTAGAATTCATTGGATATATTGGCATACTTGTAAGCTAAATGACAAAAAATATAATAAATATAGTTACCATTGATAGAGAAAGTGCTAAAACATTTCTCTCAATAGTAGTATACAAAACTTGTTTATGTACAGTCATTACAGTCAAAAAATGGCATGGAAGATTTTCACACATTAACTTGAATTTGTTATGTACATACCTACTATAGAGATTAAGAAAAATGTTTCCCAAAATGGATTAATCAAACATGGTCTTCTATGCTATAGTTCTATTATAGTTCATTTGATTCTGCTTTACTAGAGAATATAAATTACAAATGACAAACATGTGAGTGAAAGTTCAAAGTTGTGTCCCACTTTTATAAAGGAAATAATCAACATTAATCCAACTTTTTAACTTGAATCACTAGAAAGTGACATATATTTTGAATTTTGAAATGTAGATTTTTAGGTGTATTTTATATTTGTATTTAAAAACAAAAATAAAAAATATTTGAATGTATTTTTTTTGTAAAATTGACACTATAATTTAGTTGCTAATGAGGTTAAATGGGATGCCACTTTTTATAGAGTAATTTTTTTCCTTCATTTTTTTTTTTACATTTATAACTTGAAACTTTAGTGCATGGATTAATTATTTTCTCCTTTTTTTGGATTAAAGATAAAAAATAGTTTCTTGAAAGAGCCCCAACGCTTTTACAACCAAGAAAACTAGAGACAACACAAAGACACATGCTGGAAGGCAACTCAACAACAACACAACTACAACAAAATAATAGTAAAACACTCACCAAAAAGATAACTAAAAAATAAAATCCTTATAGATAAAAAACAAAAACACAAAGGAAATCTTGACAACTTGAAACTTTAGTGCATGCACTGATTATTTTTCCATTTTGATAAATATGTTTTTAAAATAAATTTTAAAAGTGGTGTTTGTTGAAAAAACAACTATATTGTCTTACATGAAATCTCTACATTAATACATCAATTTTAATTATTTTTAATAAACTTTAGTATTTTTTCTTAAGAAAACAATCAACTTATATTTTTAAATTAAAAAACTTTATGCTTGATAGGAAAGGGTTGACCCTCAATTTTAGAGCCCTGATATGAACATTTATCTCAATCATTTAGTATGACAATAAATAAATCGCTTGTAACCGTGCAAATGCGACAAGCATTCTGATAAATATTGGTACAGGCTAGAGAGCCTTGCTGGTTTTTGGTCTGTACTTTAGGGAACATGAGAATCCTATTTAGAAAAGTCTGGTTTTGAGGTTTTCTGTGTGATTGACGGACAGAGTTGGGCACAGGGCTTTTAGCGCGTAAAATCTTTCAAGTTCAGTATTTTTAATGTAATGGTTGAGGTTGGATTCTGTACGAAGATACGCAAGGTTTATTTATTGTGATGAGACCTAGGAATCCTCGAGTGCCTGAGGTAAGTTACTGGTGCGTGATAATCGTGGGATGTTATAGTCCATATTATTCCAAATGTGAACCCCAGTTTTCATGTCGAAAGTCCAGATGCTTCCTCTTAAGCTCAAAAGTCAGTCCACCAAACCAAGACAAATGAACCATGATGTAAGGTGTTAACAACTACATTGAATTAAGCTATGGGAAATAGCTTCAACTTGGCTAAGTATTCGCAAGTTGTATGTGATGTCATTGACACTTGCCCAATCGCTATGGGAATAGGGGGAAGGAGGAACATGCGTTATTTGACGAATACAGTACGGTATTATATGTGGGCTGGCATTTCTCTCAATTGTTTCAAAGCAAGTTTAGCATTGACAGCAACTTCTTGAGAAGGAATTGTACCACTTGATCCATGTGGGCTGGCATTTCTCTCAATTGTTTCAAAGCAAGTTCAGCGTTGACAGCAACTTTTTGAGAAAGAATTGTACCACTTGATCCATGTGGGCCGGCATTTCTCTCAATTTTCTTATCTTGATGATTATGGTAGGTAAAACCTTAAATCGATGTGACCTCAGGTGAATCATGAAATTTAAGAGCAGGTTCTCGGTTATGTCCATTCTGCAGGATGTAGTATAGGCTGTTTGTCTGCATTTTCAATATCATTTTAGACTGGTTATTCTTAAACATCATCCATTTCAATAGTCAAAAGTTAATTTTGGCTAGTAAAAATAAGACAAATATTTATCACTTTTTGTTGTAGATGAGGTGTAAAATTACTATCAGACTGTTTGACTATTGAAAAGGATAATGTTTCAATTCTTGTATTTATTCTTTTTCTTTATAATAAACCTTTATTTTAATTAAAAAACACTTTGTCATTTTGTTTCATAGTATATGGTGGTGGAGGCAAAGAAATTTAGAAAAGCAATGTTTTTATTAAACAAATTTGAGATTTACTAGGTTTGTTAGTATTGGATAAGTTACAATTTACATATAAGACATTGTTGTAAGAGTTGAGTTAATAATTAATGTGAAAATGTGAAAATGTTTTTAAATAGTTTATTTTTTCTATTCAAAGCTTTAACAGATTTTGTGTGTGTATCAAATTATAATTTATAATTAAATTTATATTATCTATATTCAAAATTTTATCCCTACATTTTATTTATGGCTATGCAAGGATAAAGTGAGCCATATGCAACTAATGTTTAACTAAAGCTGAAGCCATAATATTTCTTTTCATTTTTAAAGTTGGATTTACATAGAAGACATAAGTGAAAACATTATGAAAATCATATATAACAAACCATGTCACACAATGTGGCCTAGTCTAAGACTAGGTTGCATGACATAGTCATGTCCTTGTTAATAGGAGTATAGCAACTCTATTGCATTTACTTAATCTTTGTTCTATGTCCAAATCTCAAATTTGGATATTCTCTCATGAATGTTCTTGGATCCTAATGATTCATTTTCTTATTGAATTAACTACTTTATGCATTACGTATTGTTACGTCACATAAAACTCCAAGCTAAAATGTTTAAACTATTATGAACCCCATATTATTAGTGTTTAAATTAATGAATGCATTGCATTATTCTATGAGTTTATAGGACTTATAATATACAAACTAATTTTCAAATGTAATACAATGAAATTGACTAACTTTTTGCAACACTTATTATTATTTCTACTCTCAAACATGTTGCAATGTCAAGGACTAGTCATTATGCAGCCCTTGTCAAAATCATAAAATTTACAACCACATAAGACTTTTTTTAATGCAAAAATAAAACAAAATAAAATCTTTTTTAGAAAGTAGCTATACCTAAAGTTTAATTTTACCTTTGTACTCATAAATCTATACAAATTTTGTGTATTAGTAATGCTATTGAATATTCTATTATTATGTAACAATATGGCCAATGAGATGATGAACTACTAGTTGGTGATCTAAATCTTAAGGGGATTTCTAAGATGGATATGAAAATAATTGTGATAGATGAATGATAACTAGTTTTTAAAATTGGATCTAAGATTAGTTGATTGATAGAACTAAGGTCTATGAGTTCTATGACTATGCTTTAAAACTTGGTGATGGCACTAGCCTTGCCAATCACCACACAATTCTAAATAGAAATCGATCACCCGTTCACTACAAAAAAGACAAGAAAAATGGAATATGGAAGAGACAAGAAAATACAACAGAAGTGACATGAACTCATGTAAAAGAGATTATCTTTATTATATATTACTATTGTCCATTACAAATTCATATGGCAACTCTACACAGTCGGCCTCATTGAACTACAGATATTCAAAATTTGCAGAGAGACATAACTCTCAACTCGCCCCTTTCTTTGGTAATACTCCAGTCTCTTGATAAGCGACCCCCAAACAATCGACCTCTTCTCCTTTATTCTTCTGTCGACCCCACTGTCATGCGAATGGCGCTGACTAGGAATAGTAAAAGGTTTTGCAGCAAAAGTTTATGCCATCCTCGCCATAAAGAAACTGTCGCTAAACAAAGGAAATGCAACTGTCAGAGAGAAGTCACGATGACCATGATCTGCACTTAAATGTCTACTGCAAAAGAAATAAGAATCATTGCCAGGAAAGGGACTACCCACAATGCCCCATAAGCAGAAGATTCCAGACAAGGAATCGAGGAAAAAAAAAAGATAGCCAATCGACCATGAATGTCAAGGAAGAAATCTTTCTACATGAAGCATGACCTCCATCAAAAGAAAAGCTTTGAAGAAGATTTATTGATGTTTCTAAATTGGTCGATACATAGAGAAGGAGGGAAAAATCAAATCTGCCAGCTGATCCATACTCTATCTTAAGCACGAAAGGAGGCCTTTATACTTTGTAACTGAAAGTAATGTCACTCACAACCTCCTCAAAATAGAAGAATAAAATGATGAGAAAAGGTTTCCAAGAGAAAAGAAGGTCAAGCCAAAAAAATATCCTGTCACAAAGATGGCAGGAGCTACATGAGCCTCACCCAAATCTACAGAAAAGAACCTGCTTATTCAAACACACCAAAAATCTTAAAGCAAAACAAAACCAAAATTGAGAGGGACAAGATGCCCCTGCATCACTTGGGTCCATTTCATGTCGACAAATTTGAACTTGGCATATGTAAAAATAAACTTTCACCACAAAAATGAATTTAAGACTTACAAACCCTTTGAACTTGCAAACAAAGATTTTCCTTGACGTTTGGATCCATAATAAATGATTAGTGACATAGATACACACCTTTGGGAGCTTTTCAAGTGAGGATATTCTCCTTATAGCAACCCCCTCGATCGATCGAATAGCTTGAGCAATAGTTGGAACACTAGTAGAATTTTGGCAAATAAATGACTACGTGACTAAAACTTTTAGTCATGCCAACTAAAAATGATTAAATTCTAGTCATTTTTGCAACACATGTATAAATGACTAAATAAATGACTAATTTGATGGTGGGTAAAAAACGCAACTATAAATGACTAAATAATTAGTCACACAAATAAAAACTAGAAAGAGAGGGAAATTAAAAAAATATTTCGAATCAGAAAGAGGGAAATTTAGAGGGAAATTTTTTCCATTCAAAAAATAATTCAAACAAAAGAAACCTGACCGCCTCTATGCTCAAGACATTGTTTATGCATTGCACACACTGTACAAGGGTTGAATTCACACTCAAAAATAAGTAAGGGTCATTGATGTCCCTCTTTTTGCATTGATGAATTGGAACACAATCTCTTGATGATGTTAATTTTATTGTATTTTGTTAAATTCTATATTGGGCAGACCCATTTCAGGGGGATTTAGCGGAAGTGATAGAAGAGTTTTTGGAGAAGGGCATGGCTAGATGCATTGCATTCAATCACTAAGGAACCTTACTAGTAGGTCTGGTATTCATGTGTTTTTAAACTATAATTTTTTGTTGTGTTTGGTACTCTGTTTCAGTTATGCCCATTTACTAGATGCTATAAATACAAACACCAAAATCTAATTCAATCTGTTGACTGTTAATACTCAAACAATACCCCACTCTTATTAGTGATGCATGAAGTTCAAAGCTCAATTGTGAAGGATCAAGGTTTCACCTAATTATAGAATTGTCTCAACCTTGCAAACTTTTTAAAAAGAAAACAACAAATAATCTTATATTGCTTAATACACATTTCAGTTTCTGCTAGCCCTATCATAGTTTAGTCCCCTGAATAATTATTGTGTTGAAGTATTGGTTATTAATACTAGTGTTGGTGTGTTCTGAAAAGTATTCAATATGCTCTGTTGTTAAAATGGGGTTTAATTTTTCTGAATTGGGGTCATCTTAGGTGGTTCATCTTGGGTTAAAATGCCCAAGTGACGAGCTTGCAGATCAATCTAGGGTTTCTAGCTTTTTTCTGTGATATGAAAGTCACCCTTTTGGATGTTTCTCTCCTTGATGATCATTTAACTAAAATGTCCTTTTAGCATGATGATTTTACTCTCATGGGAAAATTCATTTGAAGAATACTAGATGACGTAAAACTCTATGGATGGATATGGAATCTACGAGGCTGGATATAGAGTTAAATTCTACCTTTTAAGGATTTCTTTCTTCTTCAAGTCTGCTGTTGATAGAGAGATTTCTCAAACAAGGGTTGTGATACTTTTGGTAAATCTGGGTTTTTTTATGTCCTCTGGCAACCATTTTTAGACCTAGATCATCTCTTTTTCAAAGGTTCCCTTTTGGATCCCACTTCTACAACCTCCCTCTAGTTTGTAGAGCAATGAAGACAATTCAGTTGCTTGCAAAGATCTACACCTCTAGACCAATGCTAGTCACAAATTGCATAGTGCATCATAACAATTGCCTTACACCCTATGCAGTTGTTAGTAGCTAGACAACACAACCAATTTTAATCACCAATATCAACACTATACAATTATATGCTTCTATGCACCATGCAAATGATACTCATGCTTCCTAGCACTCAAAAGCACTCATTGCCACATGTTTACTTGCATTCAACACAGCTAAAAAACTAAACAGAAAATAAAGGGCACTTGATAGAAAGGTTTCCCTTCAAATTTAACTCCAAAACCCAACATACAATTCAGCAAAATTACCCCTCAGATTTCAGATTATTATCCAATTAATTTACCCTCAAAATTATCAAGCCTAACAATTCAACAATATGACCCTTCAAATTTCAACTCTAAAATCTATCAATTTACTGTGCAAGATAACAATTCTTTTGGTTCTCAAGTCTTTATCTTTCTACTTCCTTTCATTCAGAATCATATGGATATAGGCTTCTTAGGTCTTTATCTTTCTACTTCATCACATACTTGCATTATCATGTCATAAGATCTGTAACACAATACCATGGAAGCCTTAATACATCTCGTATAAAGCCAAATAGTTAAAAAAAAAAACAAAGTAAGAAACATACTCAGCAAAAGTGATGACAAATTAGCACATTATCTTCTCATTTTTTGTATAATTGAGAACATTCCAAATGTTTTCAAATGTCAAATTCTTTGATACATCAATTGACTCCTCCAAATTATTACTTTTTTAAAAAATAGAAAGTTCATAGTTTATAATACTAAGAAATCATCAATCTTTTTGTCATTTCTATGATATGAAAGCAAATAACAAGCACTCAAGAAAGAATAAAAAATAATGAAGTCAATTAATATGGCAACGTAAAATAAGCCTCAAACAATACAAGGAAACAAGGTTTACAACCTAGTTTGAAGTCTTTCCCAAAATTTTGAATCAAGAGTAAACCACTAATGATAAGAAATAATAATAGGAAACATGGTTTACAACCTAGTCCCCATAAATTGTTGACACAAAGCAACCTAAAGAAAAAAGAAACTAAAAGATGACATTTTTAAATATATCAGAGCTCTATAATTGTTTAATTATGATTAAGTACGTGTATATGCTAAGACTTCTCTGTACGACACATAGTACTGGCATGCCCATTGTGTTGATGATTACCACCACCATGAGGATGCTCAACAAGATTCATTGCCACACCATGAACCTTGGGCCAATAGTTTCTTTTGACCTAGGTATATTTGTGATATGCATTGCCAGCTTTGAGCATTGCCTATTCTGTCCTTCCACCACTAGTAACTTGACGAATCATGGCTCTATAACTACTTAGTACAATCTTCTTAGCTCCAAATGGAAGCTTTACCTTGTAAATTGAAACCAATTTCCAAGACTCGTCAAACAAGGCTATTAAAAATCTGCAAAATCAAAAATTACACAAATCTGAATATTAAGAGAGAACTTAGATAATTGTTCCAAAATTATTTCCACTACCTTTGGAATAATTGCATTTATTAGCTCACTGTAACCTTGGAAAAAAAATTAAGCATAGAAATATGCCATAAGTCTCCATAAGGTGTACACCTAGAACTCAAAATAGTTTGAAAATAATTTAGAAAAAGGCACCATCCATAGGACATAACAACAAATGCATCACATGTTTGTTGCTAGCCAAAAAGTAAGATGATAAATAAAAATGATAATGAGTCAAGGGGAACATCAAGAAGCAATACATTCAAATTAAATTTCAACCAGCTGCTAAATGAGCACAACCCACTTTGACTTGTCAGATGAATAAGTTCAAAATATTAGAATAGGTACATTTTTATGTCTGTAAAGGTGACAACAATCCAATAATGGATCAAACATTTTAGATTGAAATGCAATAGAAATGCATTGTAGATGACAACAATCAAATTTGAAATTACTCAACTCATAAAAGAATAGTGGAGAAGAGGCATAAAAAGTGTTCTTTGATTTGATCAGGCCAATGATAAATATTGTCTCAAAAATTCAACTATATCACCATGTCTTTGGCAACTTTGTTACCAATACCTTGGCCAACATTATTAGACAAATGAAGAGCATTATGTGAAAAAATAAAAACTGATTTGAGGCTTCACTAAGATAGCTTGACAAAGAGAAATGATATATCTTACTAAGATAGACATATGACCTTAGAGATGGGATAATACCAAAAGCTAAAACAGATCATACATCTAGACACAATCCACAAAATGCTATTAATGGTGATATGATCTAGGATACAAATAGGCATTGAAAAAATGAGATTAGCAGTGATAGTCTACTGTTTTGACTTATTTTAACAAATGAGTTTCCAATGTGAAGTGTCAACCAAGGATTTTATTATCATTCTATTGATTGTCATTTTCTAAGTCATGACTATCAATTTTGAACCAAATGAGGCCTTCTGTGCTTTGGCTTTGGGGGCTCATGATTTTATCAATTTCTTGTGATGGAGTTGTCTGTCGTGTTTGCTTTTATGAATCTGAGGAACACACAAAATCAACAATAGAAACGAGATATGATGGCAACTATTGGAGCCAATGGGCCATAGATGCAAAATTAAAGTGAATGTCTAAGCATGGTTAATGATCTTTTATTTTGTTGCTTCTAATTATATTTGTTCAACTATCAAGGGGGTGTAAGTCATGGCATAGCTCTGTATCTCTTTATTGCCTTAAGGTATATCCTCACATGATTCTCATCTTGGTAGTAGGGGTATCTCAACACCAAAAATTATTTAGAATCCCACTCCTTCATGAAATGTAATGACTGTAAAATACTATTCCTTGACTTATCTCTACCATAAAGACAACTCTATGGAACATGTAGAGGGTGTAAGTCATGGCTTGGTTGTGTCTAAGAAAGTTCATAGTTTGTTCTATCCCTATTTTAGAAATATTGTCTTAAAAATTCAACTATATCACCATGACTTGTTCCCTACCACAATGCCACAAATTATTTCTTTGACCATTACAGGACCACGGTATACTAAACATCACTTGAAGCCTTTCACCACACTACCACACTCCTTCATTGAAACTGTCGCGGGGCCACAATATTCAACACTTACATAACTTAAACTCCTTATACCGCCATACTGCAAACCTTACTTGAGGCCACCGCGGGGGTGCGGTGTACTATTTTCCTCTGCTCCTTCTTACCGCCATACTGCAAGCCTCATTTGAGGTTGCTGCGGGGGTGCGATGTATTATTTTTGTCTGCTTCTTATTGCATACCGCAAGCCTCACTTGAGGCTGTTGTGGGGGTGCGGTGTACTATTTTTCTCCACTCCTTACCACATTACTGTCGTTAGTCTCTTAACTTCCGTAGGACTGCGGTGAAGTATCATATGCCACTTAAATTTATACCACTAGCCTGCCACTTCATTTTGAGACCATTACGGGGCTGTGGTAATCGATCTCTGCACACTGCAATGCCGCAAGTGTAATCTCTTCATGATGCGGGATAGTGATAACTACTCCCTTGTTCCAAGACCTTTTGAGTGACCTGCGGGTCTACGATGAGAGACAAAAACACATCAATGGTTAAAAATACAAATATCTTTCACATGGACTTGGTATGGGGTGCTTATGAATGACTCCTGGAATAATTTTAAAAGAAATATGGATCCCTAAGAAATATTTTAAACATATCCTTTAATCACGGCATTCCATGATATCACATTTATTTGAGGCATTTTTGAAATAGTTCGCTTGCCTTGTCTATGCTTCCACATTTTCATGTATTTTTAGCAGGGCACATGCAACTACAACATATGACAAAAAAATCCTTGTTGTTATGCTTTGATGGAGTCCCTTCATGATTAATGCATATTTGATGTAGTGCACATTATTATAGTGCAAGCCTATTTTTCAAATTGTTTCATTTAGCATCACCAATATTCTCCACAAGAACATTGTCCCCATTTAAAATGATGGAAATGGTTCACATCTCTCAGAACAATTTCTCTTGCAACAATCTTGGAGATGAATTTAGATGCAGTGTGAAAATCAGAACATGCTCGAAGGTTCTTAACAACTCTAATGGTTGTACCAGGGGTGATGTTTTACAAACCAAATGCAATTGCTAACTTTTCACTATGGTGGCAAATAAATGATTCTTTTTTCTTCTATTCCATAGCATTAAGTAAAAGTCTTGAATCTGGAAATACCCTACTGCCTTCATTTGCCAAGCCAGTTTCTCCAATTTTGCATAGCTCTCCCATGTTTGTGGATGTGATTTGTCTCCTACACAAAAAAACATGTACAATTTTATGCCCTTCAATCCAACTACATGCAGATATCTTTTTAATTCCTCTATCTTTCATCAATCTCCTTACTATTTGAACCTCACCACACCTGCCCACTTCTGCATAGATGTTTTAGAGAAGAACATAAGTTGCAGCATTTTTAGGATCCAACTAAAAAAGCAGTGTTGCTGGAATACTCAGCCTACATTCAAATTCTAAATTCTGGGAAACTATATACAGTAAATAGATTGATGGTTGTTTGGATAGTGAAATTATTAGCTTTCTTAGAAATAACTAAAATATCTTGTCTTGAAATATCTAGGACTATTTTAATTAAAGAGGATTTTGTGGTTATTTTTGTAACAATGATTTTACAGTGCAGCTAGCTTGCTATTTTCATTCAAGATACAAGTCATCAAAGTCAAGTACATACCAAGAAGATGGTAGTCTACTTCAAACCCTCAACCTCACTTAGTTTAGTATGCTTACATGGGGATATTAAGGAAGTTACTAAACAATTAACATATATCATTTTTTGTTTGTGAAGGAGAATCCTGTGAGTTCCAATATGACAGTGGATCAATATTCAGTTTCTTAAGTAAAGATGATGTCACAGTTGGGAAACTTGTTGTGAAACATTAGGTTAGTAATTTTTGGATGTTAAGGCTTCCCATTTGGATATCAAAGATATTTTCTCATCAACTTAATTTGGAATTTATGCATAATTAATGGATTCTTTCATGGTGCAGGTCTTTACTGAGACAACACATGAACCAGGTTTGACATTTTTTTTGAATCGGTAAGGATGCTTAGAGCATCATAATATATTAGTATTAATAAAAACATTTTTATAGATTACAAAAAAGGCCTTTCCTAGCTAAAAAGATAACATAACAGAACAGTTTAACTAAGATCCCTAAATAGAGCTACAAATCTAAAACACCCTTTCTGGCCAAAAAGGAAACCAAATTTATAGTGAAGCCAAAAACTTAAAATAGAAAGAGTGGTTCACATGATGTCCATATTTAAATCTGCAACCCTAAATCCATGAACCCCCATTTGGATTCTCTGCAAAAAGGACTGTGTCATCATTGGTGAAGGGAACTACGGGTGGTTGGAAATTTGACAAGAAGCTCCATACATTGAATACTTCCTCTATCCTTTCCCTCTTGGACCTTCCAAATGCAGAATTGTGAACCTACAATGAATTATCAAAGAGCTCTCTATTACCTAATTGCAAACTTGAAATCATCACTTGATAAACATAGTTAAAATTGGGTTTATTAATGATATCTTCATGGAGGAAGAGTCCCCCTACCAAGGCTAAGCCATCATGGAGATTATAAGTAACAAAATAGCTTGACATCTGGGACTAGATAGTCATGAACAAACATTTGAGAGAAAATGATGAAATAAGTCTAGAGCATTTAAGAGAAAATGAAATACCAAATGCAAAGCATAACATACCCTAGATTGCAGCATAAAATCTCTATCACATACATCTATCAAAGCATCCTCCATCGACTCTTCATCGAGCAGTTTGAAGGCCCTAGCCATGAAATCTGAGTTGATGCTTCTGGTGCAGGAGCACCTCGAAAATCATGTTTTCTTTTGTATAAGGTCAATTTGACCAAGGCATTTGCATTTCAGTTGTGTCTAGGTCTATTTTGTAAGTCCCAAGTGACTTAGGGGACAGTTGTCAAATTGTAATAGCATAATTCTAAAAATAGTAATAATGCCAAAATAAGGCAGTCTCCCAGCTGCTTGGATTTGTCTCCCAGCGGCTTGGAGCTAGTGTGGTACTACTGTAGGTGAATTGTTAAATACCCAGAAGTATGAACTAAATGAGTATTATGATGTACCCAGATCGATAGTGATTGCATTGTGTTTGGGAGAAATAAAGCTTTTCTGTTTGTTCATCTGACTTCCATCTCTTACCACTATAAATCACGCAGCTATAGCTTTCCATTCACTGTATATTTTCCATTGTTGCCATATGTTGCCGTGAAGCATTCCACTGGTGAGATTTCTATCAAAATCAGTGGAATGGCTTCAATGTATCAGTATTTGTTTTGTTCTTTGTTTTATTTTTCCTATTTGATAGTGTAGACGATCCGGATCGAGGGTTTCGTGCAGTAGAAGATCCTAGCATCCTCACGTGCTAGGGTTCATAGGAGGGAGAACGACACGATGATGTTTTGGATCGGCCAAGGGTTTCGAGACCATTGACGGAACGCATCCTTGCAGAGGCAGATGCCATCAGGGCATTGGAGAATGCCGAGGGACTTGGTCGATGGAGTTGAAACGAGAGCTTTCCTGTTAGTTCGTCAGTTGTGAGTGATTAGGACATCAATTTCTAGTATCCGCTGGTAGCTCCTCATCATATTGATATCAGAGCCAGCAAAAGATTTGGGCAGGAGGTCAAATTGAGAACTTGCAGGAGTGTTAGCATTTGGGTGTTGGACCTGTGAATGTTTATGTCAGACAAAGAAAGTGAGACAGAGGCGGCAAGGATGCCTCCCAAAAGTATGTCGCAAGACGCCATTAAGAAGTTGATTGAGGAGATGCTTGAATCCAAGTCAGGAGAGTTCAAGCAGTCCAAAAACAAAGATAAGGAAACTAACAGTGACAGCGATGAAGACGCTATAGAAATTGGTGAAACTAGCAAAAAGACAAAGGAGATACTAGTAGACCAGAAGGCATTTTTAAATGCACTACAGTCAGTCAATAGGGACACCATAGATGGGTTACCTATGTATAGTGGAAGTATGGAAGCTGAAGAGGTGATTGATTGGATTGAGGCATTGAACAATCACTTCGAATACAAAGAAGTTCCTGATGATAAGAAGGTTAAGTTGGCAAAGGCAAGATTGAAGGGATCTACTCTTGCATGGTGGAATTATGAACAAGGAGAGAGAATCAAGGAGGGGAAGAATATGATAACCTCCTAGGAAAGGATGAAGACCAAAATCAAGACACAATTCTTACCCCTGGATTATAATGTGTAGATGTATTTAAGAAATTGCAGAATCTCAGACAGAGAGACCTTAATGTGAACGCATACACACAAGAGTTCCATAAACTCAGTCTCAGATCAAAGAGACAAGAAGAAGAGTCAGAGAAGGTGGCCAGGTATTTGAATGGCCTGAGGATGAACATCCAAGATGAGATTAGCATCTTAGCACTAGAAACAGTGAACAAGTGTTTCCAATTGGCCTTAAGGGTTGTGTTGATGCTCAGAATTGCGCTGTTTCCAACACCAACATGGGAAACTCTGAAATGTGGGAAGCTTTTCAGAGTGACCTCCAGATTTTAAAGAAGCTGGCTCTTCTTTATCTCAAAAGTGTTTGGGAAAAAGGGGAGAATGAAACAGAATCACAAATGTAACTAAAAAGGAAACTAAAACTATGGCGATACCCCTGAATGTGATTTTGTATCTCAACACTTAAGTACAGTGAAACTATTTTAAGATTCAGTCACATTAAAGAGCAAAAATGCATGATCAATGTAACAGATTAAAGACAAATAGAATCAAAGGCTCACAAACCAGAATGCTTTGTAATAACACAGAAAATATCAGCAAAGGCACAGAACTCTATCTTTATTAATGTTCAAGTTACATAAAAGGCACAGAATCATGCATAGTTATACAAACTTTCTGAATCAAGAAACAGAACAAAGGCAAATGATATTACTGGCCACTACAAAAGATTCTCAAACTTCTCTAACAATCTGTGATGCAGAAAATCTCTATTTCTCCAATGTTATCTATATCCCCTAGCACGGTGATCTGAACCCATACTTATAGCATAGAATTGGCCCAAAGATTGCCTGCATGATCAAATCTCAATGGCCTAACCGAACTGGTAGTTAACTGAAAGTGTTTGACAAAGGATCTCTTTTGAATCAGAAATGGTTAGCCACTCTGTAAATTCATTGGCTACAACAGATACATGTAACCCCACATACTTGAATCGGGGAGGGATGCGTGGCAGCTTTCTGATAGTCTTTGTGACTATAAACCCTTGAAACAGCTGGCACTCATACGCGCCTCTTTCTTGAAACTCCTTCATCTTTCCAGATCAATAAGAAACAAACACTTGGCATCCTCCACGTGACTTACTTAAGAAACTACTTCATTCTCAGGAAACACCGAAACTTGACACTTGGCAGCATCTGCGGCCCTTCCAAAAACACATGGTGTTTTCCGCTTTATTCTGAGTCTTTACTGTGGCCTATACTAAGAGTGCTCGGGCTCCGCCATCTGTCACGGTCCGCCGAACTTTGAAACTCAAGAAATATTAAAATGGGACCCACCATATAGTCCGTGCCTAAGCAGCCTCAAAAAAGAAAAGGGACAGGTGGCACCTTCCGCTTATATGAGAAACTGTGGACGTGGTGGCTTCCACTGCTCTTTGAGAAACCTTTGAAACATTACATGGTCTTGCAGAAGATGACACTTGGCGGCTTCCGCTGCTGTCTGAGAAACTTTAGATACTTTAACAAAACCTCTGCGGGCGTTGCCACTTGGCGCTTTCCGCGCAACTCTAAGAAACTTTATAGAAACATTATGAATTTATAAGGACCATGCGGATGGTGATAGATGGCACACTCTACTGAAGTTACAGGAATATTAGCAGGGCCCACCATATTTCTTCTACTTAGCACTGAAAACAAAAGGAACCTACGGAAGACGACACTTGGAGCTTTCCGCTGAAACTGAGAAGGGACACACGGCACCTTCCGTGTTACTTTAGGAAACTTTATAAACACCCTCCACTTCTGCCACTTGGCACTTTCTGCACTCACCAAAACTCTAAAAAGGGGCCCGCTTCATTATAAGAAACATTCAAAAGGATGTTTGAAACTTTTGAAGAAACTTGAACGGGTGCCGACACCTGGCGGCTTCCACCTTACTACAAAAGATACGTGGCATTCTTCGTGGCTACTCTGAGAAACTTTAAAAAGAAACAGCTACTGACACGTGGTGGTTTTCGCTGTACCGGGAGAAACTTTAAAAGGGGCCTGGCAGACTTCTTTGTAAAAGGGCTTTAAAACTTATAAAAATGGATCCTCGGATGCCGACACTTGGTGACTTCCGCAGGGACTTAAAAGGGACGCGTGGCACCTTCCACATAACCTTCAGCAACTGTATAATGTGTCCTGGGTACTGACACTTGGCAGCCTCCGCTGAACTCTGTGACTTGGCAAAATTTTCAAAAATGGAAAACCCTCGTGCCCGCGCTTTGTGCCTGCGCTGTGTGTCGAAAACCCTTGTTGCAAAACTGAAGCACTCAGAAACAAAACTGGACCCGCATAGCTAAAACTCAAAATTCAAAATGTAGAGTATTTTACTCTACAGTTCTTGGCGACCCTGAGGACTTTTGGGCTGCTCAAAAAGAATCCCAAAAATGTATCTACACAACAAAACTTACAAATTCTGCAAAGCCGTCTGATATACAGACCACTCAGCATCAGATAAACCTTGTTTATTCTGCAAGTCTTGGAAGGCCAAATCCAGGTTGATCATATCCTTATGCGAGAAACTTTGCAAAACGTGGACGGCTGCTTTCAACTGGAAATCAAGCTGGGCCATAGGAATCAAAACAGCTTCCACTTCTGATACGGATGAGGCATCTGTTAAGCCCTGGAAAATTGATTGATCATTCTGTCTGGCTAGCAACAGAGGCTTGATTTCATCAACCATTAGTACTGTGTTGCTATCAAGAAAGGGAGAAGGAAGGCCCAATTGTACCAAGTCTTCAATGTGTTTTTTCATATCCTTTACTCCTTCCTTTACCACATCCAGGAGCTCCTGGCAGGTAATTGTAGTAGAATTACAACTCAGAACCTTGTTCACCCTTTTGGCAGCAATCATCCTGTCATTGATCCCTGCTACCGACAATGTTTCATCAGATGTGTCATAAAGTTTCCCCAGCAGCAATTGAGAATCAGAAACTCTCATGGAAACAATGGACAGAGTGGCCTAAACTGAGGTCTCCATCTTTTCACATAGTTGCTGTGCATGTAGCAGGAAGGTTAAAGAGGGTCTGAGCTGGACAATCTCCTCAGAGATTCTTGCCAATACTGATGCATATAACTCCTTGACCAAATTTAACACTCCTGCATTTTGTGGCCTATTTGCCAACTCAAGGGTCAATTGCTTGGCTGTTTGTTGCTCAGCCTGTAGTTGAGCCTGAATAGCAGCAACATTATTTTGTTCCTTCAATAGTTGCTGTTGTAACTGTGTAACCTGTTGAGAGGAATCCTGATGCCTCTTTTGCAATGTGGCCTTTTCCTACTTCAGGGTAGCCAGAATAGACTTCACCTGGGTCAGCTCTTCCTTCAATGAAGCGTTTTGGCTCTGTGTAGCCTGATGGATCTGACATGAAACAGTATTTTGCAACTGTTTATTAAGATCCTCAATCTCATCATTCTTTGATTTGAGCTCAGCAGCCAGAGCCTCATTATGTGTCTTTTCCTGAGTCAGATTAGCCTCCACCTTCTGCAACTTCCTAGATAGCTTCAGATGGTCAGTGGCTACAGCAGAAGTGGTTTCATTTAGCAGCTCTACCCTATCTTGTGGCCTGAAGAGTGACATATCCATTGCCACTGCACTCATTGTAAAATATTGGGGCTGCATCTGCTCATTTGGTTTTGCTACATTTGGTGACAAATGGGTCACAGTTAGCTACTGCTGAATTGGGTCAAATAGTGACCTCATATGTGGGACAGCCTGAACTTTATTGTCCTTCTTTCTCTTTTTGTCCATCCGGGCCTCTCTAGCCTTCTTGGCAGTGTCTGCTTGAGCTTGGAAGGTAGGGGGAGAGGCAATGTACCCACCCGCAAAAGGATGACATTGTGGCAGGCCATAAGGAATAGCCAAATGTTGGCTAGGAGGAATCTGAGGAGGTACCCTCCTGGGGAAAGTGGGAGAAAAGGGAGGTAATGAAGTGGCCTGCAATGACATGGCCTATGTAGTGACAGGTGGGGAAAATTGAGAAATTGGCACAGCAGAGGTGGCAGGGAATAATACTTGGCCAACTAGGATTGCCACCCCTATTGAAGAAGAAACAGATGGAGAAGAAGAAGGAGAAGAAGCACGTACCAGAGGGGCAACTGAGACACTTGGTGGTGGCTACAACAAAGGTTCTACCTCCTCATTCGAATCAGGCTGAAGTTTCAGCCTCTTATGTTTTCTTGGCCTCTCTTCTGCTTGCTCTGTTTCTTTCTCCTCAACATTTACCACTGTTACCAGTGGTGTTTGCACAAAACTAGAAGCCCCACTTACTGAAACTGATGGGGTCCCTCTAGGTGGTGATGACACCACACTCTTTTTCTTCTCTATAGTGCTAAGGGATTGGGGCCAGGTGGTTACTACAGTTGCAGATGATGTTTGTCCTGGGGCCTGCCCTGTGTGGGTGGATTCAGGTTCCTCTTCAGATTCCTCACCCTTTTTTCTGATTTTTCTTGTATCAGGGCTTGAGACAGGAGAAGGATGCCATTCGTCCCAAATAGACTCCCACTTCTCATCTGTATCTACCTTGCCAAAGAATGGGTTATTTCATAAATTTCCTGCCTATATTTCCAATAGGCTTCTATCTTCTTAGCTTTCCATTCCCTATCTCTTAATAAATTTTTCTTTAATCCAGTGCCCATCTTGAGCTTAGGGTCATAGGCCTTCTCCTTTTTATAAAATACCTCCCATGGCCTGGGTCCCTCAAAAGGCAAATCTATCAACTCTGCATATAGATCAGGGGTGTCTTCCTTAGGGTTTCTTCTGTCGTCCCAGAAGGGACGGCCCTCATGCACAATTTTGGCACCAATCTTATTATTCTTGACCCATAAGGTGATGAAACTGACTGGGTCATATCTCCATTTGTCTTCAACTAAAAGAAAACCCAGAACAGCTAACTTCCTCAGCAATAAATGCTCTGCATCCCAGACCAATAGGGTCATGTTCTTCTTCACCCAGGGGAGATCATACATCTTTTTCTTCTTCTTCCCAGCCCCATACTCATTATCACCATAGATACTTGCCGGGTGACCTCTAAAAAGGCTAGCCTAGGAGTCAAAACCTTAGGTAGCAACATTGGTTCCCCATTAAAACCATGGACCCTGATAATAGTATGGTGAGACCCAAAGAAATAATCGCAGGGAATGGGGGAATTTGCCATAAGGCCTTTGATACTCAAAGTCAATCTATTCTCAACAGGCTCTGGGCTTAGGTGAGTAAAAGCAGGGGCGACAAAAAGTTCCCAAAACTCATAAGGGTCAGATGATTCAGACAAAACATGAGTCCATGCAGACACATGGATGGTTCTGTTTGGATCAAAACTTGGGTCATACATGTCTAAATGCATATACTGGGAAAAGAGGGCATAATTTTGATATAACATAAGGTGGAATAGATAGGAGGAATACCTGAAAACCCCTGTTGATTTGAAGTTGGCGAGTTGTTCAGCCATTAAGTAGGCAATCTGCTTAGAGAAATCTAGCCGAAACTCCTGGGACCTATCAACAGTTTTCATTCTAAAAAGAATGGCCAGCTGCCAATCATAAACAGTTATATCTTCCTTCATCCCGAAGATAAATGCTATCATAGATAGCACTTCCTGGCTGGCTTGTGTAAATTGTGCCCTTCCTGTGGGCAGCGTTGGCATTTGGGTATTGTCGTCTCCTAACTACATCTCTGCATTAAGAAACCTCAGTTGAAACTTGACATTTGCCCACGTCTTCTGCATTTTGGCCACTGTGGGAAACGTGGTTGTGCTGTCATAATGTAGGGCCAACATGTCTCTGATGGCCTTTGGCGTAATTTGCACCATGAAGGGTCCCTTTTGAATGGTGCTCGAAGGTGCATGAAACAATTCAGTGCATACATCTATCAGGTCCGGGCATAAATGCACGCTCGGGACAATGAATTTCGCCAATTGGGAGGTCCAAATTCGCAAGCCGAATGTTTCGAACTGTTTAGCTTTGGCCTTCAGGAGGCATCTTTGGTGTGCTCCCTCTCGCAGAGCTTTGCAAGACTTTTGTAGGGCTGGCTCCGCAATACCATCTGCAAAATCTAGAACCTTTGCTGGGTCAACTGCATAGCCAACTTCAGGAACCCTAGTCCTTGGATAGGTTCTCAAAGGTTGCGAAGGGGCCGAAGCGTATGATTTACTGGCCAGAAGCCTGTCCACAGACTCGTAAATTCCAAGCCCCTACTGAGAAGACTGTGCCTCCGCCATCTCTGTGCTTGTTGGAAACTGTATAACTTTTCATAACTTTCAAAAGCTGTTGAACTTACTGTAACTGAGTATGGAAGCTTGTAACAAGGATAGAAGCTTTGCAACAGGGAAGACACTTAGCAGAAATAGCAACAAATGAAACTCGGTTTAAGCCTTAACTCGTGTTGTTGGGATATTTTAATGACGCATCAAGTGTCATAAATGGCATTTAAAACGGAAACCGTTATAAAATCTTAAGCGATCTGAGTGGGACAGAGTGTCAGACACGTCACAAAAAAGCGGCTACGCTAGGTACCTTTTAGGAATTTTGGGGATTTGAGAGGTTCAATGACTGCGGAAGTTTTCAGACTTTTAAGAGAATTAAGCTGTGGCCACGTGTTTATAAAACACTTATTCAAACAAAAGCAGGAAAACAAAGCAACGACAAAAGAAACTATCTAACTATAATACACAGGAAAGGCAGTGCCTAATTGAAATGCTTCAAGTAGATCCCATTGACAGGAATCTCCTCAGGTTCACCCTCCATCGTTTCAAGCTCGAAAGAATTCTGCTATTTACAAGCACGAATCTTATAGGGACCAGTCCATAATGATTCAAACTTACTATGTCGACCCGGCTTGGCAGCTCTCTCATCCCATTTCAGAACAACTGATCCAATTTCAAAATGAGGGTTTGAAGTTTTCTTATCAAAACAGTCTTTTATTATTTTTTGATCTTTCAATAATGATTCATGTGCTAAATCCCTTTTTTCTTGAACCTCTAGGAGCTCAGCAAGTCTGACTTGCATGGGGCCATTTTCCTCAATTTTAATTTGTTTCGATAACTGGAGAGCAGGAATCTCCAAGCTCAGGGGCATCACAGCAGGTTTACCATAGACCAATTCATATGGGGACATTTTTGTCACTTGCTTTGGTGTAATTCTGTCTGCCCACAGTGCTATATTGAGCACTTTATGCCATTCTTTGTAATGATCAACCCCAATTCTTTTAATAAGTCTGATCAGATTCTTATTAGTTGATTCTGCTAAACCATTACCCTGAGGATAATAATTGGAAGAGGTCTTCAAGTAGATTCCATACTTTAGTGCAAAATCAGAAATCTTTGCCCCCAAAAATGTCCTAGCATTATCTGAAATTACAGTGCGAGGAGGCCCAAAGCAAGTAGTGATACCCTCCAGAAAATCTAGAATCACTTTCTCTGTTGCTTCTTTCAGTGGGACTGCCTCACTCCATCTGGTAAAATAATCTGTGGCAGTTAGGATCCATTTGTGCCCCATACTTGACACTGGATTGATCATTCCAATGAAGTCTAGACCCCATTGGGCAAATGGTTCATCAACAATTATTGGACTAAGGGGCATTGCCGCATTCCTTCTCTTCCCTACATAGTACTAGCAAGATTGGCATTCTTTAACCAATTGATAACAGTCTGTGAATAGAGTGGGCCAGAAGTAACCTGCCTGACTTATCTTTATAGCTGTGGTTCTTGCAGAAAAATGTCCACCTGACACTCCATGGTGCATCTCATGTAGTATTCTCTGGGCTTCATCCTTTTCTATGCATCTTAAAAGTATGCCATCAGTGTTTCTTCTGAAAAGAACCTGGTCAATTAAAGCAAAATAAATTCCCTGTTGCCTATAGTACCTCTTCTTATCCTGAGAGAACTCCTTTGGGAAAATTCCATGTTTCATAAATTGGATCCTATTTGTGACCCAAGAATTCTGATCAGCTTCTTGTATCCTCAATACATTTTCTTCCTTTGTTTCATCAGTTATCATTTTTTCCATATCTTGAACCATATACTGGCACAAACCCTTGCCTCTGACAAGTTTAGTTGGTCTGACCTCCACATCATATTCAAGAATCTTTGTAATCTAGTTTCCTCTTTTCTCAGTGATTTCTCCTTCCATAATATATTCTCTGACACTTGGATGAGCCACTAGTATCAGAATCTTATTACCTGTGACCATGTGTCTGAATTTCTTGAGGGCTTTTACCATAGCATATGCCTGTTTCTCTACAAAGTTATACCTAGCTTCATATTCCCTAAGAGTCCTTGAGAAAAAGGCTATTGGATGCTCTCCCTCTTGTTGATCATCTTTCTGTGTTAGGACAGCAACAACATTGAATTCTCCTCCATAAACATACATTATAAAAGACTTAGAGAAGTCAGGGTTCCTCAATACTGGGGATATTGAAATTGCTTTCTTGACTTCTTCAAAAGCTTGTCTCCCTTCCACAGTCCATTTGAAAACCAGGTCTTTCTTCAGTAGCAGTGTAATTGGTCTTATTAGGCTTGCAAAGTCTAATATGAATCTACTGACAAAGTTAATCTTTCCCAAGAAGGACTAAACTGCTTTCTTATTGACAGGCAGAGACAGGTTCATTATAGCAGTGACTCTTTCTGGATCTATAGAGACTCCTTCTTTAGAAACTATATGCCCTAATAATTTACCTTGAGGTACTACAAAAATGCATCTCTTAGCATTTAGAGATATTCCAAACTCTTGGCATTTCTTAAAACCTACTTCTAAATGGTCAAAATGATCTGCAACATTTTTAGAGAAAATAGTGAGGTCATCTAGGTATATTAGAATGATTTTATTGATAATCTCTCCAAATGCTAAATCCATTGCTCTCTGAAATGTGGCTCCAGCATTTGAAAGACCAAAAGGCATCTTTGCATAGGCGAATGTTCCCCATTTTGTGGTGAAAGCAGTTTTATGCTGATCTTCATTAGCCAACCAAATCTGGTTGTACCCAGAGAAACCATCTAGCAGGGAAAATCTCTCTGATCCAGCCACAGTCTGTAAAATTTGTTCCATAGAGGGCAAGGGGTAATGATCCTTCAAGGAAGCCCTATTTAGATCCCTGAAATCCACACAGAGCCTTATGTCTCCATTCTTTTTCCTGACTGGTACAAGGTTAGACACCCAAGTTGAGTGTTTGATTGGGAAAATGATCTTTGACTCTAATAGTTTCTGTAACTCATCCACCATCAGAGGTTCAATCCTAGGGTTCACTGGCCTCTGCTTCTGTCTAACTGGTTTAGATCCTTCAGTCAGCTCTATAGTGTGTTGAATGATACTTCTATCATAACCATGGAGATCTTTATAGGTCCAGGCTATGACCCTATCATATTTCTCACATAAATCAATTAACCTTTTTCTTCCCTGTTGAGTGGCAGAATCTCCAACTTTCAATCTCCTTCCCTCACTAACCTGAATCTCAGAGTAGTCCTCTTTGTTTGCTTGGAATCTCTTCTTTTCTAGGCTAGCATCTTCAGGATCAAACAAGTTTTCCAATGTAATCAGTCCCTTAGGGAGCTTGTTTGATTTCAGTTGAATGATCTGATCACCATATGCTTCTTCAATTTTTGGTTGTAACTGATCAGCAAATTCTCCTAACTGTTGCAAAAATGAGAGTACTTGAAAATCATTCTCAAAAACCTGCCAATTTTCATCATTGTCTGGGATGGTTGGTCTCACAATAACTTTGACCGACTCATTATTGACCATTAGATCAGTTATTGGATCAAACTGTGAACCAATCTGTGCCATCCTATCTGCCTCAGAATTTTGGGCTCTAGGGACTACTTCTATATTGAAGACTTCAAAATTTTCTATCAAGTCCCAAATTCTGTGCCTATAAGATCTCATCCTTACATTTTTGGCTATTGCCTTCTCTCTTATTTGTTTCACCACTAATTCTGAATCTCCTTTGACTATCAGTTTCTTAACTCCTTTCTTTTTTGCCAATATAAGTCCATGCACTAAAGATTCATACTCAGCATCATTATTGGTATAGGGAAAATGAAAGCGAATGGCTCTCAAAATCTTTTCACCATTAGGGGCAGTAAGACAAATCCCTGCTCCAGCTCCATTTTTGCTTCTATCCCCATCAAAGTTTAAGGTCCAGATTCTTGAGTCATTTATAGATTCTTGGGTCTGGGAGGGCTCTTTCCTTAAGACATTAGGGATCTCCTGGTCTTCCTCAAATATAACATAAGTGCCCAAACCTGTTGAGTCATAGTTCCCAAAGGGATCACTCTGCATCATGGTTAACAACTGATTATCCTCTACTTGTTGATCATATTCAGTCCAATCCCCTATTTCTTCAACAAAGACCCTTTCCTCTTTATTTAACATGGCATGGGCTACTTCTAACTTTGGGGTCGGCTCATTAGTGATATGGTCTTTTGACAATGGTTCTGATAGTACCTTCATCTTAGTCCCATATTTGGTCCTTATGATGAGATGAGACCAATCAAGTGACATATAACCTCCTATCTTAGCTGTGAAATCTCTGGATAGGCATAGGCCAAAAACAGGAGGAATATCTATAACTACAACATCTTGATTAACAATTATATTGGGACAAGTATACAGTTGTAGTGGAAGTTGCTTAATTTTCCCTATTGTTTGTACAGACTTCCCATCTAACTGCATAACTCCTTTTGCAAGTGGTTCATATTTTATCTTCAAAGCATCTGCTATTTGCTTTGGCATCACTGTGGTACTAGCCCCAGAGTCTATCATTGCATTGTGTAATAGCTTCTTCCCAACTATCAAAGTCAAATAAAAGGGTTCTGGCTTGGATTTACTTACCTCTGGTGCATTGTTCAGAAGAGCTATTGTCTGCAGAGAAACAGTGTCCTTGAGCTTTTCTTTATCAGTAGGTCCTCCTTTGGCAACAGTCTGTTTAGGCACAGCTTGGCCCTGTAAAGCTTCTTGCAACAGTGTCTTTTGCTCAGGAATAGCTAACATGTCCCATATTGACACATGTGTTGGAGTCCTTTTCAACTAATCTACCACATTCATAGGTCCTAGTGTTTGTGTTTTGGGATAATAAGGGTATCTTGCTTTTTCTTGAACTTGTCCAGAAACTACTTGATTCTGTACTGGCTGCGGTATTTCTTGTCTAGTAACTATATTTTGATGATCTTGAAATGGTGGAACTCCCATAATTTCATTATTTGTGACTCCAGGTTGTTCCATCATCCTCCTCTTGGCTCTAGTATAGTAATCTGATTGTACCAATGGCTTCTTAGAAGTTGAAGCTTCATTCAAGAATACTGACTCTTCATCTTCAATCCATGAGAAAAGAGCATGCTCAGGGGCTATTTCTTCTTCTTGCTGTAAGGACATTCCTTGCATCTGAGCCATTAGAACTAAATTTTGCATGCCAGGGGATTGATAGGGCTTAGTGTCAGAAGTATTTGCAAATTGTCCATCCACTCTTCTTTGCTCTGCTATCTTTTACTGTAGATTACCCCTAGGACAATCTTTGGGCATATGTGCATTATTACAAGGAAAACACCAGGCATTGGTGTCATCTGCATAATTATTCTGCCCTGGGACAATCTCTTTGTTTGGATTGGGAGGAATAGTTTGCAAGGGTGTGGGGACTGCAACCAGTTGGTTTGATGGCTGAGGGTTATTTTGTCTTTGGGGGCCCTGATATTGGTTTGGCTGTGGAGGAGGTCTATTCCCTTGATAGCCTTGATATTGGGGTCTAGCATAAGGATTCTGCTGTCTCTTTAGGTTAATTATTTCATTTGAAAATGTTCTCAGGATGTTCTTGACATCATCCATCTCTGAAGACTGGGTAGGGTAGCAGCTTTAGCAGGTTGTTGGGGAAACGTATACATGGACATAGGTGGGGTTATGGGATTAGGAGCTTCTTGAGGTAATGGTAGGGTAATCTTTGGAAACATAGGCATAGGAGGCCTTGGGGGCAATTTTCCAGCATCTATCAAATTATTTTCAGCTCTGATTGGATAGTCATAGGCTTCTGGCAGGGGCTGGCCTCCAAGTGACTGAATCATTACTGCTATATCTGAATTTAGGGATTTAAGATAAAACACTATGGCCATACCTAGCAATGGTCTTGCTGTAGCAGGAATCCTTTCCCAAGTCTTCTGAAATCTGGAATTGAAATCAGTCATTGCCTCTTGAGGTGCTCTTTTGATGGTGATCAGTTGTTGTAACAGAGAAGATTTATCCCCCTTTTCTTTGAATCTTGCAAAGAAAGCATCTCCAAGCTGATCCCATGTAGAAATTGAATTTGGGGTCAAAGATCTATACCAGTCCAGAGCCTTTCCTTTAAAAGAAGCTGCTAAGAGTCTTATAGCCACATTTTGCTGTGTGATCACATGTATTGCATAGACATCAGACACATCTTGTAGATGCTCTTCAGGTGTTTTGAAATCTTCCCCACTGAATTTGGGCAGAGCTTTCAGGGCATTTGCTGGAATAGGATCCCAAGTGGCTGGAGGTACTGGAAGAATTAGGGCACTGCCAGTATTCCAATTTGCATAATTCCTTGGGGCTACAGGTGCTCCCATGTTTGCACTTGAGGTTGCTGTAAACTGATTGACCCTTCTTCTTGAATTATTTATCAATGGTGATAAAAGAATACCTGGGTTCACAGCTGATTGAGCTCTTGTCACAGGTCCACAGCTTTGACAACTCGTGACTCTCCAGCTCATGCAGTCTTGAAAGAAACTTCAAGAAATGGTCCCAACACCAACATGGGAAACTCTGAAATGTGGGAAGCTTTTCAGAGTGACCTCCAGATTTTAAAGAAGCTGGCTCTTCTTTATCTCAAAAGTGTTTGGGAAAAAGGGGAGAATGAAACAGAATCACAAATGTAACTAAAAAGGAAACTAAAACTATGGCGATATGCTTGAATGTGATTTTGTATCTCAACACTTAAGTACAGTGAAACTATTTTAAGATTCAGTCACATTAAAGAGCAAAAATGCATGATCAATGTAACAGATTAAAGACAAATAGAATCAAAGGCTCACAAACCAGAATGCTTTGTAATAACACAGAAAATATCAGTAAAGGCACAGAACTCTGTCTTTATTAATGTTCAAGTTACATAAAAGGCATAAAATCATGCACAGTTATACAAACTTTCTGAATCAAGAAACAGAACAAAGGCAAATAATTTTTACTGGCCACTACAAAAGATTCTCAAACTTCTCTAACAATCTGTGATGCAGAAAATCTCTATTTCTCCAATGTTGTCTATATCCCCTGGCATGGTGATCTGAACCCATACTTATAGCATAGAACTGGCCCAAAGATTGCCCGCATGATCAAATCTCAACGGCCTAACCGAACTAGCGGTTAACTAAAAGTGTCTGACAAAGGATCTCTTTTGAATCAGAAACGGTTAGCCACTCTGTAAATTCATTGGCTGCAACAGATACATGTAACCCCACATACTTGAATCGAAGAGGGACGAGTGGCAGCTTTCTGATAGTCTTTGCGACTATAAACCCTTGAAATAGCTGGCACTCATACGCGCCTCTTTCTTGAAACTCCTTCATCTTTCCAGATCAATAAGAAACAAACACTTGGCATCCTCCACGTGACTTACTTAAGAAACTACTTCATTCTCAGGAAACACCGGAACTTGACACTTGGCAGCATCCGCGGCCCTTCCAAAAACACATGGCATTTTCCGCTTTATTCTGAGTCTTTACTATGGCTTATACTAAGAGTGCTCGGGCTCCACCATCTGTCACGGTCCGCCGAACTTTGAAACTCAAGAAATATTAAAATGGGACCCACCATACAGTCCATGCCTAAGCAGCCTCAAAAAAGAAAAGGGACAGGTGGCGCCTTCCGCTTATATGAGAAACTGTGGACGTGGCGGCTTCCGCTGCTCTTTGAGAAACCTTTGAAACATTACAGGGTCTTGCAGAAGATGACACTTGGCGGCTTTCGCTGCTGTCTGAGAAACTTTAGATACTTTAACAAAACCTCTGCGGGCATTGCCACTTGGCGCTTTCCGCGCAACTCTAAGAAACTTTATAGAAACATTATGGATTTATAAGGATCACGCGGATGGTGAAAGATGGCACACTCCACTAAAGTTACAGGAATATTAGCGGGGCCCACCATATTTCTTCTACTTAGCACTGAAAACAAAAGGAACCTACGGAAGATGACACTTGGAGCTTTCCACTGAAACTAAGAAGGGACACACGGCACCTTCCGTGTTACTTTAGGAAACTTTAGAAACACCCTCTGCTTCTGCCACTTGGCGCTTTCTGTGCTCACCAAAACTCTAAAAAGGGGCCCGCTTCATTATAAGAAACTTTCAAAAGGATGTTTGAAACTTTTGAAGAAACTTGAACGGGTGCCGACACCTGGCGGCTTCCGCCTTACTGCAAAAGATACGTGGCATTCTCCGCGGCTACTCTGAGAAACTTTAAAAAGAAACGGCTACTGACACGTGGTGGTTTCCATTGTACCGGGAGAAACTTTAAAAGGGGCCCGGCAGACTTCTTTGTAAAAGGGCTTTAAAACTTATAAAAATGGATCCTCAGATGCCGACACTTGGCGACTTCCGTAGGGACTTAAAAGGGACGCGTGGCACCTTCCGCGTAACCTTCAGCAACTGTATAATGTGTCCCGGGTACTGACACTTGGCAGCCTCCGCTGAACTCTGGGACTTGGCAAAATTTTCAAAAATGGAAAACCCCCGCGCCCGCGCTTTGTGCCCTCGCTGTGTGTCGAAAACCCTTGTTGCAAAACTGAAGCACTCAGAAACAAAACTGGACCCACACAGCTGAAACTCAAAATTCAAAATGTAGAGTATTTTACTTTACAGGTTGAAGAGAAGATAAAGAGAAAGAGTGAGCAGAATAATAGAGGTAGAGGTGGAAGGAATTTCAGAGGCAGAGGCAGTTTTGGGGAAGAAGTCCTAACCAGAGGCCTAGTGGTGAGTCTAACCAAGAAGAGCAAGTTGGGGACTCAAGTAGCAGAGGAGGCTACTGAGGGAGAAGGCCTAATGGAAGAGGTGGGACAAATGGATCAGGTAGAGGATCCAAATTCTCCAATATGAGATGTTATAACTGCAATCAGATAGGGCACCCAGCATACAAATGTCCAGAGAAGGCCTCAACTTCTCATGGTGGTGAGAAGAGAACCACCTTGATTCAAGAAGATGCGAGGAGTGTGACTTCTCTTGAAGTGAGTCTAGCATCAAAGATGGGAGAGAATTTGATGATCAAAAGGACGCTGCTCAAGGAACCAGTACAGACTGAACCATTTCAAAGAAGGGCTTTGCTTAGAATCAACTGCAAGATCCAAGGTAAGGTTTGTAAAGTTATTATTGACTCTGGTTCTACCGATAACATTATATCTTTGGAAGCAGTGAATAAGTTGAAGTTAGAAAAGATACCCCACAACAGTCCATATAAAGTCAGTTGGTTGAATAAGGGGCAACACATACTCATAAATGAACAGGCTTGGGTAGAATTCAGTATTGGTGGACATAGAGATAAGATCTTGTGTGACATCCTTCCAATGGATGCTTGCCATATGTTATTGGGCAGACCATGGCAGTTTGACAGAAAGGCTCATCATGATGGAGAAAAGAATGCTTACTCTTTCCAAAAGGATGGTGTGACTTATAGGATACAGTCATTGGTAGAAGAAGATCCACAACATGTAGGATCTAGTGTAATGATGGTAGGAGAGAAAGAATTCATGGACACATTAAAGGAAGGTGATGGAGTAGGTTTTGCTTTGATTGTGAAGCCTAAGGGGGAAAAGAAGGAAAGTGTGAGAGAAGTAGGACCTAAAGAGGTCAGAGATTTACTTGAGAGTTACAAAGGAGTGATTACAAAGGATCTACTTGATTCCCTACCACCAATCAGAGACATTAGCCATCAGATAGATCTCATACTAGGAGCAGTACTTCATAATAAGGCAGCGTATAAAATGACACCATAGCAGAATGAAGAGATAGCCAAATAAATTCAAGAACTCTTAAACAAAGGGCTGATAAGGAAGAGTCTTAGTCCATGTGCAGTACCTACTGTTTTAGCCCCGAAGAAGGATGAAAAATGGAGACTGTGTACTGATTCTAGGGCAATAAATAGGATAACCATCAGGTATAGGTTTCCTATTCCTAGAATAGAAGATCTAATGGATTGTTTGGGTGGTGCTACTTATTTCTCCAAAATAGACTTGAAGAGTGGGTACCATCAGATAAGGATAAGAGAAGGGGATGAATGGAAGACAACTTTCAAGACCAATGAAGGGTTGTATGAGTGGCTTGTGATGCCGTTTGGTCTTTCAAACGCCCCTAGCACATTTATGAGATTGATGAATGAGGTGTTGCAGGAATTTATAGGTAAATTTGTGGTAGTCTACCTTGATGATATCTTGGTGTTCAGTAAGAGAAAGGAAGAACAATTGAAACATTTGGAGGTAGTCTTGAAGAAGCTGCAAGAAAAGAAATTACTGATAAATTTGGAAAAGTGTGACTTCATGAAACAAGAATTGGTGTACCTGGGTTTTGTCATCTCTAAGGGTGATTTGAAAATGGATCCTTCCAAGGTAGAAGCTATTTTGAATTGGCCTACACCCAGGACAGCCGGAGAGGTCAGAAGTTTCCATGGGCTGGCCACATTTTATAGAAAATTCATTAAGAATTAGAGTGACATTTGTGCACCTATGTTGGAAACCATCAAAGGTGGAGGTAAGACGAAGTTTGTGTGGACACAAGAGGCAGATAGAAGCTTTGAGAATCTGAAACAGAAAGTTGCTAAATTCCCTGTTTTAGTGTTACCTGATTTAATAAGATTTTCACAATTGAATGTGATGCAAGTGGGTTAGCCATAGGAGCAGTGTTGAGCCAAGAAGGCAGACCAGTAGCCTTTTTCAGTGAAAAGTTAAATGAAGCCAAGAGGAAATACTTCTCTTATTATTTAGAGTTGTATGCTATGGTCCAAGCTCTGAAAAAGTGGAGGCACTACTTGCTTCCTAAAGAATTTATTGTGTATACGGATAATCATGCTCTTAGTTTTCTAAATAGACAAGAAAAGCTTAGTCATAGACACATGAAATGGGTGGAAAGTCTTCAAGCCTACACCTTCATCATCAAGCATAAGAAGTGAATAACTAATAAGGTTGTTGATGCTCTAAGTAGAAGGGTGTTGACAGTGCAAGAAGTGCAATTACAAACTATGGGTGTTGAGTCACTCAAAAGATTGTATGCAACGGATCAAGATTTTAAGGAGACTTACAAAGTATGCAATGAGTTTGCCAATGCTTTTCACAACAACTTTTCAGATTATACATTGCAGGATGGACTTTTGTTTAAAGGTAGTCAACTATGTATCCCTAAATGTTCAATGAGGGATAATATAGTGAAGGAAAAACATAGTGGTGGTTTAGGAGGACATTTCGGGCTCAATAAGACCTTAGATCTTGTCAGAAGGTTTTACTTTTAGTCAAGAATGCAATCTGATATCAGAAAGTTTGTTGAGAGTTGTGTGATTTACCAGAAAACAAAAGGCGTCTCAACCAATGTAGGATTGTACCAACCTTTGCCCATACCACACAGACCTTGGGAAAGTTTGAGTATGAATTTTGTGATGGCATTGCCCAAGACAAGGACAGGTTATGATAGTGTGTTTGTTGTGGTAGACAGGTTTAGCAAAATGGCGCACTTCATTCCTTGTAAAACCACCAATGATGCTAGTTACATTGCAGGTTTGTTCTTTAAGGAAATTGTCAGGATTCATGGATTGCCTTTGAGCATTGTATCTGACAGAGACAACAAATTTGTGGGACATTTCTGGAGAACCTTGTGGAAAAGATTGGGTACAAATTTGTCTTTTAGTTTAGCCTATCATCCTCAGACTGATGGTCAAACTGAGGTTGTGAATAGGTCATTAGGCAATCTGTTGAGATGTTTGACAAGAGAACAAGGTAGTAGTTGGGATGTGGTACTCCATCAGGCAAAGTATGCCTATAATGATTTTACAAATAGAAGTACCGGTCTAAGTCCTTTTGAAGTTGTTTATGGTAGTCATCCTAGAGGAATTTTTGAATTAAGAGATGTTCACGGGTTGGACAAAAGGAGTGGACATGCTGATACATTTGCAGAGGCTATGAAAGAGATCCATCAACAAGTCAGAGATACTCTATAAAAGAATAGTCAGAAGATCAAGGCTAGAGTGGATCAACGACGAAGGGATGTAGAGTACCAAATAGGTGATATGGTCATGGTTCATCTCAATAAGAACTGACTACCCAAGGGAGGCCACAACAAGTTGATGATGAGAAAAATTGGACCTTGTCAGATCTTGGAGAAATATGGTTCTAATGCTTACAAAATTGAACTTCCTGATGATATTGCTATTTCACCTATATTCAATGTTGCTGATCTGACATTATATAGGAGTCCTGATACAGACGAAGGGACAACAGATTCGGTCCAAGACAATGCCGACTGGATGCAACATTTACCATCTAAGGAACTACCACAGATGGAATGTATTTTGGATAGCAGGATAGCCAAGAAGACCAAAAATCAAACATATTTTGAGCACCTAGTCAAATGGCAAGGACTTCCCGACTCAGAAGCTATATGGATGCTGGAAGAAGACATCAAAAAGTAGGGTGGTGATTTGCAGCAATTAGTCTCTAAGAGGACTTGAGACAACTTTTCCCCAGGGAGTATGGTGCAGGAGCACCTCGAAAATCATGTTTTCTTTTGTATAAGGTCAATTTGACCAAGGTATTTTCATTTCAGTTGTGTCTAGGTCTATTTTGTAAGTCCCAAGTGACTTAGGGGACAATTGTCAAATTGTAATAGCATAATTCTAAAAATAGTAATAATGCCAAAATAAGGCAGTCTCCCAGCCGCTTGGAGCTAGTGTGGTACTACTCTGGGCAAATTGTTAAATACCCAGAAGTATGAACTGAATGAGTATTATGATGTAACCAGATCGATAGTGATTGCATTGTGTTTGGGAGAAATAAAGCTTTTATGTTTGTTCATCTAACTTCCATCTCTTACCACTATAAATCACGTAGCTGTAGCTTTCCATTCATTGTGTATTTTCCATTGTTGCCATATGTCGCCGTGAAGCATTCCACTGGTGAGATTTCTGTCAAAATTAGTGGAATAGCTTCAATGTATCAGTATTTGTTTTGTTCTTTGTTTTGTTTTTCCTATTTGATAGTGCAGATGATCTGGATCGAGGGTTTCATGCAGTAGAAGATCCTAGCATCCTCACGTGCTAGGGTTCGCAGGAGGGAGAACCACGCGACAGCATTTTGGATCGGCCAAGGGTTTCGCGACCATTCACAGAACGCATCCCTGTAGAGGTGAATGCCATCGGGGCATTAGAGAATGCCGAGGGACTTGGTCGATGGAGTTGAAATGAGAGCTTTCCTGTTAGTTCGTCGACTGTGAGCGATTATGACATCAATTTCTAATATCCGCTGGTAGCTCCTCATCAGCTTCTGTGCATTGGTTGTTCCCATGGTTGAATAGGCAAATGAAGTTGACAATTGCGAGGATGGAGACATTGTAAATACAAACAAAGAGCAAAATGAAGAGGCAAGAATGAAATATTGACACAGATACCATGGTCTCTTACATAAAAAGAGGATCGCATGAGCCAACATAATGAATTGAAGTCATTCAAGCCGGTGGGGAAATAAAACCAAGGCAGATGAGATCCAAATGTGGATTATATTGCTCAACTCCCAACACTACTCTTACAAAGCATTCAACAAATATAATCAAAGAGACCTGCGAAGTGAACAATTAAGGCCAGATAGAAATCTACATAGATTGCAAGCTTCAAAATGACTAATGTATACGCCTAAAAATAATGCGACTCTATCTAAATAAATATTCTTAATATTTATTTGATCTAAATTCCTCTACCAATAAATAAATAAATCAATTTATTTATTTGGTTCATAATCCTCCCATTAATTGAATAAATTACCTTTATTTAATTAATTCCATCGAAGTTAACTTTATTCTTCCAAACAATTAAATAATTTTCGTTATTTAATTAAATCAAATCATTCCCCCAAATTTGAACAAATCAATCAAATTTATTTAAATTATCTCAATCTCTAAAAATAAAATATAATCAAATATTTTATTTATTCTTCCAAAGCATGCACAAAAATTAAATAAATTTATTTATTTAATTTTCTTTCTTATCTTCAAATTCCTCAAAAATCTTCCAAATCTTCTAAAAATAAATCTTATTCTTCATACACACAAAATTAAATAATTTATTATTTAATTTCTCTCAAATCATGTAAAAAGCAAATCACAAGTTGAGTTAACTGACTCAATCAACCTTGTTTTTATCAATAACTCTTAAATTAGAAAAAGGCTTTCTAATTTATGAAGTCAAATCTTATCTTTATAAAAGAAAGTAGTTAACTCAAACAAAACAACTTTTTGTGTGACACTTGTCTTCTTTCTATTCACACACATCCTCTCAAGTCTTCTATACCATTGATCTTCTCTCTCACAAGTCTATAAATTGAACCCAATTCCTCCATTTCTATCATCCAAGCTTTTAGTAATGTTACTCTACAGAATTCACAGTGCACCTTTGGCACTCAATTCCATCCATAGCTTGTGATCACCCTTTTTTTATTGTATTGAAGCTTATCTTCATTACAAGAAGTATCATAGCCATCTCTCCATTGTCATCTTAAAGAACAAAGCAAGGAAGTGTGCTTTCTGCGGGCTTCATTCATACAAAAGATAGATTGAGAATAGGCAAACAATGGAAGTCGTGAGGTAACAAGGTTTGCAAGGTTTGTTCTTTATTTTTAAATCTTTGTTATTTGCAATTTCTATTGAGTTATTGGGTTGTTTATTAAACATTAATATATTATCCACAGTTTTCTGATAACGTTTTTGGTGCCCACCATGGGGCCTTTGCTCCGATTTAACCCCAAAACTAAGTTTTTGTGCTTAGGTTCTGTACACAGGAGGATTTTGCACATCTAATCAGTTCTAACACACATCTAAGGTCTATTTCCACGCATTTGATAGATCAGCACATCTAGGCTCTATTTCAATGCATTTGACCTCTATTACAACACATTTACTGAAACTGTGCATATACTCTGATTCTGTGCTTTTGACCTCTGTCTCAGCGCTTTTGTAATTCTGCACATATGACCTTTGTCTCTATGAATCTGATCTTTGTAGCTGCACATTTGATTCTGATAGTGACCTTTTGAGTTGTTCCTTGTGATTTTGCTAACATTGACACTTGTCTCGCAAGAATATCCTCTGATCTACTTGCGGGCTAGTGGTTGGTTTAGTCATATAGCTACATTTGTTAACTCATCTCTATATCTAAAGGAGAATAAATGGATGTTCATGTAAATCTCATTTAGTTCTAACTAGGAGGATTGTAATTTGATCTTATTGCATCAACAAATTGAATATAGTCCCAATGCTAGGAGGATAAAATTGAACCATTGCTATCTTGCTTTCAAAGTTAACAAATTGCATGTGTGCCCAAGTAGCTAACTCATTTATTCTTTTTCATTTTAATTAGGGGAAAAAGAACCATTGTCTTTCATGTCTTTGGAATGATACTAGGCCTATGCTCTCCCCTCTTTTGGGTGACCAAAATGCGAAACATATCATTTCACATATATAACCTTTAGAGAGGCCTGCCCTTGGATATCCTTCCGTCCAAATGGGAATGACTTTAAGTGGTAAAAAGCTAAAGCCAAGCTCTACCTAACCATTATAAATAAATTGTGCTTAGAGCGAAAGCTTCATGAAATGAGTGTTGTTTTGTTATACTGATAGCCAACCTCCCCCAAAACCCTCCAAGGCATAACCCTTGAAGACTGTGAGACTCCATAATGGACAGTAGTGCTGTCGCACATATAACCACTCAAATGGTTGCACTTACTAATTATCCATTGTTTTACTAGCCCAAATCCCTCTATTTGTTGGCGCAAAAGGTGGGACCTTTGGAGCCACCCTGATTCTCGTGGTTCTTAGTAGAGATAGCAGGGACAATCCTAAGGTTTGGTGGGGGTATGAGCCTTGGGAAACCTAGATCTTGGTATGCATGAGAAGTGAGTACCATGGAGGGGAGCCGGTGCTACCAAGATCCTGAACCTATCTGCTTTGAATATGCATGCAACTAGGGGATCCAACAAATATTGTCTAAGCCAGCCTAGGACTTGTACTTGCTTTTTAGTCAATAAGAGTCCAAAAAATTACAAAAAGAAGATAAAAAACTGTATACGCCTAAAAATGACACAATTCAACTAAATAAATATTCTAAATATTTATTCCATTCTTCTACCAATTAAATAAATATTCTAAATTTATTTAAGCAGTTCACTATTCCATAATTAAATAAAATCAATTTATTTAATTAAATTCCCTAAATTCTTCTAAATGTCCTACACAATTAAATAATCATAAATTATTTAATTAATCCAAATTCCTCTATCCTAAGTTCTAATTCCAAAAATCCACCTCACACTTACACCTCACTTTTCCACCTCACCTTGTCCACCTCATCGGGTTGCACATGTAATTAAATATATTAAATATTTAATTACCTATTTTTCCCTCACCCACATGTCTTATTTCTTCTCAAATCAGAAGTTAGTTAACTAATCATTCAAAAGTGTTAACTAACCAGTCAATTGAGTTAATCCCTCAATCAATTCAGTCAATTCCATAATTCATTCTTCCAACTGACTAATCAAGTTTGTTAACTGATCAGTTAAAGGAGTTAACTCTCCAATCAATGTTGTCAAGTCCCCTCTTTCATGATGGAGATGAGACACTTGTCATATTCCTACTGGTTGCACATTCCTCAACCATCCTCAGCCATTGATCATCATACTTCTCCTCAACCATGGATTCTCATTCTTCTGAGTCTAGAAAAGAAACCTCATCCTCCCATTCTATTCATCCAGGTTATTTGTATTGTTACTCTGCAGAATTCTACCCGCGCGCCTTTGGCACCCTCAATACAATCTACTTGAGATCACCCTTTGCTTTGAAGCTCTACTTCACAGCATTATCTATCAACATAGCCATTTACTACCGACATCCTACAACACAGCTAAAAGAGTGCACTCACTGAGGGCCTACTTCACACCAGCAAGGACGATTTTAATAGGCGAACAACAGAAGCTTTTGAAACAGGGAAGGTTTACATTGTGTTATTCATTGTTCTTTTCATTCAATCTTTCTTGTTTTTATTATTCTGTTGATGTTTGGGTTTGATATTGTTCAATTGATTAAACCGCATTTTACCCTAACATTTTTGGCACCCACCGTGGGGCCTTTGCCCCTTTATCTCATCAAAATATGAGCTTTTTTGAAGGCAGGTTCCGTACAGGTCACGTACAGGTCACGCACAGACTACATCGATGCATTTGAACATTTCTACGGCACATATACCCATTTCTGCAGTGCTTCTATTATTTATGCGCATCTGTGCTTTCTTACTGCGCTTTTGCGCACTGTTACGATGCTTTTGTTATTATTGCGCATATGTCCATTCTTGCTGCGCATGTGTCCACTGTTACTGTGCATTCATAATTCCTATGCATCTGTTCATTATTGCTGTGCATTTGTACACTGTTACGGGGTAAGTGCAAAAAGATGGGGGGCCAAAAAGTGGCCAAAATAATTTCAAAAAAATTTAAGTCATAATGCGAGCGCATTATAATGCGCTCGCGTTATAACGTGCTCGCGTTATAATGCGCTCGCGTTATGGCTTGGTAATGATAAGCCACAGGCTCGTCATTACCGAGCCATAACGCGAGTGCGTTATAACACGCCCGCGTTATGGCCAACTATAAATTAAAAAAAAAAGCAAGTGAATTTCATTTCACTCCCATTTTCTCCTCTGCCCGCGGCCTCCAAACCCTCAAAAACATGCTCGCTTTCTGCAAAACGCCGATCAACACAAAATCTTGTCAATTCATTGCCAAAATGCTGCCACGACGTCGAGCACGCCAAAGAGGTGAGTTATCTTTATTTTTTTGTTTGAATTTCTTTCTATATAGGTAGGTTTTTGTTGATTTTTGATGTATATTTCATTAATTGTCAAGAAATGTTAATGCACCTCCTCCTCCTCCTCCTCCTCAAAATCCACAAAATCTCGAGGAGGAAATACTTGCAGAACAAGAACCTCCTCCATTCATTCCTCGACATGCCCTTGGAACACAAGATAATATAATGGGGCAAATTGAAAACAACAAAAAATAAATTGAAGATATAATTGCAAGGTTGAAAGATCCTTCCACTTCAACCTTGCATAGGTCCACGCTTGCCGAATCTCTTGAGTCTATGTTAACAAATGTAAATTCAATTAGCAAGCAAATAACTAGTTGGACCGATAAAAAGAGAGAGTTTAGAGATTTTTATGCAAATAAATTGTCATACCAAGATGTCAAAAAATTACAAATTACAAAATTAGACTTGTGTTCAATTTTTACAAACCCACAAACAAATCAACCTCCACCCATTACATGCAAGAGGTTCCCTATCCATTGGTGCAACAACCAAGTGATAAGGGACAATTTCGGGCAGAGGTGGTGGATGGTTTTTGACCATCCTCCATGCAATAATAATGAGGTCCCGCAATACTTTTTGAGGAAACTCTACTGCGAGTTTGTCCTCAATAAAGTGCCAAACTATTTTGATATGCGGGACTTCCAGGGTAGAGGTGGGGGCTCAGCACAGGATAGACCAGGGGCACGTCTTGACCCACAATGGGTAGTGAGACGAGTAATTAGCAGACCAGCCCACGAGCATGTTTCTATCCCTTCCATTGTGAAGGAGAGTGTTGAGGTCGATACACTGAGGTCGATTAGTGCCTTGACCCAGAGCATCATAGAGCATGCCGATCCTGCAACACATAGTGGGTTGGGAGATAGTGCGAGGAGTAGGGTCCCACCACATACTTGCCAAGCTTGCGGGTCAGCCTGTGGTTATGACCCCATGGACAGTCAGGCCGCAGGTGCACAGGCTACATCTGTAGCTGAGCAGATGGTGATGACAGATACCCTCCTGAGTGAGACTTTCGGCCTTGATACTCAGGTAAATATTAGCAAGTTTATTGAATTTAATTTATTAAATTTTATTTTTGAAATACAAGATTAACTAATTTAAATTGATGATTTTAATGAAATTTCAGGGTCATAGCGTCGATGCAGTTTTCAGTGGTTCTCCACCTACATTTTTCACTAGATCATCTACTGTCAAGGTATGTAACTAGTAAACAATTATAAATATTACATGTGAATAGCATCATTATATGAATGGTATTCTAATTTCTGATTTTGGATGTTGAATAGGTTAATACTGTAGATTTCATGGCAACACCTGCCAGTGGTGGTGGACTTCAAAGCTTTACGGAGGTAATAAAATAAATAGTTTAATGAACGAATTGTACTTACTAAATTTTTGTATGTGATTTGTGTGTTTTATTGTGTGTATGTTAGGAGCCATGATTTGCATCACTATTATAGTTTTCGTAATTGAATAATGTTGTTTTATTTCCAGATGATGCAGGTTGCGGAGACACCTCCCCATGTTCATAGGGCAATGGAGCAGGGTGTGGCCTCTGCGATTCATAGCTCTATGGCATTGACAGGGGTATGAGGCAGATTAGTAAATTTCAATTTACATTCATTGTTATAGTTGTCTATTTTTGAAAATTCAAAAGATTATTGATTTGAAGTTTAATTTCTATCTGGATGGTTTCTATAGGACATGACATCACCAGGGTCTATTCCTGCTACTGAGACAAGCAAGGAGACAAATTATATGTTAGCGGTAAGTGATTATTTTGTTAAATGTTTCATTTTTTTTATAACATGTAATTTCTATATATTAATGTCTATACTTTTTTTTGTAATAGGTAAAGGTGCAGGAAGAACTAAATAGGAGGAGTAGCCCTCGGGTTCGTAGTAGACCACCCACATGCATGTCTCCATCCCCTAGAAGATCAAAGGCTGCTCGTGATTTATTCTCTTCACTAGCCAGAGGGGAATGACTTTTATTGTGTTCCTTTGTTGTATGCCTATATGGCATTTGTGGACATATATTTTGTATTGTACATAGTTGACATTATATGCCTATATGGCTATTTTGTATATATGTTATACTTATATCGACAGATATTGATGTATGCCTATATGGATATTTGGTTAATACAAATCTTTTTTATTGATGGCGTCCATACTTGCATTATAAATCCACTTTTGAATGGATATTTGTAGATGGCTACTTCAAATATTTAAACTTCGATTGTATTACATAGGATGTTTGCATTTTCTTTGATAGGCTTGATAGGCCATGGATTACATGATGGTGTTTGATGGAAAAGTATGGTACTAGAAGACTCTAGTTCATTCTTAATAGGCTTGTGATTGATAATATCTTTGCATGATTGCACTTGATCTTGGATCATGGGCATGTTGTTAGGATTTTGATTGCATTGTGATGTTTGATGGATAGGCATGGTGTAAGATACCCAACTAGTTCTACGAAAATTTTTCCTTACTTAAACAATTTTACTTGCTATCAATTCATTAACTACTTCAACAACACAAAGATATACATCAAAGATAACTACTTGAATGAATCAACCTTAGAGTTGGGTACTTGTCTAGTTATTTGACTCAATCAACTTGCAATGTCTTATTACATGGATAATGCTTTCAATAGCATGAAGTTACAACTTATTCAATGGAGATACAAAAGAAAGGCCTTGAAGCCTTGATGTTTACAATGGCATCTACACTTGATCAACTCAATCAAACTCAATGATGTCAACTGAATGTCAACACCTCACAATATCACAAGGGAGCATCACCTTGCTTGTTGCATGGATGAACGTCATAGTTGCAAGACTCTTAGGGTTAGGCACCAACTCAAGGTAGTAGAGACCAGACTAGGCGCCATCCTAAGCTGGGCGCTTCCTTGAGGTGGTAGAGACATGGATGAACGTCTGGTGGGGTTTGATGACTCTATATTGACACTCAAATTCACTTAGGTGCAATATTAGTGTTCTTCTAACTAGGCACCAGATAGGAGGATTCTCAGGGGTTTTGGCGCCTAGGTTACAACTTGTCAATTTCTCAAAGAATCTTTGAAACACTTGACTTCCAAGGATTATCATCTTACCCTCTGATGGAGCGTCTTGTTCCAAAATTGGTCTTGGGGACTTGCATCTCTCTTAGGCGCATGTTTGGAGTAATGTCAATTGGTATCAGTGCCTATTATCTCAATTCAAACTTGACATCAAACTTTTGAAGCTCTTTTACCCTAGCGCCTTTATCTTCTATCAAGCGCCTAACATTCTGGAGGTGAATTCCATCTTAATCTAAGTCTTCAAGGTACTTCCTGTTGTGACCAAATCACACATCACCCCATCGGACTGCGGACCCCCTCTTTTTTGAGCTCAGATGCTTTGCATTGATTTATGCAATCTCATTTCCAAGTTGTCAGGGTCTTGAATATTAATGATGCAGAGGATTAGATTGTCCATGAGTTGGCACCTTGAAGTGACTTGAGCACCTTCAGTTGCCTTGAAGTTGGTGTTGACGCCTAAGGAAGGTAATGAGTCTAGACGAAGCACCTTAGATGGGTTGATAAAGAAAGATGATGCACCTTAGGAGGAATTGGCACCTTGAAGGATGATAAAAGGGCTCTTTGAAGTGGTAGAGAGCATGAAGTAGCGCCTAAGCAAAGGTAAGTGACTCATGCCCCTTGAATGCCTTGTGTCAATCAAAATCAAACTTCAAACTTCCATCTAGCGCCAGGATGAAGATCAAGTGGAAATGTGCCTTGGAGTTGAGGTTGGTCCGTTTCAGAGTAAATGAGCGCCTAGAAGCATAGGCCATCATCAGGAAAGGTTTGGTTGAGTTGAATTTGCGCCTAAGAGTAGAAGCGCCTTACTAATGGAATGAGAGCGCCCTGATGCTTATAGTCTCCAGAGATGAATGCCTTAACCAATCTAGCGCCTTCAAGAGGATGGCATTTAAGGAGTATTCTTGGCATGTTGAAGTGACTTGGGCGCCTTGATGGGGAGAGGTCTTGATGAAGAGAGTAAGGTTGAATATCTAAGGGTAATATGCGCCACAGATGATAGAAATTGATCACCTTGGAAGGTAAAACACTTCAAATGTTTTCAAGGAATTGGATAAGTCATTTAGCGCCTATAGTGGGAGGTATTATTTTGGTGCCTTGGACAAGATTGGGCATCTGGAGAAGATTTGCTCAGAGTACTCACTTAGCGCCCTGGGGCCAACTCAAGTAGACATTGCACCATCTAGATCAAACCTTGAAATGCGCCCAGAGAAGACATGAAGAAAGATATGCACCCTGTGTTGGAGGAATCAAGTTGGATAAGTACTTGAAGAACTTGAAGAACTTGCATTAAGTGTTTTAGCGCCTTGGATGAGGATATTAGCGCCTTGGTATGGTTTGGAGCACCTTTAGCTGTGCCTTGAGGAGATTTTCTTACATCTTAAAGGAGGTTCTGACACCTTGCCCCCTTTGGTATCTAGCACCCTATTGGCTTTAACCTAACGCCTTTGGAGTCCAAAATGCGCCTTTGAAAGTTGAAGTGAACCTTGATAATTGGAATCTTCATAATGAGCGCCTAGGTTTGGTTGAGTAGAATACCCCACAATGTGCGCCTAGGTCTTTAAGAAGAGTAATGATACTTGAGATAGAGCGCCTTGAGGAGGTAGTTTAGCGCCCTGGATTGAATAATTGGAGTTCAAGGAAGTTTTGAGCACCTAAGGCATATGGCTAGAGAAGTTGTAGAAAAGACCACTTTTGGCACCTTAAAAGCTTGAATGCTTGGGGAGTTTTTGTAAAGATCTAGTTTGAGCGCCCTTATGCCCTAGGATCATCTAGTTTGTGCGTCTTGTAATGAGGAGTTCATGTAAGTTTGGAATGAGTGCCTTGAATAAGTGTAAACTAGCCTAGAGAAGGGTATGTGCGCCTTGAGCACCTTGAGCATTCCAGAGATAACTGTGCGCCTAGAACAATATGAGCACTCATGATGATGATAACACCCTGATGAGACTATGAGCGCCTTGTTCAGGAGATACCTTGTTTGATCATAAAATACGCCTTGAGTCTTGAAGGTTTTGAGTGCCTAGGTGATTTGGATGTTGGGATGATGCGCCTTAGGAGGAATTGGCACCTTGAAGGATGATAAAAGGGCTCTTTGAAGTGGTAGAGAGCATGAAGTAGCACCTAAGCAAAGGTAAGTGACTCATGCCCCTTGAATGCCTTGTGTCAATCAAAATCAAACTTCAAACTTCCATCTAGCGCCAAGATGAAGATCAAGTGGAAATGCGCCTTGGAGTTGAGGTTGGTCCATTTCAGAGTAAATGAGCACCTAGAAGCATAGGCCATCATCAGGAAAGGTTTGGTTGAGTTGAGTTTGCGCCTAAGAGTAGAAGCACCTTACTAATGGAATGAGAGCGCCCTGATGATTAAAGTCTCCAGAGATGAATGCCTTAACCAATCTAGCGCCTTCAAGAGGATGGCATTTAAGGAGTATTCTTGGCATGTTGAAGTGACTTGGGCGCCTTAATGGGGAGAGGTCTTGATGAAGAGAGTAAGGTTGAATATCTAAGGGTAATATGCGCCACAGATGATAGAAATTGATCACCTTGGAAGGTAAAACACTTCAAATGTTTTCAAGGAATTGGATAAGTCATTTAGCACCTATAGTGCGAGGTATTGTTTTGGCGCCTTGGACAAGATTGGGCATCCGGAGAAGATTTGCTCAGAGTACTCACTTAGCGCCCTGGGGCCAACTCAAGTAGACATTGCACCATCTAGATCAAACCTTGAAATGCGCCCAGAGAAGACATGAAGAAAGATATGTGCCCTGTGTTGGAGGAATCAAGTTGGATAAGTATTTGAAGAACTTGCATTAAGTGTTTTAGCACCTTGGATGAGGATATTAGAGCCTTGGTATGGTTTGGAGTGCCTTTAGCTATGCCTTGAGGAGATTTTCTTACATCTTAGAGGAGGTTCTGACACCTTGCCCCCTTTGGTATCTAGCGCCCTATTGGCTTTAACCTAACACCTTTGGAGTCCAAAATACGCCTTTGAAAGTTGAAGTGAACCTTGATAATTGGAGTCTTCATAATGAGCGCCTAGGTCTTGTTGAGTAGAATACCCCACAATGTGCGCCTAGGTCTTTAAGAAGAGTAATGATACTTGAGATAGAGCACCTTGAGGAGGTAGTTGAGTGCCCTGGATTGAATAATTGGAGTTCAAGGAAGGTTTGAGCACCCAAGGCATATGGCTAGAGAAGTTGTAGAAAAGACCACTTTTGGCGCCTTAAAAGTTTGAATGCTTGGGGAGTTTTTGCAAAGATCTAGTTTGAGCGCCCTTATGCCCTAGGATCATCTAGTTTGTGCGTCTTGTAATGAGGAGTTCATGTAAGTTTGGAATGAGCGCCTTGAATAAGTGTAAACTAGCCTAGAGAAGGGTATGTGTGCCTTGAGCGCCTTGAGCATTCCAGAGATAACTGTGCGCCTAGAACAATATGAGCGCTCATGATGATGATTAACGCCCTGATGAGACTATGAGCACCTTGTTCAGGAGATACCTTGTTTGATCATAAAATGCGCCTTGAGTCTTGAAGGTTTTGAGCGCCTAGGTGATTTGGATGTTGGGATGTTGGTATGTGCCCAAGATTGAGGTAAGTGAGCGCTTGTAATGGAGGAGAGCAATGAGATGGAATGTCTTGTAGAGATTGGCGCCCAGAGACCCATTTTTGTGCCTTGATGATGACCATTTTTGCATAAGAGTTTAGCACCTTAGAGTTGTAAACTTTCTCTTTGGGCGCCCCTGAGTGAATGTTGGCGCCTTGGACAACTAAATATGCCTTTGATGGAGTGGAGCCCAGAAGGGGAGTAGGAGGAAACCCAATCTTCAAGATTCATCAAGCTTCAAAGTTTAGGTCAGAGGTTATCCACTTTATCCAAGGAAGGTGTTATCATCTACACTCTGAGAAGGTAATGTCAAAGGCCATCATGAAGGATCACTTCATCAACTTCAAGTCCTTCAAGTTCAAGTCCTTTCACCTAGCAAGTCTAAGAGAGATTTCTACTCTGATTCATGAAGTAAGCTTATATCATCCTTATCTACTCTGCGAGAAGAAGAAACATTACAAAGTCAATCAAATGAGTTACAAGTACCATACATCCAATTGCAAGGAGTGAACCACCTTAAGGAAAAATAGTTCTCTTGAAGTTACTTGAAATATCAAAAGGTTTAGCACCTCAAAATAAGGTCAGAGGTGAGGTTAGAGGTGAAATGCGCCTTTGGACCATTCTGGCGCCTTGGATGAAGAACCTATATCTTGAGCCCAAGAGGTAAAATTTGCGCCTTAGTGGATTTGGAGAGTTACAGAGATTAGAGAAAAGCACCTTGAAGACAGAGTTGAGCGCCTTAAAAGAGGTAGCTCATCAAAGATGATCAAATTATTGAATGAAGGTAGGCGCTCTTTGCCTTCAAATTGGTCTCATTGAGGCGCCTAGGACAAATGATCCTTGATTGCATAAGTTTGAGGGTATATCCTCCATATATGCAAGTTGAAGAAGAGCTTTAGGATTCGATTGATAATGCTCGAGCTATCATAAGACAAGGTGCCCATTTTGTTCACCACTTGTAGCATCACTTGTTCAAGGCACATGTGTGATTTGGTCAAAAACAGGTGCCTAGAGTGAATAGGCTTTCATCCTGACTTAATACACTGCCTCCTTCTGACGATTTTTGGGGCAGCAGAAAACCTTTCACCATGGGCAAATGCTTCAGAGCAATAAAAAATCGAGAGAGGTTATTGTAGAGGCACTTTATGTGATCGCATTGCCTTAGACAGAATGTTTCTAAGTGACACAGTTTTTGAGTAACATCTTGTCAAAGATTGCTGCCTTTTTGCACTTTGGACTCTTCAGAGATATCATCGGTACAATGTAGCTCTGACTGTTTCAACATGTTTGGGTGAAAAATAGGACCATGCCTAGCGTAAATGTACCCATTCAGATGCATTGGAATAGTTAGTTTGGTTGCATCAGGAGCAGGACGAAAGTTACACCCCTTTGCAACTTTACACTACCTCCTTCTGACGATTTTTGGGGTAGCAGAAAACCTTTCACCACGGGCAAATACCTCAGAGCTATAAAAAACTGAGAGAGGTTATTGTAGAGGCACTCTACGTGATCACGTTTCCTTAGATGGAATGTTTCTAAGTGACACAGTTTTCGAGTAACATCTCGTCAAAGATTGCTGCCTTTTTGCACTTTGGACTCTTCAGGGATATCGTCGGTACAATGTAGCTCCGACTGTTTCAACATGATTGGGTGAAAAATAGGACCATGCCTAGCATAAATGTACCCATTCGGATGCGTTGGAACAGTCAGTTTGGTCACATCAGGAGAAGGACAAAAGTTACACCCCTTTGCAACTTTACACTGCCTCCTTCTGACGATTTTTGGGGCAGCAGAAAACCTTTCACCACGGGCAAATGCCTCAGAGCTATAAAACACTGAGAGAGGTTATTGTAGAGACACTCTACGTGATCCCGTTGCCTTAGACAAAATGTTTTTAAGTGACATGGTTTTCGAGTAACATCTCGTCAAAGATTGCTGCCTTTTTGCACTTTGGACTCTTCAGGGATATCATCGGTATAATGTAGCTCCGACTATTTCGACATGTTTGGGTGAGAAATAGGACCATGCCTAGCATAAATGTACCCATTCAGATGCGTTGGAACAGTCAGTTTGGTTGCATCAGGAGAAGGACGAAAGTTACACCCCTTTGCAACTTTACACTGCCTCCTTCTGACGATTTTTGGGGCAGCAGAAAACCTTTCACCACGGGCAAATGCCTCAGAGCTATAAAACACTGAGAGAGGTTATTGTAGAGACACTCTACGTGATCCTGTTGCCTTAGACAAAATGTTTTTAAGTGACATGGTTTTTGAGTAACATCTCGTCAAAGATTGCTGCCTATTTGCACTTTGGACTCTTCAGGGATATCGTCGGTACAATGTAGCTCCGACTGTTTCAACATGTTTGGGTAAAAAATATGACCATGCCTAGCGTAAATGTACCCAGTCAGACGCGTTGGAACAGTCAGTTTGGTCGCATCAGGAGCAGGACGAAAGTTACACCCCTTTGCAACTTTACACTGCCTCCTTCTGACGATTTTTGGGGCAGCAGAAAACCTTTCACCACGGGCAAATGCCTCAGAGCTATAAAAAACTGAGAGAGGTTATTGTAGAGGCACTCTACGTGATCATGTTGCCTTAGATGGAATGTTTCTAAGTGACACGGTTTTCAAGTAACATCTAGTCAAAGATTGCTACCTTTTTGCTCTTTGGACTCTTTAGGGATATCGTCGGTATAATGTAGCTTCGACTGTTTCGACATGTTTGGGTGAAAAATAGGACCATGCCTAGCATAAATGTACCCATTCAGATGCGTTGGAATAGTCAGTTTGGTCACATTAGGAGTAGGACAAAAGTTACACTCCTTTGCAACTTTACACTACCTCCTTCTGACGATTTTTGGGGCAGTAGAAAACCTTTCACCACGGGTAAATGCCTCAGAGCTATAAAAAACTGAGAGAGGTTATTGTAGAGGCACTCTACATGATAGCGTTGCCTTAGATGGAATGTTTCTAAGTGACACGATTTTTGAGTAACATCTCGTCAAAGATTGCAGCCTTTTTGCACTTTGGACTCTTCAGGGATATCGTTGGTACAATGTAGCTCAGACTGTTTCAACATGTTTGGGTGAAAAATAGGACCATGCCTAGCGTAAATGTACCCATTCAGACACGTTGGAATAGTCAATTTGGTCGCATCACGAGCAGGACAACAAAAATGCAAAAGTTGCTTTGTGCAACTTGACAACATTGACACTTTTTTGCAACATGACTCAAAGACTCAAACTGACCCCAAATGACTCAAAGTGACTTAAAATCACCTTGATTTGGTGCCCAATGTACATTATAGAGGTTGAGGCACTCCTTATCATTCAAACATCTTAGATGAGCGCATAGGAAAGGAAAAAGCTCTAAGTTTCATCATCATGACCGCCTAATATCAAGAGACTTTAATGCATTGATTTGGTGCCCTATATGTGAAGGAAGATCTAAAGGCATGAAAGTGGGTGTCAAATTGCAAGAGTTTGGATCATCAAAATTGAAAGAAATAAGTCTATTAAGCTTGGGTGCCCTTGGTCTTCTTTTCATTCATTATGAGCGCCTTGGGAGAATGGTATATAGGTCATCATCATGATTGGGCGCCCTGGATCCAGAGTGTTGGAGAGATCATCAAATGGTGTCTAGTAGGGTGAGTTATGAGTTTGGTTGCATCAGGAGCAGGACACCAAAAATGCATAACATGATGATGTAAAAATGTGTACATATGTGTAAAAATGCAGGAGGAAATAAAAAAAGACAAACCTTACAAATTAATGTGCATACTTACAACTCAATATCATAACTTTACAAAATCAATGTGAATACTTACAAATTAATCCAATGAACCATCCAGGTTTGCTCTACTCTTTATTGTGTCAAGTATTGCTTCATGGTCAGACTCACGCACCTTCCACAATATTTTGTTCGAAGGTCTACCCCGATACTTTATCAAATGAACATTGGATGCCACGACAAGGTTCGAGTAATGAAGAATCATCCGATGCATGTCAAAGTCCTGAAATAGCCAAATATTAACACTCTTATGTGGGTACCTTCTAAGCCATGTTCCAGTAATAACCACTGATCCTGTAGGGTATTCGATGTTTTCTCCATCTGTAACAGGGGCCTCCAATTTCTTTTTTGCCTCAACATAATGACATAAGTAATAATCTGTTCCCTCTTCATTATCTTCATCTGCAATAACTACATATACGTGCCCTACATTGATATGTGTAGCAAATTAGATGAAATTAGTCAACATTACAAAAACACTACAAAGTAAGATGACATTACCTGGTTGAACTAGATGAAATTAGATGCATATACGTGCCCTATATTACCTGGTTGAACTAAATCTAATATGTGGTCAAAGTCAACTGACGATTCTATTTGTGTTAGTTCCAGTGCCGTCGGGGGTCGATACGTGTCAAGTGGGCTAAGATAACTTAACTGCCATTCGTCAACCCACTCCTTTGACTCGTACTCATCCCAGACTTGAATTGTACAGGAAGAACAAAAGCATGACATCTTTCGTGTATGGATACTCCATGAACTTGCAATTGAGCTTCTGAAAGAGTGCATCTCATTTAATCCTGTCAGTGTACAACAATCCTCATATGGTGCAATGTTAGTATCATCTATCAACCAAAAAAATCTATGAACTAAAGACTTACCTTCATTACCTGGACCCATGGAAGCATTACACCACTCGACAATCGATTTTGCATCTGTCAACTTTGCATTGTCTTTATACTTTAACTCTTCTCGTGCTATGGCTCTTTTGATACATGCTCCTGCACCATCATGCTCCCCCTTTCCATGCCCGGCCTCACAAAAGTTCCACATATGTTGAATACCTGTAAAATTATGCCTCCTACTCAACCAATAGAAATTCTGCGAGTTCTTGAATTGTGATGCACAATTATCTGACCATATGATATGCTGACTGAACGATATGCCCCTTCTAGCCAAATCATTGTAGAACACCTGAAAGCAACCTTGCACGAACTCCGTAGAATGCGTGCGATCATCACTAATATAGAAATTATACTCCCTTATGATCTTTCTGTCATCCTCTGTACTATCATTCGCATGAATGAATGCGATGTGCACAAATATAGAAACCTGTGTGGGGTTGTAATATTGTGATTGCACCTCACGCTGTGGCTGTAGACTGTAGTTCTCTGCAAAGTCGACGATTGAAACAATGCTACCAACTGGAAATGTGTCCTTGCATAACTTGAATTGCAAGTCCAACCATCGAGCTCTATGGGCAAGTCTTGCATACTCATACACTATGCTATCACAAAATATAGGCATAAACTGATACACTGGAATCTTTTCAATAACTAATTCATACCTCTTTGCTTCTTTACCATCTTTTGTATTGTATGCCACTGTTTTATACTTGCCAAACTCTACTAGTTCGTTTCCAACCGCATGTGTTATTTCCATATGTTCACATATTGGCAAATGTTGCAAGCCACCGCAACGATGACATGTGCCATCCAAGCATAATTTCTTGTAGAATATTTGACCTTCCTCTCTTTCACATAAAATTCTTGATATGAAGTCTCTTGAAGATGTTGGTGGGGCACATATGGCACAACCCTGCAAATCATTGTTAGTATGCATCTCTAAACATATAGACCTATAAGCATCAAAATGGTTAGAAAATTCAATATGTAATCTACAACAACAAGTAGTGCGTGTGTGATTTATCTTAACATAGAAAGGTTTTAGCATTTCAAAATATCTTTGACAAATTTTAATTTGAGGATACTTCTCTAGAAATTTACCATAAAACTGTGTTTGAGTCTCATCCAAAAAATGCTTTGGATGTGGCTCACGGTTCTGACTACCGATTCTCCTTCTTACCACATCCCTTTGATTCGAAGATACCCTTGTGTAATTCTTCCAAAAGTCTTCAATTAGTGATCTCAATGCTTCAACAATTGGTTTATCTTTTCATGGTAGTCTCCCCGAGAACGCCCATAATTCATTGGCATTAGTGTCCTCAATTCTTTGGCATCTTCCAACGGCTCTTGATAAAGTTTTCCTATTAATTCTCAATTCTTGACTTGTCTTTCTAATGAGACGAGATTTCCTTGTTTGACTACTTACTATAGTCGATGTAATCACACGCCGTGTTGCATTACTATCTTTTGTGCGTGAGGTGTTACCCACACTCTCATACGCACTCATTAGATTCTTGACAATAGATTTTTCACTTGAAGCCTCTGATGTTCTCAACCCAAGAATCTTCATGATAGACCTATACTTTATACTTTGCATCATTTCAATGAATAGTTGACATCTTGCAGTCTCATTTAACTTTTCAAAGAACAATCTCCAAATCTTATTAGCATATCTTCTACAAGTGCGTTTTGGAATCTTACCTTCCATTGGCTGCAAAATATTCTCATCAATATCAATCAAATACTTTGGCTTTCTATGCAAAATTCTAGGTGGTGTCAAGTTAGGTAAATTCATCTCAACATTAGGAATTTCATCAATATTTAAATGAGATGGGTTAGATGGCATACCTTCGATCGAAGATGGAATAGATGACATACCTTGAGGTTGAGGTGGGAACGATTGCGTACCTCCTGCATCACATGTGAGTGATGATGTACTCTCAACTTGAGATGTGGTAGATGGTGTCCCTACATGTTGACTTACAGTAAAGGACGTGTCTCCAACTATGGTATTCAAATCTCTTGTACCACAAAGTTTTTGCATTCATTCTCTTCGTGCCGCCAATACCATATCTCTTTGTGATGGTTGTGGTTCCTCTTCAATTGGTATGTCTTCATTTATTGTGTCCAATTTCCTCTTCTCATGAAGTTCCCTCATAGCCATTGCTTTCTTTGCATTCTTAGCTTCTATCTCTTCCTGTGTTGGTTTAATTCTTGATCATTTCCTCGGCATAATGGAGAATTTGTCTGTAGCATGATAAAGAGACCAATATTAGTTCCTAAGAAATGAATACATGATAATAGTGGGATTGTATTTTTTTTATGTTGTAAGGATTTATTCTTGTATAGTTTGACATCATGGTATGAACTAAGGTTTGTTTATTACACATAATTATTAAAGAGCCCAAGTGTAGAAAATATACATGGCATCATGTGAGATTGTAGGTTGCTTTCTTGATTGGGAATGTGTCTATTTTAAACATGTATGATAAAGCATGATAAAGTAATTCAATCCGAAATAAGGAAAATGTAAAGAACATGGATGTAAAGACTTGACATACCTAAATAACAAAGATTTGAATGGAGAGAGTACCCAATTATGTAGTGTTTTTATCTTCTTGCATCAAACTCCTCAACAATTTGAGTTTTTCACCACTTGCTTCCATTTCAATGTTAAATTCTTAAAATTGAATCACAATTAACATTGCAACACTACAAAAATTGAAACTTGAATAGATATATATCAAACTTGGTGTGAAAACTATGTTATTTCCTCCTTCTCAAGTTGGAAAATCAGAAAAGGTGGTGGAAAGATCATGCAAAGGTGGTACAATGTGTCAAATGTGCATGTGAACTTCCCAATAGCATGAAAGCACTTCTTTTTTGTCAGAGCACGCGCAGAATTAGTAAGAAAATAGAGCATGTCAGCCTGGATCACGGGGGTAACCACTTTTTTACCATTTCAATAGAAATACAAAACGTGAGCGCGTTATAATGCGCTCGCGCTATAACGTGCTCACGTTTTATCCTGCAATACATTCATCACATCCTTTGCATTGATCACATCTTTTTCTTGCAAGGGCTTGCCAGATGCTCCGCCATATGATAGGCATAACAATGAAGGGGCAAGCCCTCATAATCAAGTTCATGATAGAAAATGCCCTCAACCCTCAACGTCAAACCCTAATCCCTAAACCCTCAACTCTGATCCCTCGACCCTCAACCCTCAATGTCAAATCCTAATCCCTCAACCCTATCCCTAAACCCTCAACCCTCAACGTCAAATCCTAATCCCTCAACCCTATCCCTAAACCCTCAACATCAAATCCTAATCCCTCAACCCTCAACCCTATCCCTAAACCCTCAACGTCAAATCCTAATCCCTCAACCCTCAACCCTATCCCTAAACTCTCAATGTCAAATCCTAATCCCTCAACCCTCAACCCTATCCCTAAACCCTCAACGTCAAATCCTAATCCCTCAACCCTATCCCTAAATGCTCAACGTCAAATCCTAGTCCCTCAACCCTAATTCGTCATCCCTCAACGTCAAATCCTAATCCCTCAACCCTAATCCATCATCCCTCAACTCTAATCCCTCATCCCTAAACCCTAAATGCTATCCCTAATCCTACACCCTCAACAAACTCAATACTATACCTTAAACTCTAATCCCTTATCCCTAAACCCTCCAACCCTATCCCTAATCCTTACAACCCTCAACCCTAATCCCTCAACCCTTAACTCTGATCCATCAACCCTCAACACTATACCTTAAACCCTAATCCCTTCAACCTCAACCCTATCCCTAAACCCTTGACCCTCAAACCTCAACCCTCAACCCTTGACGTCAAACCCTAATCCCTTAACCCTTAACTCTGACCCCTCATCTCTCAACCCTAACCCTAAACCCTCAACGCTCAACATCAAATCCTAATCCCTCAACCCTTCACTCTAATCCCTCAACCCTAAACCCTATCCCTAAACCCTCAACACTATACCTTAAACCCTAATCCCTCAGCCCTCAACCCTAAACCTTATCCCTAAACACTAATCCCTCAACCCTCAACTCTAATCTGTCATCCCTCAACTCTAATCCCTCATCCCTAAACCCTAAATGCTATCCCTATTCCTACACCCTCAATAGAATCGATACTATACCTTAAATCCTAATCCCTCAACCCTTAACTCTGATCCCTCAACCTTCAACCCTAACCCTAAACCCTAAACCCTCAACGTCAAATTCTAATCCCTCAACCCTTCACTCTAATCCCTCAACCCTAAACCCTATCCCTAAACCCTCAATACTATACCTTAAACCCTAATCCCTCAACCCTAACCCTAAACCTTGTCCCTAAACCCTAACCCTAAACCTTGTCCCTAAACCCTAATCCCTCAACCCTCAACCCTAATCTATCATCCCTCAACTCTAATCCCTCATTCCTAAACCCTAAACGCTATCCCTATTCCTAGACCCTCAACAAGCTCGATACTATACCTTAAACCCTAATCCCTCTACCCTCGACACTTATTTAACCCTAATCCCTTGACCATTAACCCTATCCCTCAACCTCAACCCTCAACCCTCAACCCTCAACTCTCAACATTAAACCCTAATTCATCAACCCTAAACCCTAATCCCTCAAACCTAAACCCTATCCCTAGACCATCAACCCTCAACACTATACCTTAAACCCTAATCCCTCAACCCTCAACCCTAAACCTTATCCCTAAACCCTAATCCCTCAACCCTCAACCCTAATCCCTCATCCCTCAACTCTAATCCCTCATGCCTAAACCCTAAATGCTATCCCTATTCCTAAACCCTCAACAAACTCGATACTATACCTTAAACTCTAATCCCTTATCCCTAAACCCTCCAACCCTATCCCTAATCCTTACACCCTCCACACTCAACTTTAACCCTAATTCCTCGACCCTCAACCCTATCCCTAAACCCTTGACCCTCAAACCTCAACCCTCAACCCTCAACATCAAACCCTAATCCCTCAACCCTTAACTCTGATCCCTCGACCTTCAACCCTAATCCTAAACCCTAAACCCTCAACGTCAAATTCTAATCCCTCAACCCTTCACTCTAATCCCTCAACCCTAAACCCTATCCCTAAACCCTCAACACTATACCTTAAACCCTAATCCCTCAACCCTAACCCTAAACCTTGTCCCTAAACCCTAATCCCTCAACCCTCAACCCTAATCTGTCATCCATCATCCCTCAACTCTAATCCCTCATTCCTAAACCCTAAACGCTATCCCTATTCCTAGACCCTCAACAGGCTCGATACTATACCTTAAACCCTAATCCCTCTACTCTCGACACTCTTATTTAACCCTAATCCCTTGACCATTAACCCTATCCCTCAACCTCAACCCTCAACCCTCAACCCTCAACCCTCAACTCTCAACATTAAACCCTAATTCATCAACCCTAAACCCTAATCCCTCAAACCTAAACCCTATCCCTAAACCATCAACCCTCAACACTATACCTTAAACCCTAATCCCTCAACCCTCAACCCTAAACCTTATCCCTAAACCCTAATCCCTCAACCCTCAACCCTAATCCATCATCCCTCAACTCTAATCCCTCATCCCTAAACCCTAAATGCTATCCCTATTCCTAAACCCTCAACAGACTCGATACTATACCTTAAACTCTAATCCCTTATCCCTAAACCCTCCAACCCTATCCCTAATCCTTTTACCCTCCACACTCAACTTTAACCCTAATTCCTCGACCCTCAACCCTATCCCTAAACCCTTGACCCTCGAACCTCAACCCTCAACCCTCAACATCAAACCCTAATCCCTGAACCCTTAACTCTGATCCCTCGACCTTCAACCCTAACTCTAAACCCTAAACCCTCAACGTCAAATTCTAATCCCTCAACCCTAAACCCTATCCCTAAACCCTCAACACTATACCTTAAACCCTAATCCCTAAACCTTGTCCCTAAACCCGAATGCCTCAACCCTCAACCCTAATCTGTCATCCGTCATCCCTCAACTCTAATCCCTCATTCCTAAATCCTAAAAGCTATCCCTATTCCTAGACCCTCAATAGGCTCGATACTATACCTTAAACCCTAATCCCTCTACCCTTGACACTCTTATTTAACCCTAATCCCTTGACCATTAACCCTATCCCTCAACCTCAACCCTCAACCCCGAACCCTCAACTCTCAACATTAAACCCTAATTCATCAACCCTAAACCCTAATCCCTCAACCCTCAACCCTAAACCTTATCCCTAAACCCTAATCCCTCAACCCTCAACCCTAACCCCTCATCCCTCAACTCTAATCCCTCATCCCTAAACCCTAAATGCTATCCCTATTCATAAACCCTCAACAAACTCGATACTATACCTTAAACTCTAATCCCTTATCCCTAAACCCTCCAACCCTATCCCTAATCCTTACACCCTCCACACTCTACTTTAACCCTAATCCCTTCAACCTCAGCCCTATCCCTAAACCCTTGACCCTCGAACCTCAACCCTCAACCCTCGACGTCAAACCCTATTCCCTCAACCCTTAACTCTGATCCCTCATCTCTCAACCCTAACCCTAAACCCTCAACCCTCAACGTCAAATCCTAATCCCTCAACCCTAAACCCTATCCCTAAACCCTCAACACTATACCTTAAACCCTAATCCCTCAGCCCTCAACCCTAAACCTTATCCCTAAACCCTAATCCCTCAACCCTCAACCCTAATCTGTCATCCCTCAACTCTAATCCCTCATCCCTAAACCCTAAATGCTATCTCTATTCCTACACCCTCAACAGAATCGATACTATACCTTAAACCCTAATCCTTTATCCCTAAACCCTCAAACCCTATCCCTAATCCTTATACCCTCCACACTCTACTTTAACCCTAATTCCTCGACCCTCAACCCTATCCCTAAACCCTTGACCCTCGAACCTCAACCCTCAACCCTCAACGTCAAACCCTAATCCCTCAACCCTTAACTCTGATCCCTCGACCCTCAACACTATACCTTAAACCCTAATACCTATCCCTCAACCCTTAACCCTTAAAACTTAAACCCTATCCCTACACCCTCAACACTTGACACTATATCTTAAGCCTTAAACCCTCATCCCTAAAGCCTCAACCCTCAATCCTTAAACCTTCAACCCTAAACCCTATCCCTAATCCCTCTACCCTCGACACTCTAACCCTAACCTCAGCATTAAATGCTAATCCATCAACCCTAAACCCTAATCCTAAACCCTCAACCCTCAACACTATACCTTAAACCCTAATCCCTCAACCCTCAACCCTAAACCTTATCCCTAAACCCTAATCCCTTAACCCTCAACCCTAATCCATCATCCCTAAACTATAATCCCTCATCCCTAATCCCTAAATGCTATCCCTATTCCTAAACCCTCAACAGACTCGATACTATACCTTAAACCCTAATCCCTTATCCCTAAACCCTCCAACCCTATCCCTAATCCTTACACCCTCCACACTCTACTTTAACCCTAATCCCTCGACCCTAAACCTTATCCCTAAACCCTTGACCCTTGAACCTCAACCCTCAACCCTCAATGTCAAACCCTAATCCCTCAACCCTTAACTTTGATCCCTCGACCCTCAACTCTATCCCTAAACCCTAAACCATAATCTGTCATCCCTCATCCCTAAACATTAAACGCTATCCCTATTCCTAGACCCTCAACGGGCTCGATACTATACCTTAAATGCTAATCCCTTATCCCTAAACCCTCCAACTCTATCCCTTATCCCTTAAACCTCATGATTAATAGCCTTGAACGTAAAACAATTTGAGTGGGACATAACGCGAGCGCATTATAACGTGCTCGCGTTATGTCAAACATGACAAAAGACAGAGTTGTGGGAAAGAAAAATGCAAGGTAAAACATAACGCGAGTGCGTTATAACGCGCTCGCGTTATTTCTTGCTTTGGGAATCCCAAGCCTCGGGCTTGGGATTTGCTTTGGATTTCCAACCCAAAGGCTTGGAGTGCCTTATGAATAGTCACAGACGTGTTTTTCTATATTCTTCAAAATTTCACATAATTTCGTTCGTGCTAACCCTCATATTTGCATGTGTTTCAAGGTTGAACAAATCGAACACATGGGTAATGTTAGGCTTTCTCTTAGCTATTTGACGATGTGATTTTTTTCACATTTTAACAATGTTAAGCCTTTCATCTTTAATTTCTTTTGTTTGTGTGTCCGTTTTTAGGCAAAAACCACTGTTTGGTCTTTTTTTCATTGTAAAATAACTATTCATTCAAATTTCAAAAAAATTACATATTTAGAAACTAGACTCGATTCTATAAATATTAAAAAAATAAAAAAATGATTTTCAATTAGTTTTCAAAATTTATAGGGGTAGCACAGCCAAAATTCTATTTTTTAGGATGTGTCCACTTTAAAAATTAGTAAAAAATCAAATATTCATCAAAAAATTATTAGAAAAATCAGGCATAAACTACATGCTATTAGCTAATTTCTCACCAAAGCAATTTTAAAAATACCAAAAAAAAGTTGACCTTTTGAGGGAGCCACAAAACATGCTATGTTATGTTTTTTTGACAGAAACAACACCAATTTCTGTGGCTCCCTCTTTTGAACCCCTTAATCTATGCCATTTTCAAAACAAAATAGTAGTTTAGAAAGTAGACTCGGAGCACTACGAACATTGTTTTGGTTGCATCTCCAAATTTTGAGTGTAACTATGCTCAATTTCTCATCCAAGGCCAGTATTTCCTGATTTCAGAAAAAAAGTGGCCACTTAAGACCCCTTTTTGGCCCCCCATCTTCTTGCACTTACCCTACGGCACATTTGTCATTTCTGCGCTTCTGTGTATTCTTGTTGTGCTTTTACGCACTGTTGCGGCGCATTTGTTATTGCTGCGCTTCTGTTGACTATCTCTATGCATTTAGTCACTGAAGTTGCGCATCTGTAATAAGCAATGGTTTTAGTACTTTTCTAGGAAAATTTGCTAACGCTAACCTTTTCGCAGGTGTTCTCTGGAGCTGTTTTGCAGGATAGGTTCAGGTTTAGTTCCATATAGCTGCATTCTGATAGTTCACACTTCATTTTCTAAGGGATAGTAAAACTGATATTCATTCAAATCCTCACCTAGCTCTAATTAGGATAGAAGTAACTAGATCATTTGTTTTCTTGCATAGCAACATTTTCTAAGTTATTACTATCTGGGATTAAAACTGAACTCACCATTGATTTCTGGGTTAAAAATTGAACTACTGCTATCTCGTTGGACCAAAACTTCAAAGTTAACTATTTCGTGCTATGAGGATTAAAACTAAACTCACCATTGATTTCTGGGTTAAAATTGAACTACTGCTATCTCGTTGGGCCAAAACTTCAAAGTTAACTATTTCATGCTATGAGGATTAAAACTGAACCAATGCTATCTTGCTAAAATCACTTCAAAGTTCTGTGCTTGCCCAAGTAGATTAGCCCATTTAGTTTTTCTACTTTTAACTAGGTTGGATTAATCAGTGTCTTCTGTGCTTGATGAATGATAATAGGCTTATGCTCTCCCCTTTACTGGGTGATCAGAGTGCCAGACTTGTTATTCCATTTTTTTAACCTTTAAGAGGGGCCTGCCCTTGGATGCATGCTTGTCCAAGTGGGAACGACCCTGAGTGGAAACAGGCTAGAAGCCAAGCCCTACCAATCCAATTAAAATAAAAGTGCTTGAGGTGAAAACCTCCTGCAACAAGTGCTGCAATGTTACACCGATGGCCAACCTCCCCCAAAACCCTCTAAGGCGCAACCCTTTGAGGCTGGGAGACTCCACAACGGAGAGTAGTGCCGCCGCATGTGTAACCACTTGAACGGTCGCCCGCATTAAATACCTCTTGTTCTAGTGGCCAAAAACCCTTGTAATCCATTTCTAGCCTAGGATCTTTGTGCTTGCTTTTGTTCAGTTTAGTCCAAAATAGAGTCGAAAAAACCACAAAAACAATGAAAAACTATAAAATATTCTTTGTGCTTGCTATGTTTTCTTACTGTTAATTCATAAAATAAGATCAAGAAGGCCTTTTACTAGCCAAAAATACCAAAAACAATAGAAAAATCCAAAATTTTGCCTAAAAACCATAGCTGCGCATATACCCATTTCTGCTGCGCATTTGTGTTGACTTGCTGTGCATACGTGTAGACTTGCTACGCATATGTACACTGTTACCGTACATTTATACTTTACCAGTGCTGCGCATATACTGCAACTTCCTGTGCATATATTCATTTCTGCGGTGCATTTGTTTCTGCACATACATGACAGTGAGCACTTGCACTATTTTTGAGGAAATATTTTTACCTATTTGGAGCATCCATTTCAGCCTAGCTTCACTTTCTGAGATCAGATTTAGCCTTGCAGTCAGTCTTCATCCATTTCACCCAAAGTGTCTCTCTTATGTCAATCACCCATTCACCTCCTATCAAAGTGTAAGTCAGTCTATTCCATATCGGTTTGACATAGGTCCCTTCTTCATATCATTAGTGAATTCACGTAAGCCTAGTAGGTCATAGTACCTTTGCTAGTAGTCTTGTTGAACAACTAGTCCCTACACAGTAAGATAGGTATCAACTACCCTTACTAGTGGCTACCATCTTGTGTCAACCATCATACTTGAAGTCATTGAGCGAGAGAATCCTTTGTCCAAACCTTGTTTTAGGTATCCCATTCACAACAGTCTCAGTCGGCACCTTGCCAAAATTTCTAATCCTAGTCCACTCCATCCCACGTCACCTTGCATGGTTCTTACTCAATCCCAGTACAAAAAGAAAATAGAAATGGCCGGCTCATCCAATCGCATCGTCACACCACATGAGAGTGACATAGAAATTTCTCATGAAGAATATGAAGCGCACATCCAAGATAGAAAATTCCAACGCCTAATAGAGAAGGTGCTCCTTGAAGACCCCCATAAATACTTCCATCATCTTGCTAGTCTCAGAATTAAACTCCCCGCCGACTTTGATATAAGTACAATCATGGAAAATGTAGACAATGATCATGAGAGGGGTACAAATGACACAGTATCGCATGCAAATGAGAGAGGAAAGGGACCCATGGATCGAAATGCACCCATGGAAGAAATGAGGAAGCAACTTGAGAGCCTCACACAACAAATATCTGACCTTAAGACCAGTACAAGTACCAAGAACTACTCCTTGGAAGATATAGCTCCGTACCCCTTTGACAAAAGTCTGGACATGAGACCTTTCCCCTACAGGTTCCAGGTTCCAAAGTTTGACAAATACAAAGGAAAAGGGGACCCTAGAGATCATATTAGGGAATTCAATGCAGCATGTTTAGAAGTAGCTCACAACGAGACCTACTTGATGAGACTATTCCCAAGATATTTAGGTGGTCAAGCTATGGAGTGGTTCTCACGTCTCCCACTAGGAATCTCTAACTTTTGATGAACTTGTCAATAAATTTATAACACACTTCTCTTACAACATCAAACACGAGGTATCTATGCTAGATCTATGCAACACCAAACAAAAGAGTGGTGAGTCATTCGCCACCTTCTTACAACGATGGAGACAACTAGCTAGTAAGTGTTCTTATGATATGCCTGAGAAGCAGCAATTGGAGATGTTTGTCCATAACTTGAACACTGATCTTAGCTATCAAATACAGATACAATGCCCTACATCATTCTCAAAAGTCATTAAAATGGGTTTATTCATCGAAAAGGCTATGATCACTAAAGGAGCTATCAAGTTATACAAGGACACACCTACCTCCAATTACACAACGGATAAATCAAAGTTTTGGACCAAGAACAAGAATGTGGTCAATGATGGGGTAGTGGATGCCAAGACGATAGCTCCCAAGCAACAACCCATATTCACTCTCAAGGGAGAAACAAACAATGGTACACTCAACAAACCACCCTCTCGAGAGCCCGGACCTTGGTTCAATTCAAATCCAAGGAGAAAATTCACACCATAGGGTGAGTCTCAAGAGTCTGCACTAAGGAATTTGTTTGCTAAAAACAAAATTTCTCTACCGCCAATAAGTGATTACGAGCCTATAGTCAAACCTCCCTACTGGAAGGACACAGACTATTGTGAATATCATCAAGGAAGGGGGCATACAACTAACAACTGCATCTGCCTCAAAAATGTCATACAAGATGTCCTAGATCAGAACCAGGGAGGGACACAACAGCATACCTCCAATGAATCTCATGTGGCCTACAAGGATCCACTTCTGAATCACAATAGGCCATATAACAACAACAACAACAACAACAACAACGACAACAACAACAATAATCGCAACCAGCCAAATCAAAACAGCGGGACTAGTAATGCCAACTATGCAAGTGTGCCATTTGACTACACCATAAACTGCATTTCCGAGCAAATCCTGCAGGTCAATGTCATCTCACCCAACCAACAACCAGGACCTAACAGAACTGGTTGTAGTATAATTACCTGCAGTGGTAAAGTCATGCTCAATACCACCCCTCCAAGGTCGTCACTGTCTCCATCCAACTTCCGTCAGTACAATGTCATCGACCAGTTACAGAAAACTCTGGCTCACATTTCTATATTGGAGCTATTGCGTCTATCTCCTTCTCATAAGGAGATTCTTGAGAAAGCCTTAGTGGAAACCACCGTTCCCACTAACTTGGCCCAAGAGAAGTTCTAGACCATGGTAGGCAATCTGACATCCTCCAACTCCATATCGTTTACTGAGCAAGATGACCTCTCTGTATCCCAACCTCATAACACCCCTCTTCACATTGTTGCCTTCATACACAAGCACCACATCAAGAGGGTTCTCATTGATGGAGGTGCTGGTTTAAATATTTGCACATTAAAGCTAGTCCTTGCACTGGGGTTCTTCAAACAGGTAGTTGATCCAAGGAGGAAAATTACCATCAAAGCATATGACGAGGAAGAAAGAACCACAAAGGGAATAGTTGTCCTACCCATTCAAGTGGGACTAGTAATAAAAGATGTGGTGTGTCAAGTCCTTGATCGGGAGCTTGCTTATAATATCCTACTAGGGAGACCATGGATTCACGCCATGAAGGCTGTCCCCTCAAGCTATCATTAATGCATTAAGTTCCCACACAATGGCAAGCAAATCACCATTCTAGGCGACCCTGACCCCTACCAAAACTGCAATTCTTTCCATGCAAAACCCGAGTGTATCATACCCAACAATAGAGCATACATTTCCCCTACCCCGCAACAGGACCATACCACTGAAGCTTCCTCCTCAAGACCCAAAGCATAGAAAATTACCATAAAAGAAAGTGGAGTGGGGGAATACTCCATTGAGCACAACCTCAATCTTGCCAAGATGCCTTTGTCTCCTAGATCTTTTGGCCAACCCAAGCATTTTCCAAAGCCATTTGCTCCTCCAATAGCCCCCGCAACTCCCTTTGTAAAATGGGGGACCTTATCTGATGAAACAGAGGAGAGAGATCTCCTACAATGGCTTTATGCTGAAGAAGAAAACACACCCCAAGATCCGCCTAGACTCCCAACAGAACTCTATGGGCAAGGTGAGACTATTCTTCACAGAATGGGATACGAAGGACAAGGCCCCATCGGCCTCAGAAAAGAAGGAATCATTGAACCTATTCAACCTTCTTCATCTTCATTGGCTAGAAACAGAAGTGGCCTAGGATACAAAGGCAAGGGCAAAGCTAAGGTAAATGCTTGCCTTGTAGAAACAATCCAAACACTCCAAGTGGATAGCGACACAGATTCAAATGAGTATGAGTGGGATGAGCTAACAGAGCACTCCTATGATGACAAAGAGGTCGACACCATCCAAAATCTTAGCCCCTACCATGAGGGACAAATGCAACGGAACAAACCACTAGAGTCTGATTTGCCCATCCCTGAGATTATGGCTTTCGAGGAAAGTTTAAATTCCATTGCAATAAACAACTTGGAGGAAAGTACCACCCTGAACACTACCCCCGCCAATGCTCTTAACATTTCCATTCACACCATCAAGGAATCAGGTCTATCATCTGACTCCCTTCCCCTCTTGCACCCTGAGCTTATTGACTGGAATCTGCAAGGAACTCCCCAACTAGATATGTTCAAAAATGATGATGCTTACATTGATTATATGGAACTTAGGGACCACTTACCCAAGGGAGATCATAAAGCTGGTTTTGCTATTGAATTGAATACCATGGCTTACTTCAGGGAGGGTGCCAAGCCTTCCAGTTGTAAAAATATCAAGATCAAAAATAGATCTGACAGTGAAAACTGCCTTGCGGCAGTGTCAGATCACAAAACAGTAAAAAGAAAGGATGCATCCAAAGGTGAAAACCCAACTGTGGCACCTGACGATGGAATGCTTGACACTCTCCCTAGTGATATGTATCAAGAAAGGTCACAGATTGTTGTGGAACTGACAGAGCCCGTGAATATTGGAACAGAAGAACAGCCCAAGATTATCCACTTTGCCAAATCTCTCACACCACCAGAAAAAACTAGGTTTGTACCATTCTTTAAGAAGAAGAGAGGCAGCTTTGCTTGGTCGTATGAAGACATGCCAAGTCTAGACCCAAACTTAATTCTACATCACCTACCATTGGATCTAAGAGTAAAACCAGTAAAGCAGAACCCTCACATAGCACTTTTGGTTAAAGAAGAACTCAAGAAATTACTGGATGTGGGGTTCATCAGAGCCATAGATTACCCAGAATGGATATCCAACATTGTGCCAGTGTCCAAACCAGATGGCCGAGTTCGACTATGCAATGATTTTTGAGACTTAAACAAAGCATGCCACAAGGATGATTTTCCATTGCCAAACATCAATATCATAGTTGACCTAACTGCAGGACATACAATTCTATCACTCATGGACAGATTCTCAGGGTATAATCAAATCAAAATAGCACCAAAGGACCAACACAAGATAGCTTTTACTTGCCCATGGGGTACCTTTTTCTAGAATGTCATGCCATTTGGGATAAAAAATACAGGTGCCACATATCAAAGAGCTATGACTACTATATTTCATGACATGATGCATGTAACTATAGAAGACTATGTCGACGATATCCTAGCAAAGTCTCTCACAAGGGATTCACACCTGGATGTACTAGAAAAAGTCTTTCAAAGGTTGGACAAATTCCAAGTCAAGCTGAACCCAAAGAAATGTGTGTTTGGGGTAACTTCAGGCAAGCTGCTAGGCTTCATCGTGTCGGCAAACGGAATAGAGGTAGACCCTGCCAAGGTCAAAGCTATAATGGACATGCCACCGCCAAAGACTCTAACTCAGTTGAGATTCCTACAGGGCAAGCTACAGGCCATCCACAGATTCATATCACAGCTGGCAGACAAGTGCCAACCTTTCAGCCATCTCCTGCATAAGAACATTCCATTTAGGTGGGATGAGCGGTGTGAAGAGGCATTCAACAAGCTAAAGGAGTACCTTATGAATCTGCCCATTCTCATGCCTTCGATCCAAGGAAAACCTCTAATTCTCTACATATCTGCTACACCTACTACTCTTGGAGCTCTTCTAGCACAACAAGATTACGAGAACAAGGAAAGAGCTATATACTACATCAGTCAAACCTTAGTGGGCTACGAGTTGCAATACTCACAAGTAGAAAGATCATGTCTCGCGGTAGTTTTTGCTTCACAAAAACTTTGACATTACATGCTTGCACATCCAATAAAACTCATTGCAAAAATAGACCCATTAAAGTATCTCCTCAGCAAAGCAGCTCTCATAGGTCGCCTAGCAAAGTGGGTAATGCTTCTTAGTGAGTATGACATCGAATATGTGGATAGAAAAGCCATCAAGGGACAAATCATAGCTGACCAACTAGCAGATGCACCATTACAAGATAGCAAGCCCATGCAGTTTGAGTTTCCCGATGAGTCCTTATTCACTATATCAACATCTTCTTGGAAACTCTACTTCGACAGGTCTTACACAAACCATGGATCAGGGGCAGGCATCCTGTTTGTAACTCCTCAAGGTGACACAGTTACAAAGTCTTACCATTTGTTATTTCCTTACACCAATAACATAGCGGAGTATGAAGCCTTGGTAATTGGTCTCAAGATGTCAACTGAGTGGAAAATCTAAGAACTACATGTATACGGTGATTCTCAGCTTATAATCAATCAAGTCAATGATGAGTATCAAACCAAAGATGAAAAGCTCATCCCGTACAAACGAATGGTTGATGACTTCAAAGAGCACTTTGGGACCATCTCCTTCAAGCAAATACCCAGGATCAAGAACAAAGCAGCAGATGCAATGGCAACCATTTCCTCTCTTCTAGAAAAACCTGAAAATGAATCACGGTATGAGTTATGAGTGGAAACTATCCGGCAACCAGCTTATGATCTTCTTGAGACCCATTCCATATGCCTCCTAGTTGGATCTGATTCACCTTGGTACGGTAAGACTTACACTTACCTCAAGGACAATGTTCTCCCACCTAACCTCTCTTCCAACCAAAAGTGAACTTTCATACAACAAACCTCTCGTTACACCATCATAGCTGATACCCTTTACCGACGTGGTCTGGATGGTACTTTGCTCCGTTGTTTAGAACAAGAAGAATCCATAACTGCCTTGCGAGACGTACACGAAGGGATCTGCAGAACACACCCCAGTGGTCCTTCCTTAGCCAAGAAACTCATGCGTTTGGGTTATTACTGGCCAAACATGAAAATGGATTCCTATCAGTTCGTCAAAAAGTGCAAACAGTGCCAAATACACAGGAACTTGATCCATGCCCTAGCTCAAGAGTTGAGACCTTTAACGACAGCCTAGCCCTTTTGCCAGTGGGGACTTGATCTTGTGGGAAAGATTCATCCACCCTCTTACAACGGCCACAAATTCATCATAACCGCCACTGAGTATTTCACAAAGTGGATTGAAGTAGTTCCCCTAACTGCTGTCATAGGTAAGCAAATTTCCTCATTCATCCTGAATTACATTATCTGCAGATATGGCATTCCTTCATCCATTATCATAGATAATGGAAGACCATTCAAAAACCAAGATGTCCAAGAACTTTGTGAGCGTTTCAAAATCCAAAATCGTTTCTCCACTCCATACTACCCCCAAGGTAACAGTCAAGCGGAAGCATCGAATAAAACCATTCTGAAAATCCTAAAGAAGACTGTTAATGATGCTGGTCATGATTGGCATGTCCATCTCAATCCCGCTCTGTGGGCCTACAGAACTAGTATACGCACTCCCACAGGTGCTACACCCTACGCCCTTGTCTATGGTTCAGAAGCCATCCTCCCCATTGAGGTTGAACTACCATCTCTTAGGGTGTCATTGAAAGGTCTCATATCAGACGAAGAATATAGGGTCTCAAGGTTGCAAGAACTAGAGCTGCTAGAAGAAAGGTGTCATTGAAAGGTCTCATATCAGACGAAGAATACAGGGTCTCAAGGTTGCAAGAACTAGAGCTGCTAGAAGAAAGGCACCAGAAAGCCTTTGATCATCTCAAAGCATATCAATAGATGATGTCAAGAAGCTATAACCACAAGGTTCACCCAAGATGCTTTAAGGTTGGGGACCTCGTTCTCAAAGAGAATCCTCGCAATCAACAAGACAGAGAAAAGAAAGGCAAGTTCAAACCTAACTGGCTTGGGCCCTATGTGATTGTAGCTGCTTACGGATTAGGGGCATATCAATTGGCAACATCAGAGGGTGAGTTGTTCGATGATCCGATCAACAGCATGCACCTTCACCAGTTCTATACCTAGGAGAACCCCAATGCAAGGGGGCACAAAAATACAAAAAAATCAAAAAAGTTGAAAAGAGAAAATACAAAAAAAATTAGAAAAAAATAGAAAGCATACAAAAAAATTGTCCTTTGGTGAAAACCTGGCAAACAGGTGCCTTGCATAGGTATCATGATGAAAACTTGGCAAATAGGCGTCATGTTTACTTTCTAGCTTCTCGTGCAAATAAAAGCAAGTGATGAAAACTTGGTAAACAAGCGTTACTTGTGATAAACCACCTTCCCCATCTTTGGGAATCCAATCACCTTGAGTCCATTCTTCCTTCGCTCATTTCCCATTTGACCCATATTTGTCCCACAATAAACACTTGACTGTTACTTATCATGGCTTGATACTCTCCTTGTGGCCTTGTCAACCAAGGTTTTGTCCCATACTGTCTCCTCAGTGTGAGCCTGGCATAGTGTCTCTCGTCAGTGTCCATGGTCCAAGTCCGTAAACTACGTTGCCTCTGCGCCGTCACGTAGGCAAGGCCATTATTCTAATGCACCCCCGAGGCTTCCATTTGTCCCATATGTCCCATATCTAGTCCCTCCATCAATTTGAGTCTGTCTCCACTTTCTCTCACCTAGGTCTTAGGTCCGTTAGGGTTTACCCTGAACTACGTTGCCTCTGCATCGTCACGTAGGCAAGGCCATTTAGCAATGAGCCCCTGAAGCACTAGGTCAGTTCCTTAGGGTCCATCTCGCCAATAAGGATTGTTAAATCTTCTCACCAAGCAAGTAGGTGCAAGCAGAACCCACGGTCCAAGCAAGAATCTCGACTCCATACAGTTTAACCTATTCAAATGCGAAATGAAATACTCATGGCCTTCTAAATGATTTTACTTAAATTACAGCAAGAAATAAACACATCTAAATGCAAGAATGTTTTGTGACTTGAAATCATGGTTAAGTTACAGAGTCTTGATTTTTCTTATCATGTCTTTCTATGCTACTCAAGGATGCCAAAAGCTAGAGATGCTATGATGGGGGCATGATCATTTGCTTTGTTTGCTATCTATGGATTATGCTTTAGTAATGTAACACCTTGTCTAAGGACATGATCGGCAAAAGATCATTGAGGACATCAAAGGTCTAACATGAACGGGGGCAATCCTTGTTTGTTGAAATGCAAGAGGTACTCAGGTCATCTCGGTTCAATTATACCTAGATGCTTGTATTACTTACAACATTTCAGGAAATGTACCAAAAATAAAATGCCCAATGATGAAATAAAGCACTCTAAAAGCAAAACATCCATCCTATATCCATATATCCATACATACATCCATATCCCATACAATCATCAGTACCCATACTCTGCAGAGTAACAACATCAAATGAAGTTTCTAAGTCTATCTATACCCAGTCATTCTATCAAAACCATTCTTCTATCTATCATCCTGTCATTCTTGTGTTGATAGAGTACATTTGGACATCACAAAAAAAATAAAATCATATAGGAGCATATCATATCACATTTAGAGCTAGTCATGAACATAATTAAATTAGTTGCATACATAATACAATGCATTAGGTCATCCATATATCATCATCATATCGCATCAAACAGCAAAGAAATAAAAAACATAGCTAAGTGCATCATATACAAAGGTCGCATAATCATATAGAAATCGTGTTGCATTTGCATACATTCCAAACATATTAGATCAAACACTCATATCACATAAACATTAGATCATATAGACATCACATAGCATCGTATCAAAAGCATCTCATAGAACATCTAAGTGTACACATGCATCACATCATACAATAGAAATGAATCATCATAGTTCATAAATATATAGCACAAATCATATGGCTACATCATCATATATACAATCATAAAAAGTGGTCCAAATGTACAATATCATCATCTCTCTCTCTGAATCAAAGTGTCATATACAATATGCATCCAAATGGATGGTGATACATGTCCCAAAAAGTACAAAATCTGGTACAAGTCTACCCCTGCTGCTGTGGACCACCACTGCTAGCCCCTGGCTGCTGGGGACCCATCATGGAAGCCCCTGACTACGATGGACCTGCTCTCTGAGTAGCCCCCAACTGAATCCTGAAACTCAAAGCCCTCTGACTCGCTGGCACTGCCCCATGGTATAGACCCCAGTAATACTGTGCCTGTGACTGTGCTCTGGCAATCTGCCTGCACCTGTGCCAACTGTGTCTACAACTAGCCTACCTGTGCTTGTGCCTGCTGCACCTGCCCAACCAAAAAGGAGCTAGCTGCATCTGTCCCCATGGCGGCCACTACAGTGTCTCGCTCCACACGAATCACGCGTACCCATGCATCTGCCATGTCCCTCTCACGCGTCAGCCCTGCGATCACTGTTGCATCTGTCTCTCATCGACCGTCGGCCCTCCTAAGCTGTGCTTGTAGCTCCTGTACCTGTCCCCTTAGGCTGGCTATGGCCCTCTCGTACACCTCTACCTGTACTGGCCCCTGTGGCTGGGGCACCTGCTACTGTGGTACCTGCTGGGGTGGTGGCATCTGCGCCTCCTATGGTATCTACTCTTGTGCAACCTGTCCTGGCACTACTTGCTCAGCCTAAGCTACCCTCCTCTGCTATCTTGGCCTCTCTCCATCTCCACCCCCCATCCTCCTCTACCTCCCCTCTGACCCCGGCCAACCTGTCCCTCCTCCTCTGAATCTACCTCGTCAATACGAGGCACCGGCATGCCAGGTCCTGAGTACCTTAGGAAGGGATGTGCCATCAACCAATCCTCATAGTCCTGTGTAACCCCGGCGTCGGCTATCTCTGTCCTCATGTCCCATGCCACATAAGGAGTCTGCTGGAACTCTGCCAGGGCCTCCTCATACGAAGCAATCAGCCCCCATCGGACCCTCTCTGCATGTGTCCGTGCAAACAATGCCTGTCCCTGCGGCATACCCTACCTCCTACCAAATTGTCTCAACACCTGACCCACCATCTGTCTCTCTAATATGTGTCGTGTATGGCCTATCAGCCAACTTTTTTGAAAATAGTATGGCATCTCATCTACCTCGTTGTCCCAGGGCTCGCAATCTAGATATAGTCACCAGACGACCACATCTATGCCATCCAGGGTGTGCCTCCAGTACTCTAGCTTCCCCAACCTGTGCTAGGAAATCACTCCTGCGTAGCCATAACTGTATGGCTCCCCTCGCTGCCTGGCGAACACACATATCAACCTCGTCACCACTATGTGCTCCCACAGCCAAAACTATAGCAGTAGTACCCCAGCCGATAGACTCGTGCTGTGGTGATACACCACCTGGTGCATGTCATGGTATAGGTGAGCCAATACGCAGACCCCCCATGCATATCAGGTGCCCTCCGTCAGCATCCACTCCATAATCTGCCCCCATCCAATGGGGAACCCATGCGATCTCCTATCAGGGCATACAACGCCTCCGATCAGTCCAACCATGATCTCAGGGAAGTAGTTGTAACAGTCATGTATATCATGCCAGGGGATGACCTGTCCAACCAGCTCGAGATCATTGAACACTTGCCTGCACTCGGTGAGTCCCGCATCCCGCTGTGCATCGTACTCTACCAACTCCCCCTGAATGGGTAAGTGTAGTATCCTGTATACATCCTCTAGAGTCACGGTCATATCTCTAGTTGGAAAATGGAAGGTCCCATCCTCACTATGGAATCTCTCCATGGCAGCTGTCAACAATCCACGGTTCGCCTGCACCTCAGGCATGAAGCATATGTAGTCCAAACCCATGGCACCAAGCGCCTCCTTGTCAATCTCTGTAAGCATATATCTCTGCAATAGGGGCATGGGGAATGTCTCCCTAGGCTGCAATGTGTCTCGTATCTCCTCCTGCAAGCACGCAAAACATGGCGTCAATCTAAAGCCGCATATACCATACTCAACATATCTACTGAACTATATCAACTAAACTTAGCATTTCAAATTGATCAAAACAGCACACTACATCTCTTGACTAGATTCCTGCAATCTCAGAGATAACTCATCGATTGCCACGTCAAACAAGATGCTCATCGAGTCAATTTTGCTAAGTAATTTGCTATCCAAAGCAAATGCGCCACTACAGGTGGTAAAAGTGCCGTTTCTTTATAAATGTGCCGCTTTTGGTATATGCGCCGCTACAATCGACAAAAGCACCACGAAATAATGTATGCACCATTACATTGCACATATGCGCAACTTTAGCGTATGCACTACAACATTTAACATATTCGCTGCCAAATTATGAAAGCACCGCCAAAATCCACAAATGCGTAGTTTTAACATATGCACCACTAAATTGAACATATGCATTGCAAAACTACAGACGTGCTATTTCATGCTGCATATGCGCTGTTCTGCACTTCAGTGCATCTGTTTGACCTATTTTTTACTTGCATTTATGACACCCTAATTTGACCCTAGGGGAAATTTTTTGAAGCACTTACTGGGGGTCCTGCCTCTGCTGGCTATCCGAATCAACGGACTCACTCGAATCGATGCTCCTCGCATGGAATATCAGCTGCTCTAGCGGCCATACTGCTCCCAGTTTGCTCTAAGCTCTCTATCCAATCCAGATCAAACAAGTGTACAAATGACTAATCTTGTGGACCCAGCTCCTATTTATAGCCTACAAACCCTAATTCTGGCTAGGTGATGACTGTGACTACTTCTCGTATCCATTTTTCCTCCAGTTTTTATTCTCGTTTCCCTGAAACGCGTCCTTTTTCCTCCAACCTAACCTAACCCCTTCATCTTCGTGAGATTGTCCGTCTCCATATCTTTCGCCCTTTTCTCGTCCAATCTCCCGAGGGGGCATCCTATCATCATTAAACTTGTACCAGGGGCAAACTGGGGCATGTATCACTATCAGACTATCGATTTCTTTGAAACAACGTTGTAAACAACATTGCATCAAAGAGGGGCAAAATGTATATGCCTAAAAATGACACGATTCAACTAAATGAATATTCTAAATATTTATTCCGTTCTTCTACCAATTAAATAAATATTCTAAATTTATTTAAGCGGTTCACTATTCCATAATTAAATAAAATCAATTTATTTAATTAAATTCCCTAAATTCTTCTAAATGTCCTACACAATTAAATAATCATAAATTATTTAATTAATCCAAATTCCTCTATCATAAGTTCTAATTCCAAAAATCCACCTCACACTTACACCTCACTTTTCCACTTCACCTTGTCCACCTCATCAGGTTGCACATGTAATTAAATATATTAAATATTTAATTACCTATTTTTCCCTCACCCACATGTCCTATTTCTTCTCAAGTCCGAAGTTAGTTAACTAATCAATCAAAAGTGTTAACTAACCAGTCAATTGAGTTAATCCCTCAATCAATTCAGTCAATTCCATAATTCATTCTTCTAACTGACTAATCAAGTTTGTTAATTGATCAGTTAAAGGAGTTAACTCTCCAATCAATGTTGTCAAGTCCCCTCTTTCATGATGGAGATGAGACACTTGTCATATTCCTACTGGTTGCACATTCCTCAACCATCCTTAGCTGTTGATCATCATACTTCTCCTCAACTGTGGATTCTCATTCTTCTAAGTTTATAAAAGAAACCTCATCCTCCCATTCTATTCATCCAGGTTATTTGTATTGTTACTCTGTAGAATTCTACCTGCACACCTTTGGCACCCCCAATACAATCTACTTGAGATCACCCTTTGCTTTGAAGCTCTACTTCATAGCATTATCTATCAACACAGCCATTTACTACCGACATCCTACAACACAGCTAAAAGAGTGCACTCACTGAGGGCCTACTTCACACCAGCAAGGATGGTTTTAATAGGCGAACAATAGAAGCTTTTGAAATAGGGAAGGTTTACATTGTGTTATTCATTATTCTTTTCATTCAATCTTTCTTGTTTTTATTATTCTATTGATGTTTGGGTTTGATATTGTTCAATTGATTAAACCGCATTTTACCCTAACAAAAACCATGAAAATATTCTTTGTGTTTTTTGTGTCTACTTGCCATAATTAAAAAAATCAGTTCAAAAAGACCAACTTGTAGCCAAGAAACCAAAAACACTGAAAAATGTGCCAAGAAAATTGCAAAAACATTCAAAAAACTAGAGCTATGCATCTATATCGTTCTGCTATGCATTTACCATGACTTACTACATATTTGTGATCTATTACTATGCATTTATCATTTACCAAAGCTACGCATTTACCTTGACTTACTACACAGATACCTTCTATTTCAACACATTTATTGCTATGCATCGAAAACAGTGAGCTTTTCCACATCTTTTGAGAGAAAATTTTCATCATTTCTGGGTACCCATCTTAGCCTTGTTCCACTTTCTAAGATCAGATTTACCATGCAGTCACCTCTTCCATCCATTTCCATAGCATACCCTCTCTTTCGTCGGTCGTCTCGTCCACCTTTTACCACGTCTTCCTATAAACAAGTCAAAGTTCCTATATCAGATTAGTGCAAGACCTTTTTTAGATCATTTTAGATTCAAGTAAACCTAGTAAGTCTCCACTATCAAGGGTCGGACATTCTTTTCTCTCTGAACTTCACTAGTGGTCTTGGTGCAAGACTAGTCTCTACATAGTAAATCTGTACCGGCTATCCTTACTTGTGACTATCATCTTGTGTTGACCAACTTACTTGGAATCATTGATCAAAAGGGTCCCTTGTTCAAATCTTGTCACCACAAGTATCTCCTTCTCACCAACCTACACCAACACCTTACCAAAGTCTCTAGTTTCACCCCACTCCTTCCCACATCGCCTTGCATGGTCTTAACTAGATCCCAAACACAAAAACAACTTGAGTTGGCTAGAACATTAGACAAGATTGTGTCCCCTCATGACAGCGATGAGGAAATCTCCCATGAGGACTTCCAAGAAGCCCTCCAAGACTAAAAATTTCAACGCATGATGGACAAAATACTCAACGAAGACCCTCAAAAGTACTTTCTTCATCTTGCAAACCAAGGACTTAGATTCCCCTCGGACTTCGATCCCAACAAATTAAGAGAAACAGTAGTGGAAGAAACTCATGAGGACCACACAAGTGAAGATAAAACCATTGGCCTAGATAAAGAGAAAAAAGCCACAGACTCAAATGCACCTCTAGACACATTAACAAAAGAAATCAAGAGCCTAATGCAGAAAGTAGTGGATCTCCAAATGGGGACATCCACTAAAACTTATTCTTTGGAAGACATCTCACCATATCCCTTTGACAAGAGCTTAAAAATGATCCCCTTCCCCTTTAGATTTGAAGTACCAAAATTTGACAAGTATAAAGGAAAAGGAGACCCAAGAGATCACATTAGGGAATTTAGCACCACGTGCCTAGAAGTAGCTCACAACGACACCTTCCTAATGAGACTATTCCCTAGATCTCTAGGTGGACAAGCAATGGAATGGTTCTCACGACTTCCCCCGAGTATCAAAACTTTTGATGAGTTAATAAACAAGTTCATCACACACTTCTCATATAACATTGAACATGAAGTTTCCATGCTTGACCTATGCAATACAAAGCAAAAGAGTGACAAATCCTTCACCACTTTCTTACAAAGGTGGAGAGAACTCACGAGTAAATGCTCATATCATGTGCCTAAGAAACAAATGACAGAGATGTTTGTCCACAACCTTAACCCTGATCTAAGTTACCAAATCCAAATTCAATGCCCTACTTCATTTATGAAAGTCATTGAGATGAGATTATTTATCGAGAAAGCTATGATTGCCAAGGGGCAAATAGAGTTGTACAAGGACACCTCTAACTCTAACTACACCATGGACAAGTTGAATTTTTGTACAAAGAACAAAAAATGTCATCAATGATGGAGTTGTTGATGCCAAAGTAGCGGCTCCCAAACCGAAACCAATCTTCACTCTCAAAAGAGAATCAAGCAATGCTACACCAAACAAAACCTTCTCTCATGAGCCAAAACAAAGGTTCACCTCCACTCCTAAACAAAAATTCACACCACTAGGGGAGTCCCACGAGTTTGTGCTAAGAAAGCTATTAGCCAATAAAGAGATCACTCTTCCTGGCACTAGCGACTATGAACCTCAAGTAAAACCTCATTATTGGGAAGATATTGATTTCTACGAATATCATAGAGGAAGAGGCCATAAGACCAACGACTGTATCCATCTGAAACATGTCATTCAAGAAATACTTGACCAAAATCAGGTAGGCACCAAAGAACATACCTCTAACAAGACACATGTGGCATAAAAGGATCCACTCCTTAACCATGATAGGCCATACAACAACAACAACAATAACAAACACAACAGGCAGAATCAAAACAACGGACACAACAATGCTAACTATGCGAACGTGCCATTCGATTGTACCGTCAACTGCATATCGGAGCACATCCTACAAGTTAATGTGGTCACATTCAACCAACAATGAGGACCCAACAAAACTAATTGCAACATCACCACCCGCAGTTGTAAGGTCACATTAAACACACTTCCTCCAAGGTCATCACCTTCTCCATCTAACTCCCATATGTACAGTGTCATAGACCAACTTCGAAAAACTCCTGCCCACATGTCTATCTTAGATTTGTTGCATCTGTCTCCCTCCCACAAGGAAATTCTCGATAAAGCCTTAGTCGAAACAACTGCACCCACAAACCTGGCCCAAGAGAAGTTTCAAGCCATGGTAGGAAATCTAACCTCCTCTAGCACCATATCTTTCACTGAACAGGATGACCTTTTAGTGTCTTAGCCTCATAACACACCCTTGCATATCGTCGCCTTCATTCATAAACACTGTATCAAAAGAGTTCTCATTGATGGAGGAACCGGTTTAAATATTTGTGTGCTCAAGCTAGTCCTTACATTGGGGTTCTCAAAAACTGCAGTGGATCCCAGGAAAAAGATCACCATAAAAGCCTATGATGAAGAAGAAAGAACTACTAAAGGAATAGTGGTGTTACCAATACAAGTTGGACTAGTAATAAAGGACATTGTTTTACAATTCCTTGACAGGGAGCTAGCCTATAACATTCTCCTAGGTAGACCTTGGATTCATGCCATGAAAGATGTGCCTTCTACCTACCATCAATGCATCAAATTTCCTCATCATGGAAAATAGATCACCATCCAAGGTGATCCAAATCCTTTTCAATATTGTAACACTACCTGCTCAAAGCTTGATTGCATCATTCCCAACAATAGAGCTTCTACATCCTCCATCTCACAGCATGATTCTACCTCCAAAGCTTCCTCATCCAAGCCCAAAGAGCAGAAAATCACAATTAAAGAAATAGGGGTAGGGGAATACTCCGTCGACCACAGCCTCAACTTAGCCAAAATGCCTCTATCTCTGAGATCCTTTGGGCAACCTATACCTAAGTACATTCCAAAGCCATCTTCTCCTCCCGAACCTCCCACAACTCCCTTTGTAAAATGGGGAATCCTATTAGATGAAATAGAGGAAAGAGATGTCTTGCAATGGCTCTACATAGAGGAAGATAATACACAACAAGAACCACCTAAGCTCCCAACAGAAATCTATGGGCGTGGTGAATCTATTCTATGCAGAATGGGTTATGAAGGACAAGGTCCCATTGGCCTAAGAAAAGAAGGAATTACAGAACCCGTCCAACCCTCCTCATCCTCATTGGAAAGAATTACAAAAGGGCTCAAATACAAGGACAAAGGCAAGGCTAAGGCAAATGCTTGTTTTGTGGAACAAATCCATAACCTACAAGAAGACAGTGACATAGACTCTAACGAGTATGAGTAGGATGAACTCATTGAGCACTCCTATGAGGACAAAGGAGTTGACACCATTCAAACTTATAGCCCCTACTGTGAGGGATAAACACTAATGCATAGACCATGAGAGTGTGATTTTCCAACTCCTAAGAGTACAACTTTCGAGGAAGGTCAGAGTTCCATCCTAAATCTTATCCGTATCAATCTAAATCCTGACCATGTATCCATTCAAACTATCACACCCAATGAATCAGATCTATCTTCTAACCCCCTTCCCCTTGTGCATCCTAAACTTATCGACTGGGATTTATAAGGAATCCCGCAACTAGACATGTTCCAAAATGATGATGCCTATATTGACTACATGGAACTTAGGGACCACCTACCTATAGGACATCATAACGCTAGTTTCACCATTGAACTCAACACCGTGGCTTATTTTGGAGAGGGTGCCAAGCCTTCCAGTCACAAAAACATAAAAAATAAAATGGATCTGATGGTGAAAATCACTCTGCAGCAGTGTCAGATCCCAAAATAGTAAAAGTAAAGTATGCATCAGATGGTGAAAACCTCTCTGAGGTGCCAGATGGTGGAAGGCTTGACACTCTCCCCAATGACATGTACCAAGAGAAGTCTCAGATTTTTGTGGAACCTATAGAACCTATCAACATTGGAATAGATGATAATCCTAAGATCTTTCACTTTGTAAAGTCTCTATCTCCACCGGAAAAGACAAAATTTGTACCATTCTTCAAGAAAAAGCAAGTCAACTTTGCTTGGTCATATGTAGATATGCTCGGTTTAGATCCATATTTGATTCTACATCATCTTCCACTAGATCCAGGGGTCAAACTAGTCAAGTAGAAGCTCAAGAAGATGCATCCACACATTGCATTACTAGTAAAAGAGGAACTCAAGAAACTAGTAGATGTAGGGTTCATCAGGGCAATCGACTATCCATAGTGGGTATCCAACATAGTGCCAGTATTCAAACCTAATGGCAGAGTCAGATTGTGCAATGATTTTTGATATCTAAACAAGGCTTGCCACAAGGATGACTTTCCATTATCTAACATTGATATCATAGTCGACTTGACACCAGGACATACCATCTTATCTCTTATGGATGGCTTCTCTAGATACAATCAAATCAGGATAGCACCAGACGATAGCACCTGACGACTAGCATAAAACAACTTTTACTTGTCCATGGGGCACCTTCTACTGGAATGTCATGCCATTTGGGTTAAAGAACACAGGGGCAACATATCAATGTGCTATGACCACTATCTTCCATGATATGATGCACGTCCCAATGGAGGACTATGTAGATGACATCCTTGCAAAATCACTAACAAGAGAATCCCACCTGGATGTACTAGAGAAGGCCTTTCGAAGACTAGAACACTTCAAGGTCATGTTGAACTTGAAGAAATGTGTGCTTGGAGTTACCTCTGGCAAGCTCTTAGGCTTCATTGTATCTGCAAATAGGATCGAAGAAGATCCTGCCAATGTCAAAGCTATCATGAAAATGCCACCACCAAAGAACATCACTCAATTGTTGTCTCTATAGGGTAAGTTACAAGCATTTCATCGGTTCATCTCACAACTGGCAAACAAGTGTCAACCTTTTACTCACCTATTACACAAAAACATACCATTTCGGTGGGATGAAAAGTGTGAGGAAGGATTTCGCAAGCTAAAGGAATACCTCACGAACCCTCCTATTCTAATGCCACCTATCCAAGGTAAGCCACTGTATCTATATATATCTTCCACACCAACGAATCTTGGAGCCCTATTAGCACAACAGGATTATGAAGGCAAAGAAAGGGCTATCTACTACATCAGTTGTACATTGATGGGCTACAAACTGCAATATTCCCAAACAGAAAGATTGTGTCTTGCTATGGTTTTTTCTTCCCAAAAACTATGACATTACATGCTAGCACATTCAGTCAAGCTTATTGCAAAGATAGATTCACTAAAATACCTATTAAGCAAAGCAACTCTAACAGGCTGCCTAGCCAAGTGGGTAATTTTGTCAAGCGAGTATGACATCGAGTATGTAGAAAGGAAGGCTATCAAAGGTCAAATCATTGCCAATCAGTTAGCAAAAGCACCATTGCAAGATACCACACCAATGACATTCAAGTTTCTAGATGAATCCATATTCAGTATCACAACACACTCATGAAAACTCTACTTTGATGGATCCTATACAAACCATGGAACAGGGGCAGGAATCTTGTTGGTCACTCCTCATGATAAACACCATACCTAAGTCTTACCACCTATTGTTCCCATGCACAAACAATATAGTAGAGTATGAGGCCTTAGTCATTGGTCTCAAAATGGCAGCAAAATGGAAAATAAAGGAGCTACATGTCTATGGCGACTCCCACCTAGTAATTAATCAAGTCAATGACAACTATTAGACCAAAGATGACAAGTTAATCCCATACAAGAATATGGTCAATGACTTTAAAAAGTACTTTGTGATCATCTCCTTTGAGCAGATACCTCACATTGAAAACAAAGCAGTAGATGCCATGGTAACCATTGCCTCACTCCTCGAGATTCTAGAGAATGAGTCGTGGTATGAGTTCTTGGAGTCAATTATGCAACTAGCTTACGATATCCCTAAAACACACTCCATTTGCCTCTTAGCCAGATCTGATTTGCCCTTGTATGGTAAGATTTACACTTACCTCAAGGATAACACCCTACCACCTGACTTGTCTTCTCACCAGCGCCGAACCTTCATTTACCAAACCTCCCGTTACACCATTATCACCGACAAGGTCTGGATGGTACTTTACTCCAATGTTTAGAACAGGAAGAATCTCAAACCGCCTTACGAGATGTGCATGAAGGAATTTGTGGAACACACTCTAGCGGTCCTTCTTTAGCTAAGAAACTCATGTGTTTGGGACACTATTGGCCAAACATGGAAACTGATTCATATCAGTTTGTGAAGAAATGCAAGCAGTACCAGATACATGGTAACCTCATCCATGCACCAGCTCAAGAGCTATTACCTTTAACAACACCTTGGCCCTTTTGTCAATGGGGACTCGACCTTGTGGGCAAAATTCACCCTCCATCATCCAATGGCCATAAGTTCATAATAACTGCCACTGACTATTTTACCAAGTGGATTGAAGCTGTTCCACTCACCAATGTTACAGGAAAACATATTGCTTCATTCATCCTCAATTACCTCATCTGTAGTTACAGAATTCCCTCATCCATAGTCACGGATAATGGAAGACCTCTCAAGAACTAGGATGTCCAAGAGCTTTGTGACAAGTTCAAAATCCAACATCGTTTCTCCACCCCCTACTATCCACAAGGCAATGGTCAAGTAGAGGCATCCAACAAAACAATCTTGAAACTCCTCAAGAAAACTATCAACGATGCCGACCATGATTGGCACATACAACTGAATCCCACTCTATGGGCCTATCGAACCAATATACACACTCCCATAGGTGCTACCCCTTATGCCCTTGTCTATGGATCAAAAGCCATTTTGCCCATCGAGGTTGAGTTACCATCTCTAAGGGTGTCATTAAAAGGTCTTATTACTGATGAAGACTACAAAGTTTCCAAACTGCAAGAGTTAGAGTTGTTAGAAGAGAAGATACATAAGACTTTCAATCATCTAAAATCTTATCAACAGAGAATGTCATGAAGCTACAATCACAGAGACTGTCCCAGAGTATTCAATGCTTAAGGAAAATCCCCGCAATCAACAAGATTGGGAAAAGAAAGGTAAGTTTGAACCCAACTAGCTCAGTCCCTATGTAATCATTGCTGCCTATGGATCAGGGGCATATCAATTGGCTACTTCAGAAGGTGAGCTATTCGATGACCCAATCAACAGTATGCATCTTTTCTAGTTCTATACCTAGAGAACCCCAATGTAAAGAGGGGCATAAAAGCATAAAAAATCAAAAAAATATATAAAAAAGTGGAAAATAGCAAAAACAATCATCCTCTAGTGAAAACCTAGCAAACAGGTGCCTTGGATAGGTACCATGGTGAAAACTTGGTAAACAGACATTGTGTGTACTTTTAGCTTTTGTACAAATAAAAGAAAGTGGTGATATCCTGGTAAACAGGTGCTACTTGTGATGAACCGCTTCCTCCATCTTTGGGAAACCAATCACCTTGTGTCCATTTCTCCTACCATCATCCCTCATCCAATCCATATCTAGCTCATAATAAAAACCTAATGATAACCTATCATGGCTTGATGCTCTATCTCTTTTGTCGCCTTATCAACTAAGGTCTTATCCAATATCCTATCCACAATGTCAGCCTAGCATAGCATCTGTCGTAAGTCCATAGGGTTCACCTCGAACTATGTTACCTCTGCATCATCATGTAGGCAAGGCCATTTTCAATGCACCCCTTTGGGTCCACTTCTCATCCATTCCATCACTTGTCATCTATCCTTCTATTTATCTGCATCCACACTATCTCTCCTCACCTAGGTCTTAGGTCCATTAGGGTTCACCCTGAACTACGTTGCCTCTACATTGTCACGTAGGCAAGGCCATTGTCAATGCGCCCCCGAGGCACTAGGTCAATCCCTTAGGGTCCATTTCACTAGGCATGTAATCACAACAAAGTATGCTTTCAAATAGAAATCTTGATGCAAAAGCATCCACCTATCCAAAGCAAAGAAAACAAGTACCTACACACTCAAATTGATTTTATCTAAATCATGGTAAGAAGACACATCTAATACAAGAATGTTTTGTGTTTAATGAGCAGGTTAACTTACAGAGTCTTGATTTTTGTTATCATGTCTTTCTACGCTACTCAAGGATGTCTAAAAACTAGAGATGCTATGGTGGGGGCATGATTATCTTCTTTGTCTACTATTTGTGGATCAATCTTTAGTAATGTGATGACTTTTGTCTAACGACATGATCAACACTCCAGAGATCTAAACATGAAAAGGGGCAATCCTTGTCTGTTGAAACAGAAGAAATACTCAGGTCATCTAGATTCAATTTTGACTAGATTCTTGTATTAACTTGCTATATCAAAATCCATGTAAGTGATACTCAGGTCATCTCAATTTAATTATACCTAGATGCTTGTATTTTCTTACAACATAAAAAAAAGCCCAATAATGAAACTGTAATGGGTAAAATGGGATAATAAAATGAATTATAAGAACCTAATAACATCAATGAAATGTGCAAATAACAAAAGATTTAAAATAAGAGTGATACTTACAACATTTGTTACCTCGCAATTTCCATTGTTTGCCTATTCCCGTTTGATCTTTGGTGATGAATGCAGCCCTCAGGAAGCTTGCTTCCTTGCTTTGTTCTTCAAGATGGCAATGGAGAAATGGCTAGGATACTTGCTGCAGTGAAGATGAACTTCAAATACAAAGGAGGATGATCACAAGCTATAGATTGATATGGAATGATATGGTGCCCTGATAATTCTGTAGAGTAATGATATGAAAAGCTTAGATATTTGAAATGGAATAATAGGGTTGTATTTATAGACTCATGAGAGAGAGGATCAACGATGTAGAAGACATAAGAAGATCAACAGAGGAGCAAACTTGAGAGGATGTGTGCGAATAGAAAGAAGACAAGTGTCATAAAAAAATCTATTCTCTTTGAGTTAATTTCTTTCATGACAAAGATAAGATTTACTTTCACAAAATTAGAATGTTTTATTCTAATTTAAGAGTTTGTTTATAAAAACAAGGTTGTTTTAAATCAATAACTCAACTTTTGCTTTTGCATGACAAGGAAGATTTATTTTTAGAAGATTTTGGAAGATAAGAAAGTGAATTAAATAAATAAATTGATTTAATTACTTGCACATGATTTGGAAGAATAAATAAAATATTTAATTATATTTTATTTTTGGAGAGTGAGAGGATTTAAATAAATTTAAATAATTTATTTAAATAAATTTAAATAATTTATTTAAATTTGGAGGAATAGACTTGACTTAATTAAATAATTTAGAATTATTTAATTGCTTGAAAGAATTTAATTAAATAAAAGATTTTATTTAATTTTGACTTTAGTAGAGATAATTAAATATTTTGATATTTAATTAACTTAGAGGAATATGAATTGAATACATAAATTTAATTATTTATTTATTGATAGAGGAAGGTAGACTTAAATAAATATTAAAAATATTTATTTAGATAGAGTTGTGTCATTTTTAGGTGTATACAGAAACAAAGCACTTCAAAATACTTGCAATATCAAGATGACAAACATTCCATATCCATATCCATAACGTATCCAATTTCATTTCACATACTATCCATGTAATAATAGTTCTATGAAGAGTATCAATGTTTACAAATAAAAGCTTGTGATTCCTTTGTCGAATCATTCTTCTATCAGTCTACTTTCTATCTATCATTGTGTCTTTCATCCTTATCCAATCAAATTTGAGCAATGATCCAAATGCAGGTCTATCCTTAATCCATACCAATCAAGTCAAGTCAATCTTGTCAAATGATCCAATCACAATCTGTGGTCTTGATCCTTGTCTAGTCGTAAACCAACTCAATCAGTCATAAGATCAATGGGGTATATCTTTCCCACGCCTATCATGTTTCTCTAGGGACCTATTGTTCTCCGCCATGACAACACTATCTTTCATGTTGCTCTAGGGATCTATCGTTCCCCACCATGACAACACTATCATCAATCAATATTGATTAATCATTGGTTTACCACTTGACAGGGGCAATACCTTGTTTGTTCTTGTATTATTTGTGCATACTTGCTTACTTGCTTGTGTGTGTTATCATTTTATCTTACATGGCATATCATTTCGGCTCTTTCTCCATCCTAACCTGTTCAATCTTCTTCATCGTGAGATTGTCCATCTCATGTCCCTCGAACCTTTCTTCTCGTCCAATCTCCTGAGGGAGCATCCTACTGTCATTAAACTTGTACCAAGGGCAAACTGAGACATGTATCATTATCAAAAAAATCTATTCTTTGAAACAATGTGATAAAACACATTGCATCAGAGAGGGGCAAAATGTATATGCCTAAAAATAATGCGACTCTATCTAAATAAATATTCTTAATATTTATTTTATCTAAATTCCTCTACCAATAAATAAATAAATCAATTTATTTATTTGGTTCATATTCCTCCCATTAATTGAATAAATTACCTTTATTTAATTAATTCCATCGAAGTCAACTTTATTCTTCCAAACAATTAAATAATTTTCATTATTTAATTAAATCAAATCATTCTTCCAAATTTGAATAAATCAATCAAATTTATTTAAATTATCTCAATCTCTAAAAATAAAATATAATCAAATATTTTATTTATTCTTCCAAAGCATGCACAAAAATTAAATAAATTTATTTATTAAATTTGCTTTCTTATCTTCAAATTCCTCAAAAATCTTCCAAATCTTCTAAAAATAAATCCTATTCTTCATGCACACAAAATTAAATAATTTATTATTTAATTTCTCTCAAATTATGCAAAAGGCAAATCACAAGTTGAGTTAACTGACTCAATCAACCTTGTTTTTATCAATGAATCTTAAATTAGAAAAAAACTTTATAATTTATGAAGTCAAATCTTATCTTTATAAAAGAAAGCAATTAACTCAAACAAAACAACTTTTTGTGTGACACTTGTCTTCTTTCTATTCACGCACATCCTCTCAAGTCTTCTATACCGTTGATCTTCTCTCTCACATGTCTATAAATTGAACCCAATTCCTCTATTTCTATCATCCAAGCTTTTAGTAACGTTACTCTATAGAATTCATAGTGCGCCTTTGGCACTCAATTCCATCCATAGCTTGCGATCACCCTTTTTTATTGTATTGAAGCTCATCTTCATTACAAGAAGTATCATAGCCATCTCTCCATTGTCATCTTGAACAACAAAGCAAGGAAGTGTGCTTTCTGAGGGCTTCATTCATACAAAAGATCGATTGAGATTAGGTGAACAATGGAAGCCGCGAGATAACAAGGTTTGTTCTTTGTTTTTAAATCTTTGTTATTTACAATTTCTATTGAGTTATTGGGTTGTTTATTAAACATTGATATATTATCCACAATTTTCTGATAACAACTAAATATACTACTAATTGATGTCAATTAATAATTCAATTGACTAAATATACTACCAATTGACAAAAATTAGTGAACAGTGAATAAATATGACTAAATATATGACCAGTGTTCAATTAGTGAATAAAAATGACTAAATACACTACCAAATTGATCAAAATGATGATTCAAATTAATGACTAAATACACTAACAATGGACAAAAATCAGTGAATAAAAATGACTAAATAAGAGACCAATTAACAACAATCAATGACTAAATTAATGACTAATATATCAGTGAATAAAAAACTGACTAAATAAGTGACCAGATTACAAGAATCAATGACTAAATATACTACCAAATCAATTGATCAAAATAACCAATAAATGACTCAAAATGGTTTAGTCATCAATTTGGTCACATTATAAATGAATGGCAATAAACTACTAATGGTCATGTGACCATGTTTGGTCATTTATAAGCAGATTTTAGTAGTTTTTTAGTAATATATTGCTCTTTTTGTACTAGTGGAAGACAACAAGCAACTATGCAAATGATGTTGGTGCTACTATGATGATACTAAGCGATAAAGACTTTTGACCTAGTGCAAATAGAATATTATGCAATGGATGTTGAATCTATCTAGTACATTCCATTTTGTTTTGTTTCTTGCCTGGGTGGTAGGTTTCGTTAATTTAATCTTAGGCTAAAGTAGTCTCAATCTTCTTCAAAAACGACCTCTTTTCATCTTCTATAAGGCTTATTTCAATCGACAACGAGCCATCAAATTTTGAGAATCATCTGCCACATGGAAGAATTTCACTTCACTTCAGGTGATGCATGTCATGGTTTTGGAACATCGAGATGTGCCAGTTTTGGCACAATCTTCTCGATGCGCCATTAGACGACGCATCCAAATCATATTGTGGTGAGCCCATTTCCTTCTAAGAAATTGATTCTTCCAGGTGATAAGGTTTCACAACTTCTAATGCATATCAAGTCTAACACAACTATTTAATGCACCATTAGTTGGCTCAAATGAATTATCACTTGGTGGGACCAGCTTCCTCCAGGACTCGACAAGGAAAGGAGGCTGTGGAAGCAAGACATGTGGCTTGGCCTTGCAACTCTAAGGTCTTGGCAGCTCTGATACCCTCAAAACATTGCACCATTGGTTGGGGCATCTGAGTCATCACCTGGTGGGCCCCTTCCTTACGAAGAAAAGTTCAAAGTGTTTTAGCATCCTTCCGTGTCACATGGTGAGGCGTGACATCTTTGAGACATTGGTAGGTCTGACAGAATCTCTTTGGTGTGCACCATTAGCTGGCACATCCACATCAACCTATGGTGAGGCCTGCTTGGTTTAAGGTTGATAAATCAAAAAAGAGGCAGTGGGTCTTGAGGCAAGTTTGAGGTGATCCATGTGATGCTATCATGTACATTTAGAAGTTTTCAGTTATGAAAACTTCTAAATGGTGCGCCATTCGATAATAGCAATGACCCAGCCCAATTGTAGGCTTGGATTCTTGTAAAGTGAAGAGCCAAAAAGAAAGTGTGAAAGGATGCCCTGTGGTAGCACCTCATAGTTCCTCAACAATGTCAGGTTTGACACCTCCCAATCTCTACGCCATTGTGCTAAATCATTAGGTTGGCTCCTATTTTCTCTATGAAGCTTCAAGCAACTCTAAGCCATTGATCTTATAAGGAAGCATCCAATGGTCCATGCATCTCAGGGATTTGGTTAGAGCTAGTAGATGCCAAGTGTTGTGCTATTGGGCAAGATGAATGAGTCAACAGGTCTTGAATTTGGTGAGGAAGAACATAGGCATCCTTGAGGTGACACATGACATCTTGGTGGTATGCTAAGTGGTTGTTGAGCTTCATGCATAGTTGTTCGGTGAGTCTTGAATGTCTCAATCCTGTTCTTGTTGCACCATTACTGTGAATTCAAATGTGATGCAGAGAGGGGATGGTGGAGTAGTTGTGATTCAATGTCGATGTATTGAAGGTAGATGGGATGCATGTTTCCCACCCGAGGGAATATTCAAAATATGAATCGTTATATATGTTAGTTTCAAGACAGACAACTGAGAGGGGGGGTGAATTAGTTGTCCCAAAACTTTCCTTTTATTAACCACTTAAATCCTTCTTGTAATTTAGTAGCATAATAATAAATCAATCACAAAAACACAATGTAACAATTCAAGAGAAGAAACACATTAACACATATGACACTAAGATTTTAACGTGGAAAACCTGATTAAGGGAAAAACCACAGGGTGACTAACCCAAGATTGTATTCTCTATTAAAAGAATAAGAAGAACAAGATGGCACATGCCAATTAGGGCTCACTACCGGAGCACACTACTCACAAGAGGTCCACTGCCTACAGGAGACACACTATCTACAGAATGATAAATATTATGTACTTGAACTAAAGAATAGCATCTTCACCATGCTTGAGTCAGTTCCATTTAAGCCCAACACTTATGCTCTACCTTTCACTCTTCTCCTCTCTACCACACTCTCATCTTTGCCAAGATACTTTTAAAATGACTTCACAACTCTTATTTATACAAGACATCGAATTTGGGATAATCATCAAAGTCGGCATACTTTATAGAGAAAATACACAAATACAACTTGACTTATTACAAAAGACTTCATGCAAATCACTAAACTGTCAGCCACACAGATCTGAGACTTAAATCTTCTTTGAGGAACAAACCATGCTTCGCAGAACATCTTCAAGATCATCCGCAAGATGTGTAAATCATTTGGTCAGCCAAGTTTAGGAAGAACATAATCATCCAGAAGTAATTCTTGACTTAGGAGCTCAATCTTCAACGCATATCACCAACACGAATTGGACACAATCTAGAGACCCCCACAAGCTTGCCTGAATCACCAAGAACATCCACACTACTTCTGCTTACTGAAATAATTTTCTTCTTCATCTAAAACCTCATGAACATAGTCTGTCATCACTGTCATATTGGAATAGATGCTTGCGGACCTCCAGACTATGAACCAATTGAGTTGTCAATTCACATTGACTTCCTAAACACTCCACCAAATCTGCAGAACAAGATATTGCATTTCTAGATCTCACCAGACCTATTTGTGTCACTCTATCACCTCTAAACATCTACCAGAATCAGTTTTATTCATGTGGCCATAACTTCTTTAAATCTTCATGCAGACCTCTCGAATCTTTACTGGATCACCTTTAGATACATATCCACAAACCCTTTGATGTGCATCCTTTGATCTTCATCTTTGTTGTGATCTTCACTTCATAGGGCTTCACTGTCTTCACTATTCTTCTTTATTTCTGATAGGACCAATTTTCTCAATATCTTCAGCACACAACTCATCCAATCCTTAACAGGAGTATGTTGACCTTAATGACAACATCGGTTAGGCCCATAATTGCAACAATCTCCTCGTTTGTCATTGATGGCAGCATACAATGTGAAAAACTATTTTAATCATCAAGACAAGTACTTCTCCTCAATGACTGACATGACTCCCCCTAACAACAACAACCATTCATATGTCTTCTCTTCCTTTACTGCTTCCCCTTTGATCAACAACTACTTTTTGTTTTTCACATGTCTTCTCTCCCCCTTTGACATCAATGGCAAAGGGCACATACTTGCATCACTTAGAATCATACAGACTGCTCTCCCTAAGTAGCATCTTCCCATCATCAATCTGGACCACGAGATATTACTGTGAGATCCACTAGACTGATGCACATCAGTGCATTTTAATTCCAAGTCAGAGGAGTAATAACCCCTAACTTCTCCCAGAGATACTCAAAAGAGTCCTTAGGTAGAGGTTTAGTAAAATGTCTGCAATATGATCCTTGGAGGGCACAAACTCTAATCTAACTTCATTTTTGTTCACCAACTCTCTCAAAAAGTGAAACTTGATGGATATATGTTTTGTCTTTGAATGCAACACTAGATTTTTTGATATATTTATTACACTTGAATTATCACAGAAGATTGTGATAGGTTCCTTATACTCCACTTTGATGTCTCTTAGCATTTTCTTCATCCACAATACTTGAGTGCAACTACATGCTGCTGCAATATATTCTTCTTCTGCAATGGACAGAGATATTGCCTCTTATTTCTTGCTCAGCCAAGAAACCAATCTTTTCCCCAAAAAGAATGCTCCACCACTAGTACACTTCTGGTCATCCACATCTCCTACCCAATCCACATTTGTATATGCATGAAGAGAGAAATCATGATCTCTAGGATACCATAAACCATACTCAACTATTCCTTTTAGATATATGAGAATCCTCTTGATTTCCTTGACATGAGATTCTCTAGGATCAGCTTGGAATCTAGCAACAAGACCAACAACATTCATAATATCAAGTCTAGTTTGAGTAAGATATAGTAGTCCTCCAATCATTAACCTATACTTTTTCTGATCAGCCTTAGGAGAGTCATCATCTTTTCTCAATTTACATCTGGTTGCCATAGGAGTATTCATTGGTTTTGAGTCTTCCATCCCAAATTTCTTCAACAATTCTTCCATAGATTTGGTCTATGAAACGAAGATTCCTTTCTTTGTTTGAGTGATTTGCAGACCCAAGAAGAAATTCATTTCCCCAAACATGGACATTTCAAATTCACTTTTCATTTGATTTGCAAAAGTTTTGCACATACTAGGTATGTGCAGGATCATCGTAGGCCAAACAATGGCAATAGGAAAAAAGTCACATTTTTACTTAGCCAAATTCGCGACTTGGCAAAGTCTGACTTTCATATGTTTTGAAATGGATATTTGTTTCTAGAAATTCAAAATGGATATCCATTTTAGATTTCATGCCCTAAATTGCTTTACCCAATCCTTCATATGATTTGATTCATGATACATGGTTTGAGAAGGATACACATGATATACCCTTACCCTCTAGAGATAAAATTATGAAATATACTTTATGTGGTGAAGCTACACCTTTGTTAATCCTTCATGACATTGTTATTCCTTGTGATGATGATGATCCTTCATGTGATATGTTAGGACATAATGCAAAGTTAAAATGGCATGAACTCTCTTGGAAGGGTAAGCATGGACAATAAGAACATTGAACTAGTTGGATCTATTAAGCTCGCCATTTATAAAAGAACCTTAAAGGTTAATCTTAATTAGGTAAGATTATGTTTCAGTGTGGTTGTTTGTTAAACAATGTGTAAATTAATGTTACCTAAGGATAAATCTAACTATACTAACATTTTAATAACCATGAGAGTTAGGACTAACAATTAGAATAAAAACTTGATAAACAATACAACTTGGACACATGTAGGACTTGGAAAATGGAAAAGAATATAATTAAATGTGGAAAACAATGAAAAAGTGGTATTAGTTGCACCTATATAGAGAAGTGGTTTAGAGGTTGGTTAGGGGAATTATTTAGGGTTGCTCAGGTTTAGGGGTTTAGGGTTTATAGTTTAAAGAGAGATAGAGAGAGGGGACTGATAGAGTTTGGGAGAGATAGGGGAGACAGAGGGGAGAGATAGGGAGATATAGAGTGAGAGACATGTCCAGAGACATAGAGAGAGAGAGAGAGAGAGATTTAGAGGTAGATGGATGATAGAGATAAGGAGATAGAGGTTTAGGGTTGCTTGGGTTTAGGGGCATTCTTTAGGGTTTAGGGTTTATGGTTTTGGGGTTAGGGGTTAAGGTTTAGAGGTTTAGGGTTTAGGGTTTAGAGAGAAATAAAGGACCAATAGGGAGATAAAAGTGAGGGACATGGCAAGAGACAAAGGGAGAGAGAGTGAGAGGTAGAGGGACAAAGGTTATAGGGAGAAAGGGGAGAGATAGGGGTTTATGGTTACTTGGGTTTAAGGTTTAGGGGTTTGAGGTTTAGGGTTTCTCAGGTTTAGGGGTTAGGGATTAGGGTTTAGGGGCATTATAATTTAGGTTTTAAGATTTATTGTTTAGGGGTTAGGGGTTAGGTTTAGAGGTTTAGGGTTTTGGATTTAGGGTTTATAGAGAGAGAGGAATGATAGGGAGATATAGAGGAGTCTGAGGGGAGAGATAAGGAGATAAAGAGTGAGGGACATGGCCAGAGACATAGGGAGAGAGATTGAGAGGTAGAGGGACAAAGGTGATAGGGAGATAGGGGAGAGATAGGGAGATAGTGGTTTAGGGTTACTTGGGTTTAGGGTTTAGGGTTTCTCAAGTTTAGGGGTTAGGGATTAGGGTTTAGGGGCATTATTTAGGGTTTAGGATTTAAATTGTTTAGGGGTTAGGGGTTAGGTTTAGAGGTTTAGGGTTTATAGAGAGAGAGGAATGATAGGGAGATAGAGAGAGGAGACCGAGGAGAGAGATAAGGAGATTTACAGTGAGGCACATGGCCAGAGACATAGGGAGAGATATCAAGAGAGGTAGAGGGATGATAGAGATAAGGAGATAGGGGAGAGACAGGTTTAGAGTTGATTGGATTTAGGGTGTACCTGGGTTTAGGGTTTCTTAGTTTTGGAGATAGCTAGATAGAAAGAGAGAGGAGACAGATAGGGAGAGATAGAGGTGACAAAGGGGAGAGATAGGGAGATAGAGAGTGAGCGAGATGTCCAGAGAAATAGGGAGAAGGATTGAGAGGTAGAGGGATGATAGAGATAGGGAGATAAGGGAGAGATAGGAGATAGGGTTTAGGGGTTAGGGGTTAGGGATTAAGGTTTAGGGGCATTATTTAGGGTTTAAGGTTTATGGTTTAGGGGTTAAGGTTTAGAGGTTTAGGGCTTAGTGTTTAGAGAGAGAGGACCAATAGGGAGATATAGAGTGAGGGACATGGCCAAAGCATAGGGAGAGAGATTGAGAGGTAGAGGAATGATAGTGATGGGGAGATAGTGAGATAGGGAGATAGAGAGATAGAGGTTTAGGGTTTCTTGGGTTTAGTGTTTAGGATTTAGGGTTTAGGGTTTAGGGGTTTATGGTTTCTCAAGTTTAGGGTTTAGGGGTTAGGAAATAGGGGTTAGGGGTTAGGGGTTAGGGTTTAGGGGTTAGGTTTAAACATGTGTTAATACAAGTTGTGGAGTGAAAAAGGGGTGGTATGGGTATGGTTGAATGGAGTAATGAGGTGATTTAATTGGTGATGACCTAGGTGAAGTGATGGGTAAGGTGTCTTATGCGGGATTGCTAGAAAGTGTGATTGGTAATGGTGAGGATAGCTAAATGTCATCTTCTAAGGGTTCAAAGGTGAGGAAAGTGTAAGATGGGGATATGGGATAATCCATAGTTTAATTATTATTTAAGGGAGTCTCCTTATATAATTATTATCAACGATGGTGTCAATAGGGGGAATGGAGTCTATGAATGTAGGTGTGGGAATGTGAGCTATGACATTGGGATTACAGTATTAGATGAATAATGGAAAGTACTTGGGCACCTGTTTAGTGATGGAAGGAGTCACATGATCAAATGATGTTTGGGGAAGGGCTTTTATTAGGAAAGTAAGGATTTGGGTGATGGTCTAGGGTTTAGTGGAGAAGAATTTATGGAAAATTTGGAGGTCATTAAAATTAATATCCCTCCACCTCTATCTCCCTATCTCTCCCTTATCTCCCTCTCTCTATCATCCCTCCACCTCTTAATCTCTATCCCTATCTCTCTAGACATCTCACTCACTCTCTATCTCCCTATCTCTCCCTTTGTCTCCTTTATTTCTCCCAATCTATCTCCTCTCTCTCTCTACCTATATCTATCTCTTCCTATCTCTTGCCTCTCTCACCCCTATCATTCCTCTATCTCCCTGTCTCTTTGGACATCTCTCTAACTCTCAATCTCCCTATCTCTCCCCTTTGTCTCCTCTATCTCTCTATACCTAGCCACCTCTCCCAATCTCTCTATCTCTTGCCTCTCTCTGCCTATCACTCCTATATATCCTATCTCTCCCCTCTATCTTTCCCTCTCCCTTATCGACGAAGGAAATGGAAACAAGAAAACTAGGGCTCCCTTTCTTAGGTTTAGGGTTTAGGGCTTAGGGCAATTATTTAGGGTTTATGGTTTAGGGGTTAGGGTTTAGGTTTTGGGGGAATTATTTAGGGTTACTTAGCTTTAGGGTTTATAGTTGCATGTCAAAAGTAGTCTCTCTCTCTAAATCTGTAAACCCTAAATAATGGCCCTAATCCCTAACCCCTAACCTGTATCTACCTCTCTCCTATATCTACTTCTTTATAGATATCTCCCTCTCTTTATCTTTCTCTCTCTATCGACATCAATCCAATGATGTTGAGGATGTGCTAAATTGATTTGCCACCTTTAGAAAATAAATGACATCAATCCAATGATTGTCTTGGAATTTGAATAGGTATAGAAAAATGAGAGGTCGATCCCGAGTGTCACAAGTTTGATCTCAATTGTTGACACAAATATCATCTAATACGTAAGTTAAACATGAAATGATTTCTTAGAATTTACACCAAAATTACTTGCTTTTACAATTTTTTGAAAATTACCTTAGTATAAGTAAATCATATAAAAATCAAATATATATATCATCATAATCCTATATAAATTTTGATAGTTTGTCCAAAATCTCTCCTTTCATATGATACAGTCTTTCTAAAATTTGGATTGTATTTTATAGCTAAAATGCCTAAATACTAAAATGCTAAAATGCTAAAATACTAAAATAAAAATAATGAAAACAATTGAGAAAAAGAAAACGGATATCCATTTTGAAAAACATAAAAAGAAAAAAAAGGGTCACGTTTTTGTAAACCCGTGGCTTGCAAAACATAGTGTCATCTCTGAAGAATAGATATCAGAGGTGAAGAACATATATCCGATCCAAAAAGGTAAGATCTTTCACATTTTTTGTTTTGTATATTCAAGCAAATTTTTTGGTTTTTTATGCTAAGTGGGTATGTTTTATATTTTAATTAGGTAAAATGGATGCACAAAATGAAAACCCAAACCCTCCACCACCAAACCCTCCCCCTCCAACAATAGAAGAGAATATTCAAAGAAATATTGATCAAATAAGTAGGATCATAGAAATGTATCGCTGCCACCCTTGATTGTCTACAATGACATCGAATTTAGAGGGAATCATTAATCATGTTCAAACCTTGTCAACCCAACCTGAATCATTTAGGCAATAGCGAGAAGCCAAGAAGGCCGAATATGCTAATAGTTTTTCATATGATGAAGTCAAAGAATTAGAGATTACAAAAGCTATCTTAGCCCAATACTTTGTCAATCCTAAAACTGGATTGCATGTTGATGTCCGTAAGTCTAAGTTTTCAATCAAATGGTGTATTCATGAGGGCATTAGTCAGAACTTTTGGGATCGTTGGTGGATGGTTTTTGATAAACCACCCAACAACAATTTAGATGTACCTTTGTATTTCCTTCGTAAACTCTATGCAGAGTTCGTCATGGGTCAACATGTTAATTATTTTGATTTTAAAGAGTTTCAAGGAGTGGGTAAGGGAATGCCTCAAGATAGACCTGGGGCAATGAGACAAGTACAAGGTCCCTATATTCCCCCTCCTGCTATCCCTTCTCCACTCCCAATGTAGCACCCAGATGTTGTTGCAAATACAACACAACAGGGCCTTAGTGCCATACACTCTTTGACTGAGCATTGATTATACAGACATTTTAGTTTGCACAAGCACATGATGAAGGTGATGATTTATTGGATCACCTGGTTCTACTAGACCGTCATCGTCCACACATGTATGTGTGCCCCATCATTGCATTTCTTGCAATCATTTATGCTTAGGTCGTATTATGGAGAGTAGTGAGCCACCATTGAACACATCAGAGTACGATCTCCATTCACGAGATGAGGCAATGGGGTCCAGAACTCAAACTGAGGGGTCAAGGACAAGAGTAGAAGCTACTGGATCAGTGAACCATAGAGAAGGAGAAATGCATGAGTAGTCTTTTATGTAGGTAAAATTTAAAGTTAAATTTTATGGTCTATTCCATTTGAATATATAAATAAATTTATTAGTACTAATGTATCTAAGTGGGATAATAGTTGATGATAGAGGAGGAGTTGACAAAAGTTCATCATGGAACTTTTTCTACCATCCAATTTGTCTTGGACTTGTCGCTATAATTTGTTCTACACATCAACTTTTTTTTATGCATTTATTTCTTTGTGAGTAATTATATATTAATTTATATCTTGATGTTAATTTTATTTTATAGTCAATCAAAAATGTGAATGATGTGGCATCTTTGCCAATAGTCTTTTCTCAAACTCCTGATCGACCCAAGGGACTATCATTTGCAAAATGGCTTTCTCAATGCCAACAAAGGGTAGAGGTAATTTGATTGAATTGTACTTTAATTGATAATTTAGAAAACTTAAATATTTGATTATAGTCATTTAGAGTCTTACATTTTTGTCATTTTGATAATTCAGAGTCCTTCTCAATTGATGCAGGAGGCCTCGATGGTGGTATGTGCTTGTTTTCTAGTTTGTTTAGTGCACTCTAGATTGTTTTTTGTGTAACACATCTAACCTTTTTAAATGTATGCATTTCCTATTTTGTTTAATAATTATATATTAAATTATTTCAATGTTACTTTGCTTTTATGTAGTCTATTGAGAATGTGAGTGATGTGCCACCTTTGCCATCATGCTTCACTAGGACACCTGAACTTTTTAAGAGAATCATTTGCAGAATGATTGTGCGAACAACAACATAGAGTCGAGGTATTTGAATTGAATTTTTCTATATAATTGATAGTTTATCTAGCGGTCTTATAGTTGATTGTAGTGATTTAGATGTATGTTAATAAATAAAATTTCTTAATTGTAGTAGATAAGAATCTATTTACTAACTTTAACTTATTTTTATTTACCATTGAAGAGATTAATCAAATTTGTGTTTTGACTTGTTAATGCAGGAAACTTTGCCTCCATCAATTACTAGACATTATGGTACAAAGAGGACACCTTTTTAGGATCCATCATAGATTGAGGATCCATCACAGATTGAGGGTCAAGTGGAATTGTAGTATTTGATGTAGCTATTCGGCATGTAGATTGTATATAGATTTTAAGACATGGCATATGCCACATTTTGTAAAAAATGCTTTGAGTTGGCATATTTGCCAAATTTTTGTATATGTCTACCATTATGGACTAGATTTTAATATATATACACTTGATATACAATATAATTTAAATTCCTTATGTGCATGTCATGATACTTCCCATGATGCCATACATTATGATGATAGTTCTTTAGTCCATTGATGATATGTTTAGCATTGAGAATGGTTTTAGATCAATAGAATCAATATAATCAATATGACAAAATTCCTTATATGCCCTAATCAAGCATAGTAGCTTGAAATCTAATAAGGTCATGATAGACCATTTCATCATGTATTTAGTCTCCATCTTGTCAAATTTTGTAAATATGTCAAAGTTGTCATATGAAAAATGTAAAAAAAATGCAAAAGTATGGAAGATGAATAGTCAATTACTCAAAAGTCAATATGGAAGATGAACAATGGGGGCACATTATAAACATAAAAAACTTACATCTTGGGGGGAGGTGCCAATAAGGCCAAAAGGATACTATTTCATTTGGGTATGTGTGTGTATGCAAATCCCATTTATGGCCGAGAAGCTCTCTATTTACTATTATTCAACTCTCATTGATAGGAGGTTGGCTCTACAACTATTGTAATTTGTGTATGAAACCTAGATGCTTATGAGATCATATATATATGTATGTATGTAAATCCTATTTATGGTCAAGTAGCTCTCTATTTACTATCATTGAACTCTCATTGATAGGAGGTTGGCTCTCTGACTATTGCAATTCAATCCATTTGTAATGATGCCTCTATCATGTTGAGTTGGATCCTATCTCTACATTAAGTTAAAATCATGAAGATCACAACACCATACAATCCTCATTGGGTTGTTAAAATGCACAAAACAATCATACAAGACAATCATTCATGAAAATACTATGCAAAGAGGGTTTATAAGTTGCATTAGGGTTTTGTATAAATGATCTAACGGATTTATAAGGGTGTCAAACACCAAAATGAATGATTTATATGAGTTTTGGGACTATCACGGTCCATGTACAACTTGCCCTTTATGATTGTTAAAAAAACTACACATGGCTATCCAAAACTACCCTTTATGACTATCCTAAAACAACATCGTGTATATGCTCATAAAAGCCATCAAACTCTGAGAATAAACTTGTCATTGGATAAGGAGTGGAAGGATAAAGTCACATTCCCAAAAACCTCTTAAAATTACATGTATCCCCTTACGAAAACTAGGGTCTTTGCCTATACATTGTTCTGTAAGAGCAAAGTCACTTAAGATCCTAGGAGCAAAAACCTTGCAAGGTGCCATATTTTTTGTTCTGCTTGTCATGGGGCCGAATGGACTATACCAACATGTCAGGGTGGGCAGGTAAATTCTAGGGGAGGTCTCATTTTGTGCACCAAGCATCCCAATCATTCTGGGCAAGAGGCTACTGGCAAAGTCCCTTAAGATCCCTGAGACCATAAAACTGCCAAACTTTGACGGAGTAGTTCTTAGAATTTGTGATAGCTAGGAATGCTCTCTTTGGACCTATAGGTGCATGTGGGGTCCATCCACAATAACCTCTCTCAGTTTTGGTCAACCCCATTCCATTTGACTGTGCCAAAATCAAACGCATTGTTGCAAAATGCTTCAATTTGATGCAGTGGAAAGGTGCTAGGTGTGATATTTTTCATTCCATAGCTCATGGGCTCAAATGGACTGCGCCAACACATTAGGGTGGATGGGTAAATGTCAGTGGAGCTCTCATTTTGTGCACCAAGCATCCCAGTCATTCCAGGCAAGAGGCTACTAGCAAAGTCCCTGAAGATGCCTGAGACCAAAAAATTGCCAAACTTTGACGGAGTAGTTTTTTAGAATTTGTGACAACTAAGAATGTTTTGTTTGGACCTATAGGTGCACATGGGGTCTATCCACAATAACCTCTCTCATTTTTGGACAACTCCATTCCATTTGACCATGTCGAAATCAAATTCATTGTTGCAAAATGCTTCAATTTGATGCAGTGGAAAGGTGCTAGGTGTGACATTTTTCATTCCATAGCTTGTGGGGTCAAACAGACTATACCAACACGTCGGGGTGGGTGGGTAAATGCTAGTGGAGGTCTTGTTTTGTGCACCAAGCATCCCAGTCATTCCGAGCAAGAGGCTACCGACAAAGTCCCTTAAGATCCCTAAGACCAAAAAACTACCAAACTTTGACGGAGTAGTTCTCAGAATTTGTGATAGTTGGGAATGCTTTGTTTAGACCTACAGGTGAATGTCAGGTCTGTCTACAATAACCTCTCTCAGTTTTGGTCAACCTCATTCCATTTGATTGTGTTGAAATCAAACGCATTGTTTCAAAATGCTTCAATTTGATGCAGTGGAAAGGTGCGAGGTGTGATATTTTTCACTCCATAGCTCATGGGGTCGAATAGACTATGCCAACCCATCGGGGTGGATGGGTAAATGCCAGTGGAGGTCTCATTTTATGTGCCAAGTGTCCCAGTCATTCTGGGAAAGAGGCTACCAGCAAAGTCCCTTAAGATCCCTAAGACCAAAAAACTACCAAACTTTGACGGAGTAGTTCTCAGAATTTGTGATAGCTGGGAATATTTTTTCTGGACCTATAGGTGTACGTGGGGTCCATCCACAATAACCTCTCTCATTTTTAGACAACTCCATTCCATTTGACCGTGCTGAAATCAAACACATTGTTGCAAAATGCTTCAATTTAATGCAGTGGAAAGGTGCTAGGTGTGACATTTTTCATTCCATAGCTCGTGGGGTCGAAAAAACTACACTAATGCATCAGGGTGGGCAGGGTAATGCCATTGGAGGTCTCTTTTTATGCTCCAAGCATCCCAATCATTCCAGGCACGAGGCTACCAGCAAAGTCCCTTAAGATCCCTGAGACCAAAAAACTGCCAAACTTTGATGAAGCAATTCTCAGAATTATTGATAGTTGGGAATGTTCTATTTGGACCTACAGGTGCACATGGGGTTCATCCACAATAACCTCTTTCAGTTTTGGTCAACTCCATTATGTTTGACCGTGCCGAAATCAAACGCATTGTTAGAAAATGCTTCAATTTGATGCAGTGGAGAGGTGCTAGGTGTGACATTTTTCATTCCATAGCTCATGGGGTCAAATGGCCTATGCCAATGCATCAAAGTGGGTGGGGAAATGCTAGGGGAGGTCTCGTTTCATGCACCAAGCATCTCAGTCGTTCCAAGCTGTAAGCTACTAATAAAGTCAAAAGTTGCTAGGATTGAAATTTTGCATTCCACAGGTCTTGGGACTGAACAGATTGTGCCAACACATCGGGGTGGGTAAGTAAATTCTAGGGGTGGTCTCGTTTTATGTGCCAAGGCTCCCAGTCCTTTCGAGCTGTAAGCTACCGACAAAGTGACTTTGCCGGTAGCTTATAGCTTGGAACGACTGGGATGCTTTGCACACAAAATGAGACCTCCCCTAGCATTTACCCACCCACCCTGATGTGTTGGCATAATCCGTTTGGCCCCAAGACCCATGGAATGCAAAATTTCAATCCTAAAAACTTTTGACTTTGTCAGTAGCTTACAACTTGGAATGACTGGGATGCTTGGCCCACAAAACGAGACCTCCCCTGGCATTTACCTACCCACTCTGACATGTTGGCATAGTCCATTCAGTCCCACAAGCTATGGAATGAAAAATGTCACACCTAGCACCTTTCCACTACATCAAATTGAAGCATTTTGCAACAATGCATTTGATTTTGGCACGGTCAAACGAAATGGAATTGACCAAAACTGAAGAGGTTATTGTGGATGAACCCCACGTACACCTGTAGGCCCAAACAAAACATTCCCACCTATCACAAATTCTAAGAACTGCTCTATCAAAGTTTGGCATTTTTTGGTCTCAGGGATCTTAAGGGACTTTGCTGGTAGCCTCTTGCCCGGAATGACTGGGACGCTTGGAGCACAAAATGGGACCTCCATTGGCATTTACTTGCCCACCCCAATGCATTGGCACAGTCTGTTTGACCCCACGAGATATGGAATGAAAAATGTAACACCTAGCACCTTTCCACTGCATTAAATTGAAGCATTTTGCAATAATGCGTTTGATTTCGGCATGGTCAAATGGAATGGAGTTGTCTAAAAATGAGAGAGGTTATTGTGGATGGACCCCACTTACACCTATAGGTCCAAATAAAACATTCCCAGCTATCACAAATTCTGAGAACTGCTCTGTCAAAGTTTGGAAATTTTTTGGTCTTAGGGATCTTAAGCCATGTATGTGAAGATGTAAACATAGTATTGGTGACATGAACAACACTACTACATATTCTTAAGTGTTGTAAATATGCATCTTCTTATTTAATCATGTGTTGTAAATGAAGGAATGCAATAATTGCAATATGTGCACAAAATAGAATTTTTGATAAGGATTGAAAGGAAATGTTAAGGAAATGCAATTGGCGGGTGTAAATCCAAATTCCACAACCTTATCCACCATTCTCCTTGCCTATGTAAAAATGGGATCTTCAAAACAGGATGTATTTACATCTGCCCTTGTAGACATGTATGCAAATTGTGGAAGCATAGACAAGGCATGTGAACAATTCGGCATGATACCTCAAAGAGATGTTATCTCACGGAATGCAATGATTGCAAGATATGCACAAAATGGATTTTTTGAAAAGGCTTTAGAAACTTTGAAGCAAATACAATTGGAACGTGTAAAACCAAATTCCATAATCTTTGCAAGCATTCTCCCTACTTGTGCCAAATTAGGATCTTATATATACATATATGCATAATGTCATGAAAATAATGTATAGTGTATATATCAAGCCATATAGGCATGTACAAATAAAACCATATGGGTATAAACAACGATATATATCAATAAAATACAAAAGTATGTTTACAAAGCCAAATAGGCATATGTAACAAAATGTCCCAAAATCAAATCTCCTATGGATTGCTATCAAATAATCTATGGCTCTTGTTAGGCCATGAAGATGGTGAACTAGTCAATGACTCATCCTCTATCACTCATCAACTAGACCTCCTCAATAGAGATTTTTGAATTTCCACCTATTAATACAATCAAACAACATGCACATTAATATAGAATTTAATATTCAAAATATATAACATGACATAAGTAATCAATCACTTACCGGGGTTTTTATCACCAATTCTTAACTTTACAACATCTTTTGCATTCGGTGATACCCTAGAGTTAGTGTGCCAAAATCATTCAATTTCTTCCTTTGTGCTATCAATTAGCTTCTTGTCAACTCGTGGAAGCCTACCACTAAAAGCCCAAGTATCATTGACAAGAGGACTATCTAGCCTTGATCTTAATGCTAGTGCTTTTGACAATGTTTTACGATTCAGTCTTAAGTCAACACAGGTTTGCCTCATTAATCAAGCATTTCTTAATTGTTTGCTTACTATTGAGATTGTTATTACTCTACGAGCAGCTCTTTTATCTTTCTCCTTGCTAGTCTTTCCAATAGAATTGAGTGCATTGAAAAGGCTTCTAACAATATTTTTATTTCGATCAGATACTTTGTTTAACTGAAGCTTTAATTTCTTGAGTAAAGGTCTCATTTTGTACATCTTTAATAATTGCACAAAAAGTTGGCATTGTTTGGTTAATGCTTTTTTCTCAAAGTATTCATTGAAGAGTTTTGAAACCCACAACCAAACCATTCGTGACGACCTCTTGCCTTCAAGTTTTTCCATTATGTTCTCATCAATTTCAAGTAACCATTTTGGGGTTCTTGGGTGTTTTCCAATTTCCTCACGGTTATTCTCTTCTTGAAAAATGTCCTCTCTTCTTATGAAATTTGGAGATACATTGATTGTTCTTATTTCATCCATGTTATCAACCTCATCAATAATATCAACAAATGGATTATGGAGTGCAATTTCAACATCATAATGTTCATATCCACTTTCTTCAAGTGCATGTCTTCATTTTTCTTCTTCTTCTTTGTCCATGGTATTGCTATTATGAATAGGTGTTTCATAACATTTTTCAATATTTTCATTTGCAATATCATGGTGAATTTCATTTTTATCTAACATTTCATTATAGTCAAAATTAACATCTTCAATTTGCATGTCATTAGATGGTAAAGAAGGAGATTCACCTTGATGAGCATCCGCCAACCACATTTCCAATCCTCTTCCTTTCCCTATCTTTTTCCCTAATTGCTTCAATTTCCTCCAATGTAACTTTCCTCCTCCTTTTTTCTTTACGATGATTGTTGCTCCCCATAAGGGGAACAAAAATATCACCCTTATGATTGTAACAAGAAAATTGTGTCTCCAAAAGTGCATAAAAATATTCCTTTCACTGTCATTGCCAGAAATCACAAGTATTTCGATAGCAGAGGATCTTTGGGTGTGGATGTTGGGCCCAACAATATTGCTTTTGTCTTTTTTCTGCATTTACATAATGGATATATGTTTCTTAAAACCTAGTTCTTTAGGAACAGACACTTTGCAACGTCCATATTGCTACTACAAAATAGATATCCATTTTCAAAATGGATATCTATTTGTTTTCCTCACAAAGAATGAAATAATCTACAAAGTATACAACTAGATATACATAAATGAGAATAGGAGATGAGAACACATATGAAGGACAAATTAAATGTTAAAATACATATATAAATAACTAAAGAATAAGAATGCTAAATGTGTAAGAACCATAAGTATGTTTAAGTATTAGAAACATCGTGATAAGCATGGAATATGGATACATAAGAGATAGAGATCACAAGCATAGATCATAGGAATATAGGGACATCATGGATATATAGCATAGGGATATATAAGTAAACAAGTAACATGGAAAATTATAGGTTCTAAACATAGAACATAGAGATGTTTAGGAACCAAACAAGGCATAGAAGAAAGCATGGGAGGTAAGGATTGAATATATGAAAGAATATGAGCTAAACAAGTAACATAGGATAGAATATATGGTAATCATGGAAGATAGGAACAAGTCATATGGGTTTGACATCTATCATCACCTTGACCACTTGATCCATGCACTACACACATGTACATACAAATTTGTATAAAAGTATAGACAAGGAAGTATAAGCTAAACATTGCACATTTGTACATGCCTTCTCTAATTCAATAAAGTAATTTGTTCAAAGTCTTTAGTGCCTTTGAATATGTACATTTGGATTCTAGACTAGGGATTCATTTTATTATTCTATAAACTTGTGAATTACCATCTAATTTGAATGTTTACACACTAATCCACCTAGGTATCAACTTAATAAAGCTCTAGATATAAGCCATTATTTGATTTGAGTAATCTTACTTTGGACACATTTGTGAAGACTCCTAAAGAGCCTAGACATACAATTGTAAAGATGATATAGCCTCCATATAAGCATAAAGATGATATATAATTTTAGTTTGTTGAGTCCTTTGTTTGGAACTTTGAAGCATGCAAAGAGGCAAGTGACTTGTAATGCTTAAGTAAACACGAGTCTCAACATGATGTAGTTCAACTTGATGACATGTCTAAATGTGACACATTTTAGTTTGTATTGCATGAGGACTTCCTTATTCATGCATATCAAATTTATAATTAGGTATATTTTTCTGAAGCGTATGAGTTTGAGGCTTTCAATTTTTGTGTTGACTCACTTGAAGATGCTAGCAGCCATGTGAACATGATTAATATGGGATCCAAGAGTTGTCCTTTTCACATGCATTTGGAGTGGATTGTTGGCCTAGCATTTGAATAGTTGCTTCGTGACATGGATGGGAATAGATAATGTATAGACTTTATCACACTTTAGGGTTTTCCCATTATGCTAAAATGTTATGACTATCCACTTATTCTATTTTAGGCTATCATGAAATGAGGAGCTTCTAAAGGCAAAAATGTTGTCCCAAAAGAAGGCTCAATGTTATTCGTAAAGACATTAGATTGTTAAAATACAAATTCAAGGGTAGATATTCCTTGGGCTATTTTAATATAAAGAAGCAAAATTACAATATGACTATCCTAGGAATTAGAATGGTTGATCATAGGATATTCATGGCATTTTGATATTAATGGATGGATTGATGGATGTTTAGGGAGCTTAAGTTTAAATGTAATGTATGAGAATTCTTATTTATGAAGGATCTAATAGGTCTTATGTCTTATTTGCAGGCCATTCAAGAAAGAAATGAAAAGATACCAAGGACTATCATAACACCTATTACAATTAGGTGCATCAAAGGATTGTCATCCAGGACCTTACCAATATGGGAAGTTATCAAAACCATGTCATGTTTAAAATTAAAGGCTTTATCACCTCTTTGTCCCTATAGGCCTATTAGAACAATAGGTCATATTTTATTCATATACCGGGGTTGAGAATAAACACTAAGCATTTGTAGTTATGGCAAGTGTAAATGGAAATAGATTACAACTTTAGACAATCTATCCTCTCCTAGATTGCACTGACTAAGTGGAAATTAAAAATTCCCTATCAATGTCCTTTATATATTGAAGGTATGGGTGAGAAAGGTAAACTTTGTATGTTGTAGACAAGGCCTCAAATGTAAAATATATTATGACAATAATGATAAGGACTGTTAGGCATGAATGCTATCACTATTATAGATTGTCAAACCAACCATAGGCTGCCATAATAGTACACTGCTGACTATCATACCTTTAGGCATGGTGCCATGAACCTTATGAGTAGAATGCATTGGTATTTGTGAGAAATGTATTTCTTAGGTTAAGAATAAGTATTTATATTATTTCAACATCATCAAAAGGTGGACTACAAATATGACTTTGTCAAAGGAAAACTTTAGTGGCAAAAATCTGACTATGAACTATTGTGCCATCCAAGCACAATCATGACCAACATCAAGGGATAGTCAAGGCATGGTTGTCTTAAAAGACACAATTGAAATTTTCCATGGATATTTGAAGTAATTCGCAATATTCATGATCAAGAATCAACTCTGATTGTCTCAACAATGGTAAATTTGGCTTCAAGACAATCAAAAATGAGTTTAGGGATTCATTATCACCAAGTAATAAAGAATAATAATCATAAGTGTCGACCTTCATTTTCATTATACAAGAGGATGAAGAAGGGGCCATAGTATTTTCATACCATAATACAACATACAAAAGGAAAATCATGAAGTCAAAACATGTGCAAAGGGTATCTATGTTAAAGAGGAGAGTTGTGAATGGAAGATGACTATTATTGTCAAAATAAGATATAGTCTCACTAAGGACAGTTAGGTGATTTGTGGATTGTCATGACTACAAGGCATGAGAATCTTGTGTATGAAGAGGAAAGAAATATAAATAAAAGAAGATTGAAGGATTGTTGCACCTAGGTACAATGATCCTAAAGGATTGTCATCCTAAAAGGATAGTCAACAATACAAAGATTCATATTTCAAGGCTATCCTTAATCTCATTCACATGGTCCTAATGTTGGTTTGATCTGCATGGAGTGAGATGACACTATCAGGATTAATTGAAAAGGTGAAAGGGTTTGGTACCAAATTTGGTCACAAGTATAAAAATTGCAATAAGCTTGAGAATATTGTTCACAAAACCTAGAACTATCACCAAGTAACATCCATTTCATAAGATGTGATCAACAAACATGTAAGAAAAATTGATATCAACCTTCTTGGTTATGCGTGCTTGATAAGAGCCCATACTTTTCACAAGGAGCCACCAATTTTAACTAAATATTTTCATTAGAATTAGAAACTATTTTTTTTACACAAATAAAAACATTCAACATTTTATAAATTACCATACAAAAACTATAATTATAAGGATACTAATTTTGTCTTGCCCCTTTAACTTAAAAGTACACAACTACTAGATGTTCCCCTTAAATCCAAATAATCTCATAAAATATCAACTTAAAACTAAAGTACCTATAAACTCTTCCATTAATTTTTCATTCATGGGCTTTTTATAAATAGACACCATGAAGATATCTTATTATATCAGATTTAGAGGAAAAATTTAATCCTCTCCATCAATCAATAATTTCTTTCTAAAAATTATTTTAGTTTGTTTTATAAATGTTAGAATTTTAAACTTTCTTCTCACCTTAGACTATGATTTTATGGTTAGAAACAAGGAAATGGATATCCGTTTCTGAGAAACAGATATCTGTATTAAGTTGCTTTTACTGAAGCAAAATGGATATCCATTTTGCTTTGGTACAAAGCAAGATGGATATCTGTTTTGGTTGTTGACTTTTCATGGATTCTAATGTGTTTTCATGTTTCAGTGTCTTCTTCGAACTTCACCCTTCATGATGACGACTTTTTTTTAATGCAAAATTGATAAAATGAAAAGGGTTTATAGAGGAAATTGTTAGCTTTCTAAAAATATAAGATTTTCTTAATTATCATTTTTTAAAATAATTATTAATAATTTTCTATATAGTGTGTGTCTGAAATCCTGATAGATACACTGATTGAAAAACATTAATAACTTTCAAACCATTTCACCTTTTTCAGATCCGAAACCTACGTCACACTCTATGCTTTTATGGTTATAGGTTAAAAAAAATTTAAATTTCAATTTTTTTTATCGAGTTAGGTTGGCTGGAAAATTACTTTTTAGTTTTTAAAAAAAGTCACAATAAAATAATCATAACTAATTATTTTATTGGAAAAAAAATTTCAAATAAATATGCGTCACATCCGGACATGAGTCCTCTACTTATTTTGAAAGTTTCAAAAATATATATATATATATATATATATTTACTCATAGTTAGGTTAGCTGGAATGACACCCACTTTTTATTTTTTTCTGAAAAATTTAATAGCTATTCATTAAAATATTCAATTTTCACTAAGTAAATATAGTTTTTCTTTTTTAAATAGTAGCCTATAAACTAGATTCAATTCTCTACAAATTTTGTTCTTACATCTTTTTCAAATTGTGTAGATAATCCATTAAAATTTTTACACGAATTTGATAAAGTCTAATTTTTTGTATTTTCATTGCCACTTAGAGGTATAGTTTGGCCCATCATGATCCTGCACATACCCTACTATCTCTTCCTCCAAAAATGATATCATCAACAAATACTTCATCAATCAAGATATTTTGATGATCAATTTTGAAGTACAAGTTACTGTCAGTAGTACCTTTGTTGAAACCAATCTTCAAAAGATGCTTATCCAGTCTTTCATATTAGGCTCTTGGGGCTTGTTTGAGTCCATACAGTGCTTTCTTCAACTTGCAGACCATATCACCATGATCAAATAATTGAAATCCATCTGGTTGCTCAATGTATACTTCTTCTTCCAAGTTACCATTTAGGAAAGCAGACTTGACATCCATCTGATATACTTTGAAATCCTTGAAGGCAACAAAGGCAAGAAATAATCTGACTGCTTCAATTCTTGCCACCGGAGAAAAAGTTTCTTTAAAATCAACTCCTTCTACTTGGGAATAACCTTCGCAAACCAATCTGGCTTTGCTTCTGACTACTTCACCATCTTCATTCAGTTTATTCCAGAAGACCCATTTGGTTCCAATCACATTTTTGTTTCTAGGTTTGGGAACAAGATCCCAAGTGTGATTTTTCTCAATCTACATCAACTCTTCCTTCATTGCTTTAGTCTAGATTTCATCATTGCATGCTTCACTTATTATTTTTGGTTCAATTGTTGAAATCAGACAATACTTTTCTGAGTCTTGAGCAATCTTTCTTCTTGTTTGAACACCTTTTCTTTTATCATTTATGATCTGATCTTTAGAATGATTCAGTCTTCCATACTTGGGAGTTTTAGGAATTTCTTGCACTTCTATTTCTTGGACAGGGTCATTCAAGTTTATCTCTTCTTCTTGTATTTCAAGATTCTCTGAATTAGTCTGGATCTGAATTTCAGAAGGGGCATGGGCTTCTTGGACTAAAACATCATTCTAATCATCTTCTTCATATTCATAAAACCTTGAGGGTTTTTCAATACCTTCATCAACCTTCACATTTGTATTTTCTATAATCTTTCTCAATCTCTTGTTATAACACCGGTATGATTTGCTTTGAGTAGAATAACCCAAGAATATCCCTTCATCACTTCTAGCATCAAATTTGCCAAGGTCTTCATCTCTTTTAATGTAACATTTGCTACCAAAGACTCTGAAATACTTCACAATGGGAGTGATGCCAAACCAGAGTTCATTAGGGGTCTTACCAATATTGCTTTTGATTTGTACTTGATTAAGAGTATAGACAATAGTGCTTACAGCTTCTCTCCAATAGATCTAAGGAACATTTGCTTCCATCATCATGGTTATAGATGCTTCCTAGATGGTCTGGTTCTTTCTCTCCACTACTCCATTCTACTATGGAGTCCTTGGAGCAGATAACTATCTTTTTATCCCATGTTTCTCACAGAATTCTATGAACTCTTCAGATGCGAATTCTCCACCTCTATCAGACCTGCGACATTTTATGTTTAATCTAGTTTCATTCTCTACCATAGCTTTAAATATTCTGAATTTCTCAAGAGCCTCAGATTTTTCTTTTAGAAAAGCCACCCACATCATCCAAGAGTGGTCTTCAATTAATAACATGAAGTATCTATCACCTTGCAAACTCCTGATTCTTGCTAGTCCACATAGATCAGTATGTACTAAGTCCAACAATCTGGTAGAAGACTATTCATTTTTTATTTTGACTTTGCTCTACTTACCCAATTGACATTCTTTGCACAAACTATAGTAGGTTTCACCAGTCTTGGATGATCTCTTACAGCCTAAGTGTTGCTTATCTTGATGATATTATCAAAATTCACATGACACATTCTCCTATGCCACAACCAACTCTGATCAATTTGAACAAATAAACAACTTTTGTCAGTACCAACCAAGTGGAAGATGTTACCTTTTGTTTGAGTACTGGATGCAATCTCTGTTCTAGAACTTTCAAAGATCTTACATTTTCCATTTTTGAATTAGAGATCATAGCCTTTGTCCACCAATTGTCCAACACTGAGAAGATTGTGCTTCAGACCTTCAACATATAGTACATTACTAGTTTTGTTCTTTCCATCAAAAGAAATAGTTCCTCTACCTATGATTCTTCCAACAGAATTATCACCAAATTTTACAACTCCTCCTTCATATCTTTCCAAATCTATGAACTTATTTTTGTCACTAGTCATATGGTAGGAGTATCCACTATCAATAACCCAATCATCCTTTTCTTCAACTTGGGAAGCCAGAGCTCTTTCTATCATTTTATGATTCACAAATTTAGAGGGCATTGGATCTTCTTCCTTGATCGCAATAAACACCTAATCACTTCCAGATTTGTTTCATGTCTCTGATTCATCATCTGTTACTCCTTCATCATCATCATCTTCATGAACATAGTAACATTTCATTTGGAATCTTGATTTTTTTGGATTTGCCCTTGAAAATCCTTCCAGACACCTTGAGGCAAAATGACCAATCTTGTTGTAGTTGAAACATTTGAAGGGAAATTTTCCCTCATACTTGTCAGGTCCTCTTGATAGTCTTTTTGTAATAAGGGCTTCAAGTTGAGTAGCTTCTACTTCATCGTCTTCCAGATCTTTTCTTACTTTTTCATACCATGATAGTTTCTTTGAGGAAATCTCTCATGGATCAAACTTTTGTTTGCCTTTCACAGAGGCACTAGCTTTTAATGCAGATTCAATCTTGGGGGGTACATCTCCAAACTCGGCCAATTCAAATGCAGCTAATTTTCCAACCAATTGATCTCTTCTGATATTTGAAAAAGATTTAAATTCTTCAATAGCAGCAACCTTGTGTTTGTAAGCAGGAGGTAGGGATCTGAGAACTTTGGCAACAATCTCATCTTCATCCAAGATTCCACCAGCACACCTAATGCCACAAATAAGCTCATTTACTTTTGGCATTAAAGTAGTGATATTCTCATCTCCATCCATCTTCAAATTTTTGAATTTTCCTTTCAGACTTTGTAGCTTGGCACATTTAATATATTTGTCTCCTTCATGCAGAAGTTGCAGTTTTTCCCAAATCTCATATGCAATTTTTAGATCTATAACATTTGTCAGCTCTGAATCAAATAAGGCACTTAATAAAGCTTCTTTAGCCCAAAGATTGTCTTCAACATCTTTGATTTCATCTACATTTGTCGGACCATTCTTTGGAGGAACATACTTCTTTGAAGCCATGATCCAATATTGCATTCCCATACATTGCAAGTGGCATTCCATGTGGCTTTTCCAAAGAGTGTAATTGGTTCCATCAAACCTCAGACTATCCTTCTTGTAGGAAGACATCCTAGATCTCCTCAAGTGGTTAAGCTCTTTTTAGAGGAACTTAGCTCTGATACCAATTGTTGGTTTCAAGATAGACAACTGAGAGGGGGGGTTAATCAATTGTCCCAAAACTTTCCTTTTATTAACCACTTAAATCCTTGTAATTCAACAGCATAATAATAAATCAATCATGAAAATACAATGCAACAATTCAAGAGTAGAAACACATATGACACTAAGATTTTAACGTGGAAAACTTGGTTAAGGGAAAAACTATGGGGTGACTAACCCAAGATTGTATTCTCTGTTAAAAGAATAAGAAGAACAAGATGGAACATGCTAATTAGGGCACATTACCCAAGCACACTGCTCACAAGAGGCCCACTGCCTACAAGAGACACACTGTCTATAGAATGATAAATATTACATACTTGAATTGAAGAATAACATCTTCACCATGCTTGAGTCAGTTCCATTTAAGCCCAACACTTTTGTTCTGCCTTTCACTCTTCTCCTCTCTACCACACTCTCATCTTCACCAAGATACTTTTGAAATGACTTCACAACTCTTATTTATACAAGACATCGACTTTGGGATAATCATCAAAGTTGGCATACTTTATAGAGCAAATACACAAATACAACTTGACTTATTACAAAAGATTTCATGTGAATCACCACACAGATCTGGGACTCAAATCTTCTTTGAGGAACATGCCATGCTTTGCAGAACATCTTCAAGATCATCTGCAAGATGTGTAAATCATCCAGTCGGGCAAGTTTAGGAAGAACATCATCATCCAGAAGTAATTCTTCAATTACGAGCTCAATCTTCAATGCAGATCACCAACACGAATTGGACACAATTCAGAGACCCCCACAAGCTTGCCTGAATCACCAAGAACATCCACACTACTTTTGCTTACTAAAATCATTCTCTTCTTCATCTGGAACCTCAAGAACACAGTCTGTCATCACTATCATATTGGAATAGATGCTTGCGGACCTCTAGACCACAAACCAATAGAGTTGTCAATTCACATTGACTTCCTAAACACTCCACTAGATCCGCAGAATAAGATATTGTATTTCCTGATCTCACCGGACCTATTTTTGTCACTCTATCACCTCTAAACATCTTCCAGAACTAGTTTTACTCATGTGGCCATAACTTCTTTAAATCTTCATACGGACCTCTCAAATCTTTACTGGATCACCTTTAGATACATATCTACAAACCCTTTTATGCGCATCCTCTGATCTTCATCTTAGTTGGGATTTTCACTTCATAGAGCTTCATTGTCTTCACTGTTCTTCTTTATTTCTGATAGGACCAATTTTCTCAATATCCTTAGCACACAACTCATCCAATCCTTAACAAGAGTATGTTGACATCAATGACAACACCGGTTAGGCCCATACTTGCAACAATATATACATGTAAGGAAGATGTTTTAAGGGTTGGGCAATGTTTAGTCATTGAGACAATTTGAGATCCTAGGAAAGAGTCAATAGACATTCTTAGCCTTTATGGGTGCTTTTTAGAACCAATTGAATGTCTTATGACTGTGCATTCTACCTTTTGTCACTTGTTCTTGATTCAACAATGAAGAAAAGTAATATTATGTGCTAATTCTTATGTTTCCTGAGTCTTCTTTCAAATCTTATGTATTGATTTCTTTCATTTCAATGAATGATATTAGTAAATGGTTTGCAATCATGCATTTTATGCTCTTTGAATCCATGAGTTAGTATTGTGTGTTAAATAGGAAAGCATTGCATCATTTCTACATCAATTTAAGTACTATCTTTTGGTGTATCACCTTAGAGTAGTTTTATTTAAATTAAAGTTTCTCTTCTCTTTCCTCTCCCCCCATTGAAACAAAGAATGAGATCCTTACAAAGAGTCAACTTCTAAAATCCTAGAGGTTAAAATGTGAGTCAGGTCCCACATTTCCAATATTTCCCATCTATGGTTGATCCAATCTGAGAGCAATCTTAGGCAGTTTTAACCATCAACAATTTGTTTAATTTGCCTCTACCTTTTTTCCTTACTATTTATATGCCAAAATTAGTGTTATTTAAAAATACCTTTAGAAGATTGCCAATATGTCACTAGGGGACATGTTCTCTTGGGTCACCCCCCAGAATTTAGGTAAATGATTGAAGATAGTAGATCTCAATTGTGCAAAAGTTTTAGAGTGATGCGATGTAGAACTCTATTCTGTTTAGGTGCTTCAATTGAAAAATTCCTAGCATGATTCTTTTTTAAATGCAAATGATATTTAATTCCATTCAATGATGGTGAAATGAGTGCAACTAAATGATATTTAATTCCATTCAATGATGGTGAAATGAGTGCAACTAAATGATATTCAATTCCATTCAATTCAAAATTGTGGAACACCAACACACTATCACGAAGTACCAAATATCCCAACCAAAAGGCTAAGATATCTGGGATACATTCCCAAGCCTCAGATAGCTTGATTTCTAGATGTATTGAATAAACTCAAGAAGGTACCAGCTAATATCTCACTGTAGGATGTCTCGTCTATTTTGGAACAAGAGACATTGCTTCAAAAGGCCCTTCAGAAGCAGAAGATCCCACTTTTAGCAGACAAAGCAACTACCAATGCCAAATAAAAGGTGGTACACCTTCAGATGACTATGCAAGCTCAACATCCCACTGTTGTCACAAATACAAAACCAAAGATGACTAAAGTTAAGCCTACTCCCTTTTACTTAACAGTAATAGTATGTAAGAAATTGTTGCACAATTCCATGATAGACTCTGGTGCTAGTACCACCATTATGCACAAAAGGATAGCAAACACTCTTCAATTGGAATATGAACCTAAGGAAAATGAGCTCATGCAATTAGATGGCAAGAAGGTACAAACAGTAGGAGTGTAATGTTCCCATTTTTGTAATGGTCACATTTGATTTGGGTATTTAGCCTTTTCACCATTCACATGGGCTAAATCACATTCAAAGGGAATGATTTGTGGTTGAGCTAGGACCTCGAAGGCTTGGAGAATGGAAAGTTGGCTCAACACTCTATTTTATTTGTATTTTTGGCTAGAAATATTTTATCAAGCCAAAAATAATGCTATTCTAACCAAGGCAAAAATCAAGGGCTTGGAAAATAAAAAGTGGGAAAATAAATAAAATGTAAATTTTAATTATATTTTAATTTATTTATTTTTCCAAAGGGAAATCAATACTAAGGAGAAAAAAAAGAAAAAAAATATTATTTTTCCTTCCTAAGAACTGCCGCCCAAGGAAGAAGGAAAAATAATAAAAAAATAAAAAATATTATTTTGCCAAGAAAATCGGTGCCTATGGGAAAAAAAGGCAAATAATAATAAAATAATATTATTTTATTATTTTATGATGAGGCGTCCAAGGATAGGAGATGAAAAATATTTAATAAATATGAAATTGAAGATTTGATATTGACGATGGACACAAAAATTGATTATATTTTGTCTAATTGGATCGCCCAAGGGAAAAAGTATAAAAGGAGGTCCTTGGCATCATTTTTGACATCTTGATCATTTGGTAAACTTTGCATTTTGAGTATTTGCTCTTGGCTGAAAGTAATTTTTAGTTTGACCAAGGTGGTGTTCCCTTGAATTATTGTGGGTTGGAGATGATCCCAATCCACCATGAGAGGTGAATTCATATGGAGTTCATCGTTGTGCTTAACTAGTGAATTTTGATGGTGTTATTGCTTCAAATAGCTAGGGTTTTATAAGGATTTTATTTCCAGCTGGGGTTTGAAGGTTTCATTGGCATATTGAAGACTTGGATTACATATTTGAGGTAGAATTTTGTAGTAATTTAATCCATTCATCAAACGACAAATCGTGGGAGACAAGCGATTGGCATTAGAGGGAGATCTTGCATTTGGCATCAAAGATTTACAATTAGGTTTTGCATATTAGAGCTCTAAAAATTCATATTAGATTTAGATTTGTGGATGTTTGGGCATAACTTGGTCATGTTTAGAACCTAGGGTCTCATCGCACTATTTGGGCATATTGGCGCTTCATTTTGGAGGTGTAATTTGGATTGTTTATCATCATATAGCTTGTTGGGATTGTATATCTAACCTCTAATAAGTTGCTACAGTTGCTTTTCAGTCATACTTTGTTGGGTATTTCATCAGGACTTCATAGAGCTTCATCTTCCATTCATATGGCTAGGGTTTGGACCTATATTTTGGCACTTTTGGATGTATTTGAAAGTATGAAATTCAAATCAGACTTGACTAATTGTAATTCATAACAAATATCATTTGTAATCATCTCTCAATTAAATAAAGGAGATAAGCTTTCAATACTGGGTATGTTTATCTACATTTATGTGCATTGTTTGATGGCATAATATCAATGTTTCATGTTCATTTCATGTATGTTTGCAACCTTTAAATCTTTATGATATTGCAAACTCATTATTGAAAACAAAAACTCAAAACCCTAAGTACATTGCAAGAAAAATAAATCAAAAATTTTCAAACCAACAAAGGGAAAAAATTCATATTAGATAAGACATGGATCTTACAATGGTATTAGAGCTTGGATCCTGCCAGCCTATGCAGTTATGAGCTACATTGATCCACTTCCATATCATTATCATAGAAGAATAGGTACAATGGGAGATAGAAGAGCAGGTAATCCACCACGGGATGACATTGGCGACATGATGAGAGATATGATAGCGAGTCAACATATGATGGAAGAAAAAAATCATACTACAAATGATAATATCACACAAATGATGGCTACCCAAAATCAAATGTTGCAGGTTTTGACACAATCATTGAATAATATATAGGTCAATAGAGCTAATCCAGCTAATACAGGTGTTGGTAGTGTGGTTGGATCACCTCGTTCAAGGAGGACACACACAACTACTATAGATAGGCCTATGCAGCCCACTTTTCTTCCTAGAGAAGAAGAGGTTGATGAGGAGATATAGGTTGAGGAGGAGGAACCGCCATATGATCAGGATTTGATATCCATGGTTGATGAGTATGATGTACTTCCTAAGCATGTCAAGGATCGCATAAATTTCAATAACTACATGAACCAAAAGAGGGATAGACAAAGGGATAGGGTTGAGAGACAAAGAAGATAACAAACTAAGCAACCTAAGGAGTACAACCTAATGCATTGGAGAATATTATTCTACCTAATTTTGATGGCAGCAGAAAAATCTTTAACACACAAGCTTGACATTTTTCTTACACTTAAGCCAATAAGTGAGGAAAAGGCCATACACTTTTCTACTATGCATTTGGATGGATTAGCCTATGATTGGTGGGACAATGGACTTATTTCACAGCATCATAATAGGATCACTTCATATGATCTTTTCAAAAGCAAACTCATTACCAGGTTTGACAGGAAAGTTGTAGAAGTCTACTACAGGGATTTGGTTCAATTGAGATAGGTTGGTAGGGTAGACTCATATGTTAATAAGTTTCTGAATATTGTAGTTATGGTTCGCAATATTTTAGATAGGACAGTGACTATGTTGTTTTTTGAGGGATTGAATGATAGATTGAGAGGATTGGTCAAAGTTCATAGGCCAAGGACACTTGATGAGGCTATTGAACCTGCACTTGATCTAGACACTACTCCTACATTTCAGCCTCAAAAGAAGAATAGGAATGAAAACTCAAATCAGAAATTTCATGAGCAACCCACTCCTAAAAAACTTGAAGGTACATCAAATATGGATTTTGAGGTAAAGAATGAACTTCGTCCAAAAAAGTTGTGTTTTACTTACAAAGAACCTTGGGAAATTAGTCATAGATGTCTTGGAAAAGGTAAAGTGCATTACATAGAGGTGATCGATGATGTGGATGATGATACTAGTTCAAAAAATAATCAAGGACAGCCAACTCTAGAACTTGAAAGTGATGGTAAAAAATGATCAAGAATTGCTTATCTTTCAGGGGATTTAAGGTATAATCCATTCATATTTGAAGGCACATTGTTTGGATGCAAGGTCATGGCACTTCTTAATAGTGGAGTTATGTATAACTACATTGAGGATAGTTTGGTGAACAAAAGAGGTTTGCTTTGTGTTGACTTTGAGGGCTTTGATGTGACTATAGTAGGTGGACTCACTATTCTTTGCAAGAAAAAGTGAACAAACTTAGCATTCTATTTGGTGAATATACACTTTGTGATGACTTCTATGTTTTTGATTTGAAAGACAACGAAATTGTGCTTGGTATGTAATGGCTACATTCACTACAAAGGGTCATCCAAGATCTACAAGCTATGGAGTTGAGTTTTTAACATGAAGGGAAACAAATTGTTACGAAAGCACTCAAGTACACATTGCCACATCAAATAACAACCAAGTCTATGATAGCAATGGGCAATGAATTATCTCATGAAGACATATGTGATGGAGAACATGCAATAAGAAAGACGAAAACATTTGAGATGGATGAAAACACTATGGAGTGGTATGATATCATTCCTAATTTGTTTAACAACAGTCCTACATCTTTACATTTTCATGAGGTAGACACTTTAACACCTATGGATGATAGTCATTTGAAGTCTACTAATGATAACATACAAAATTGAAGTGTTGAATATGTTGATTATGTTGAAAAACCTCGCACTACACATTTTGGTTTTGTATATCAGACTTTAGAAGATGTGGAAAGGACACAAGAAAGGTGTAAAAATTGGCTAGAAAGGGAAACGAAAGCAAAGTTGGTTGTTGCTCAAGAAAAAAAGCACCTTGAAATGATCAAGGATAAGAGGCAATCATCTTTGTATACTCATCATGGGCCAGCCAATGATGATATGCATGTATGTGAGAATGAAGATGAAGGAAAATCAGACATGTGTGATGCATTAGTCTCTATTGGAGAGCTAGATCAGCATACTATTTATTTGACACAACATTATTTTGACGAGGCTTTCATATTGGAGCACATGTGTGGATAGAAATAATTCCATTCTAACCCATTGTTTGATAGTTCATTCTTCATGGTTAGATGGCTGTCTTTCATTGCTGGGTATTGAATTATCTGATTTCACTTAAGTTACAAGAGTGTTTGGGGTAGTTTGGTATAGTGGAGATCACTATATTCTTATTGAGGATTGGTATAATAATAGTCTCCTATCTTCATGTGTTATGGATGACACTTTTTGCATCATTATAGATGATATTTTTACTTTGTATGTTGCTATTTTGATTTATGACAATGATATAACATGGTTGGATACACTTTTATTTACACTTGTGTTTGACATACATCATTTGTCCATGCTACTATTCAATGTTAGAGGGACTTTCAATTTGTTGGCACATTGATTGGCATCTACACTTTCATTAGTGGTTTGATTAGTTACATCGTGGTATGGGATCCAGGTGGTAGCATGATTGGCATGTTTTGTGATGTCTTGCTTCATAGGTTTTGGTGTGATATTGTTTATATCAAAGTGGAGCAATGGAGGTACTAGTACAATTGGATATGTTTCAGAGGTTATTTATTTTGTCACTTGCAATATATTTGTCTCACTACATGGTTTTGGTATGGTACATTGTTAATGTAGTTTAGAGATGTGTGATTATTTGGTATTTGATTGGATGGAGATACTTGCCATATGATAGTATTTCATACTTGTCATATGATAGTATTTCACAGGGTGCGGGTTTGCCATTGCTTGAGGAAACGCAATTCCAAGAAGGGGGGACTCTAATGTCTCCATTTTCATAATGGTCACATTTGATTTGGGTATTTAGCCTTTTCACCATTCACATGGGCTAAATCACATTCTAAGGGAATGATTTGTGGTTGAGCTAGGACCTTGAAGGCTCGGAGAATGGAAAGTTGGCTCAACACTCTATTTTATTTATATTTTTGGCTAGCAATATTTTATAATATTTTATAAAGCCAAAAATAATGCTATTCTAGCCAAGGCAAAAATCAAGGGCTTGGAAAATGAAAAGTGGGAAAATAAGTAAAATGTAAATTTTAATTTATTTATTTTTCCAAAGGGAAATCGATACTAAGGAGAAAAAAAGAAAATAAATAAAATACTTTTTTTCCTTCCTAAGAGTCATCGCCCAAGGAAGAAGGAAAAATAATAATAATAATAAAATATTATTTTGCCAAGAAAATCAGTGCCTATGGGAAAAAAAGGCAGATAATAATAAAATAATATTATATTTTATTATTTTATGATGGGGCGTCCAAGGATAGGAGATGAAAAATATTTAATAAATATCAAATTGGAGATTTGATATTGACGGTGGACTTGAAAATTGATTATATTTTGTCTAATTGGGTCACCCAAGGGAAAAAAGTATAAAAGGTCTTTGGCATCATTTTTGACATCTTGATCATTTGGTAAACTTTGCATTTTGAGTATTTGCTCTTGGCTAAAAGTGATTTTTAGTTTGTCCAAGTTGGTGTTCCCTTGAATTATTGTCATTTGGAGATTATCCCAATCCACCATGAGAGGTGAATTCATATGGAGTTCATCATTGTGCTTAACTAGTGAATTTTTATAGTGTTATTGCTTTAAAAAGCTAGGGTTTTATAAGGATTTCATTTCCAACTAGGGTTTGAAGGTTTCATTGGCATAATGAAGACTTGGATTACATATTTTACATAGAATTTTGTAGTGATTTAATCCATTCATCAAACGGTAAGCCTTGGGAAACAAGCGATTGGTGTTAGAAGGAGATTTTGTATTTGGCATCGGAGATTTACAATTAGATTTTACATATTAGACCTCTAAAAATTCATATCATATTTAGATTTGTAGATGTTTGGGCATAACTTGGTAATGTTTGGCACCTAGGGTCTCATCACACTAATTGGGCATATTGGTGCTTCATTTTGGAGGTGTAATTTGGATTGTTTATCAGCATATAGCTTATTGGGATTGTATATCAGACCTTTGATCAGTTGCTACAGTTGTTTTTCAGTCATACTTTGTTGGGTATTTCATCAATACTTCATAGAGCTTCATCTTCCATTCATACGGCTAGGGTTTGGACCTATATTTTGGCACTTTTAGATGTATTTGAAAGAATGAAATTTAAATAAGACTTGACTGATTGTAATTCATAGTGAATATCATTTGTAATCATCTCTCAATTAAATAAAGGAGATAAGCTTTCAATACCGGGTATGTTTATCTATGTTTATGTGCATTGTTTGATGGCATAATATCAATGTTTCATGTTCATTTCATGTATGTTTGCAACTTTTAAATCTTCATGATATTGCAAACTCATTGCTAAAAACAAAAACTCAAAACCCTAAGTACATTGCAAGAAAAATAAATTAAAAAATTTCAAACCAATAAAGGGAAAAAATTCATATTAGATAAGACATGGATCTTACAATGGTATTAGAGCTTGGATCCTACCAGCGTATAGGGTTATGAGATACATTGATCCATTTCCATATCATTATCATAGAAGAATAGGTAAAATGGGAGATAGAAGAGCAGGTAATCTGCCATGGGATGACATTGGTGACATAATGAGAGATATGATAGCCAGTCAACATATGATGGTAGCAGAACATCATACTACAAATGATGGCTACCCAAAATTAGATGTTGTAGGTTTTGACACAATCATTGAATAACATACAGGGCAATAGAGCTAATCTAGCTAATATAGGTGTTGGTAGTGTGGTTGGATCACCTCGTACAAGGAGGACATGCACAACTACTACAGATAGGCCTATGCAGCCCACTTTTCTTCCTAGAGAAGAAGAGGTTGATGAGGAGATACAGGTTGAGGAGGAGGAACCACCATTTGATGATGATTTGATATCCATGTTTGATGAGTATGATGCACTTCCTGAGCATGTCAAGGATCGCATAAATTTCAACAACTACATGAACCAAAAGAGGGATAGACAAAGGGCTAGGGTTGAGAGACAAAGAAGAAAACAACCTAAGCAACCTAAGGAGTACAACCTAATGCATTGAACAAAATTCTTCTACCTAATTTTGATGGCAACAACAAAATTTGTGCTAGAGCATGGGTATACAAGCTTGACACTTTTCTTACACTTAAGCCAATGAGTGCAGAAAAGGCCATACACTTTGCTACTATGCATTTGGAGGGATTAGCCTATTATTGGTGGCACCATGGACTTGTTTCACAGCATCATAATGTGATCACTTCATATGATCTGTTCACTAGCAAACTCATTACCAGGTTTGACAGGAAAGTTGTAGAAGTCTACTACATGGATTTGGCTCAATTAAGACAGGTTGGTAGGGTAGACTCATATGTTAATGAGTTTTTGAAGATTTTAGTTATGGTTCCTAACATGTTAGATGGGAGAGTGACTATGTTGTTTGTTGAGGGATTAAATGATAGATTGAGAGGATTGGCCAAAGTTCATAGGCTAAGGACACTTGATGAGGCTATTGAACTTGCACTTGATCTAGACACTACTCCTACATTTCAGCCTCAAAAGAAGACTAGGAATGAACACTCAAATAAAAAATTTCATGAGCAGCCCACTCCTAAAAAAGTTAAAGGTACATCAAATATGGATTTTGAGGTAAAGAATGAACTTCGTCTGAAAAAGTTGTGTTTTACTTGCAAAGAACCTTGGGAAATCAGTCATAGATGTCTTGGAAAAGGTAAAGTGCATTACATAGAGGTGATTGGTGATGTGGATGATGATACTAGTTTAGAAAATAATCAAGGCAAGTCAACTCTAGAACTTGAAAGTGATGGTAAAAAAGGAGCTAGAATTGCTTATCTTTCAGGGGCTTCAAGGTATAATCCATTCATCTTTGAAGGCACATTGTTTGGATGCAAGTTCATGGCACTTCTTGATAGTGGAGCTACGTATAACTAAATTGATGATAGTTTGGTGAACAAAATAGGTTTGCATTGTGTTGACTTTGAGGGCTTTGATGTGACTATAGAAGGTGGACTCACTATTCTTTGCAAGAAGAAAGTGAACAAACTTAGCATTCTATTCGATGAATATATGTACTTTGTGATGACTTCTATGTTCTTGATTTGAGGGACAATGAAATTGTGCTTGGTATGTAATGGCTACATTCACTACAAAGGCTCATCCAAGATCTACAAGCTATAGAGTTGAGTTTTCAACATGAAGGGAAACAAATTGTTATGAAAGCACTCAAGTACACATTGCCACATCAAATAACAACCAAGTCTATGATAGAAATGGGAAATGAATTATCTCATGAAGACATATGTGATGGAGAACATGCAATAAGAAAGAAGAAAACATTTGAGATGGACGAAAACACTATGGAGTGGTATGGTATCATTCCTAATTTATTTAACAACAGTCCTACATATTTGCATTTTCATGAGGTAGACACTTTAACACCTATGGATGATAGTCATTTGAAGTCTACTAATGATAACATACAAAATTGAAGTGTTGAATATGTTGGAAAACCTCACACTACACATTTTGGTTTTGTATATCAGACTTTAGAAGATGTGGAAAGGACACAAGAAAGGTGTAAAAATTGGATAGAAGGGGAAAGGAAAGCAAAGTTGATTGTTGCTCAAGAAAAAAAGCACCTTGAAATGATCAAGGATAAGAGGCAATCAACTTTGTATACTCATCATGGGCCAGCCAATGATGATATGCATGTATGTGAGAATGAAGATGAAGGAAAATCAGACATGTGTGATGCCTTAGTCTCTATTGGAGAGCTAGATCAGCATACTATTGATTTGACACAACATTATTTTGATGAGGCTTTCATATTGGAGCACATGTGTGGATAGTAATAATTCCATTCTAACCCATTGTTTGATAGTTCATTCTTCGTGGTTAGATGGTTGTCTTTCATTGTTGGGTATTGAATTATTTGATTTCTCTTAAGTTACAACAATGTTTGGGGTAGTTTGGTATAGTGGAGATCACTATATTCTTATTGAGGATTGGTATAATAATAGTCTCATATCATCATGTGTTATGGATAGCACTTTTTGCATCATTATAGATGATATTTTCAGTTTATATGTTGCTATTTTGATTTATGACAATGACATAACATGATTGGATACACTTTTATTTGCACATGTGTTTGACATACATCACTTGTCCATGCTACTATTCAATGTTAGAGGGACTGATGCAGAGGCATCCACACTAAAACCTTGACATACAGCATGGATGTCCGCAACCCTTCATCATCATCATCATATTTTCCTTAAAACTGTCAGCATCATCATATTTACTCTGCCGACCGATATCCTCCTGATGACAAGCCTTCGACTCTTCGCCTGCCAGCAGCATCATCATATCCGACTATCGGTAGCATCATCATATTCGGCAAGCGCAAACATCCTCCTGACATTCACTGTTCACCTTACCGACAACCTCTATCTTCACTCTCTTCAGCATCATGATGTTCAACATCATGTTAATCAGTAGGATATAGAACATCCGGTTCCTCCCATATATCCTGATGATGACCCTCAACTCCACGCACTGTCCCTTCGATGCTTACGTCACCCCGATATCCTGATGATGATTATCCTGATGACGATGATGTCACATGCAGCTCCTCTAATATCCTGCTGCCCGATATCCTGATGACGAATATCTTGATGACGATGACGTCATATGCAGCTCCTCCTGCTGTCGGCCAAACTTAACTTTATCGGCCCGCGATGGTTTTATCAACCCGATCTTCTACCTTATGCCGATACGCTCCTCCTCGGCAACACCTGATGATGATCACCCCGACGCTCATTCACTTCATGCAATCGACTGCATCATGCTCATCTCCTCTTACTCGGATGATGCCCGAAGTACCTATAGGATATACGCAGAAATATCCTGATGATGCCGTTGCAAAGGATTTTTCAACCTTAGCGAATTTCGATCCGCCGAACCTCCTGGGATGACCCGATCTACGCTCAGGGTGATCTTCCAAACTCTAACTATCAGCTCGACCTAGCACATACCCATGCTAGGGTTCTCAACATCTCTCGACGGCGATCCTGCACACCTGCATGCGAACAAACAAACTAAATCCTAACCTACTGTACATAACCATTCCACCGATTCGACGAATCAACCGGTGGAATGGATCAACAAATCCATGAAACCACCAAAACAGCAAATCGATCACACAGTGGAGATCAAACAGAAAATAAACACAAACAGGATCTTTATTGATTTCAACAGATGCAATTACAATGATCAGTCTCTCTCTCTGTCTCACTCTGTGCAACCTAACTCGATGCAATACTCTACTATATCTAAAACCAACCGATCCTCATGCATAAATAGGATCTCTGGCGAGTACTACTGACCCGACTCCAAGCGGCTGGGAAATCTCTCCAGGCGGCTGGGAGATCCAACCGGACCTACAGCATAACAACTATCTAACAAACTAGCTAAAAATAGCAAAGCATGGTCAACATGACCTTATTACATGCATTGGTCTTATCAGACCTTCTTGGAAACATTAACAAGACTCAAAACAAACTAACTGCCTCATGGAGGCCAGCTGTCAGGTAGGTGCTCCTGCACCAGGGACTTTCAGTTTTGTTGGCACATTGGTTGGCATCTACACATTCATTATTGGTTTGATTAGTTACATCATGGTATGGGATCCAAGTGGTAGCATGATTGGCATGTTTTGTGATGTGTTGCTTCATACGTTTTGGTTTGATATTTTTTATATTAGAGTGGAGCACCAGAGATATTGGCACAAGTGGATATGTTTCAGAGGTTATTTCTTTTGTCACTTGTCAATATATTTGTCTCACTACATGGTTTTGATATGGTACATTATGAATTTAGTTTAGAGATTTGTGATTATTTGGTATTTGATTAGATGGAGATACTTGTCATGATAGTATTTCATACTTGTCATATGATCTAGTATTTCACAGGATGTTAGTTTACCATTGCTTGAGGAGAAGCAATTCCAGGAAGGGAGGACTCTAATGTCTCCATTTTCATAATGGTCACATTTGATTTGGGTATTTAGCCTTTTCACCATTCACATGGGCTAAATTGCATTCTAAGGGAATGATTTGTGGTTGAGCTAGGACCTTGAAGGCTTGCTGAATGGAAAGTTGGCTCAACACTCTATTTTATTTTTATTTTTGGCTAGCAATATTTTATAATATTTTATAAAGCCAAAAATAATGCTATTCTAGTGAAGGCTAAAATCAAAGGATTGGAAAATGAAAAGTGGGAAAATAAATAGAATGTAAATTTTAATTATATTTTAATTTATTTATTTTTCCAAAGGAAAATGGATGCCAAGGAGGAAAAAAAAAGAAAAAAATAAATAAAATATAATTTTTCCTTCCTAAGCACCACCGCCCAAGGAAGAAGAAAAAATATATATTATTTTGCCAAGAACATTAGCGCCTATGGAAAGAAAAGGAAAATAATAATAAAATAATATTATTTTATTATTTTATGATGAGGCGTCCAAGGAGAGGAGATGAAAAATATTTAATAAATATCAAATTAAAGATTTCATATTGACAATGGACTTGAAAATTGATTATATTTTGTCTATTTGGGTTGCCCAAGGGAAAAAGTATAAAAGGAGGTTTTTGACATCATTTTTGACATCTTGATCATTTGGTAAAATTTGCATTTTGATTATTTGCTCTTGCTGAAAGTGATTTTCAGTTTGTTCAAGGTGGTGTTCCGTTGAATTATTATGGTTTGGAGATGATCCCAATCCACCATGAGAGGTGAATTCATATGGAGTTCATCATTGTGCTTAACTAGTGAATTTTGATGGTGCTATTGCTTCAAATAGCTAAGGTTTTATAAGGATTTCATTTCCAGCTGGGTTTGAAGGTTTCATTGGCATATTGAAGGCTTGGATTGCATATTTGAGGCAGAATTTTGTAGTGATTTCATGCATTCATCAAACAAAAAGCCTTGGCAGACACGCGATTGGAATTAAAGGGAGATTTTGTATTTGGCATCAAAGGTTTACAATAAGATTTTGCATATCAGACCTCTAAAAATTTATATCAGATTTAGATTGGTGGATGTTTGGGCATAATTTGGTCATATATGGCATCTAGGGTCTCATCACACCACTTGGGCATATTGGTGCTTCATTTTGGAGGCATAATTTGGATTTTTTATCATCATACAACTTGTTGAGATTTTATATCAGACCTCTGATTAGTTGCTATATTTGCTTTTTAGTCATACTTTGCTAGGTATTTCATGAATACTTCATAGAGCTTCATCTTCCATTCATATAGCTAGGGTTTGGACCTATATTTTGGCACTTTGGGATGTATTTGAAATTCTAAAATTTGAATCAGACTTGACTGATTATAATTCATAGTGAATATCATTTGTAAACAACTCTCAATTCAATAAGGGAGATAAGCTTTCAATACTGGGTATGTTTATTTATGATTATGTACATTATTTGATGGCATAATATCAATGTTTCATGTTCATTTCATGTATGTTTGCAACCTTTCAATCTTCATGATATTGCAAACTCATTGTTCAAAACAAAAACTCAAAACCCTAAGTACATTGCAAGAAAAATAAATTAAAATTTTTTAGACCAGCAAAGGGAAAAAATTTAGATTAGATAAGATAGGGATCTTACACGAAGTCATCAAAGAATTACCTTTCACTATATATGATTTTCCAAATATCATAGTCCAACAAGAAGTGGTAATCATTGATATTCCACTAGTTTTCAAGCTATGCATGTCTAGGTATTTCATAGTAAAAATTGGTGGGTATCTCTCTCTTAATTGGTCTCACCTTGTCCTTAGAACCAAGTATGGCTCTAAAATGAATATCTTATCAGAGCCTCTTGAGAAGGAACATATAACTCATGAATTGATGGTAAATTTGGAGCCTACATACACTATGTTTTCAAGACAAGAGAGCAATGAAATAGAGTTCTTGGATCAAGAAGCTAGGGAAAGTGGTCAAATTGATCAAGAGGAGTCACTCCTATTTGAGTCTATGTAGACCGACCCCTATGGGAACTTGGACTCCACAAGCATGGGAACATATGTGATATATGATGAAGAACAATTGATACTAGAGATAGCTAGTTCCCCTCGAGACTCTGCTCATACCTCATATGAATCTCCACAACTATGGAAGTTATATTTTGTAATGTCCATCTACTAACACCCACATGCAAGACACGAGGACAAATTTCTTTTTATAGACATAGTGTAGGTCAAACTTGAGTTTAAAACATTATAATTCCTTTGGACAAGTAACTATTACAACCGAGTGCTATGAGAAAATTAAATTTATATTTATTTATAAATAATTATAACTCAAAATATTGTCCAAGTAACCTACTCACGACAATTAGGTCTAACTAATTTACCCTCTCTTAATATGGTTGGTAATTAGGTCAAAGGAAGGATAAAATTAGCACGCACTCAAGATTTCACCAAGTAAAAAAAAAAGAAATACAATTACAATGATTTCCACATAGGTCTAACCAAGAGGAAAACACATAATTTTATTTGCTGGGTATACAATCAAGGTACTCTATTCCCTAGAGTATTTCCTTATATATTTATTTAGGTAGGGTATATAAATTTATCAAGTTTCATCTATAGAAGGAGCCTCTAGCTCATGAGAAAAAAAATAAAAGAAAATAAAATAAAGTAAATGTATAAATTGAACCTTTAAATATAATTTTCCTCACTCTTCATGTCTGCCCTAATCTAGTATTTTTCTTAAAAGAAATATTCATGCCCATTAAAAAAATCTCACGTGAGCATGACATAAACTCAAAAAAATACAAAATACCTTCTAGCTAGATTATGCAAATGTATATTTTTTTTTAACGTGAATTATGTCATGCTTAAGGGTAATTTATTTATATGCATATTTTAATTATTTATTATTATGTGGGAATATACGAGTAACTTTAATTACTTATGTAATTACCACCACAAGCAAGTTAATCCAATAATTTTTAAAGGAAATGAAAATCTATCTATGATATGAATTTTAAAGGAAATGACTATATATATATATGGGTAACTTGAGGTAAGATAACAAAAAATAAATGAATAGCATAATTCCTTCACAAAGTAAGTTTTACTTTATATTTTTTAATATTTTACCTTAATGCTAAATGATAAAAATAGGTAAATCATAATTTCTAAAAGGGTAAGTCTAAGGTACGCATGCAGGATATGCATTTTTTATATCTATTTAAATTCTTCAAAAGGGTAAGCGGCCAAGCAAAAGTGTAGCCCTTGGATGAGAATAGATCTCATCCCTTCATTTTAGGGCTCAAAAAGAACCCTAAAGCTCTAAATCACCCAAGTCGGCTCACAATGTTACGCTATTTTCTGTTCTTATTCTTTTCTCTTGGCAGGTTAAAACGAAACTATGCCCATCTTCTCAGGCTCCATGGATAGACATCCGGTAACATATATATCCCTATAGCTCTATAATTTAATTATTTATCTATTTGTGTAGGTCATGGACTATAAGGAGGGCTTTTGTTTAAATCTTTTTCCTTTTTCTTTTGTTTTACTTGTTATGTAGGGGCATCGGCTATAGGGATACAGCTCCATTGGAAGATCCAACAAGGAGTTTGGGAAAAGAAGTAAGAGTTCACTAACCCTTAATCATTGTAATCTAAAAATAAGAAGAATGCATATCAACCCTAGGTATGTTTGAATGTTTTCTTGTTACCTAATGAGCATTTCTCTTTTCTTTCTCTCTACCAGAAACTAGTATCACAGGTGCTAGTAGTTTAAAGCTGAGGACCTTCAACAATGTACTGATAAAACAAGGATTCCTGTTATGATGAAAGATGCAGATCCAATATTCATGCGTTTTTGTTTTCTTTTATTATTTTTAAAAAAGAAAATAAAATAAAAAGAGAGGAATCTTGGGGAGTACACAGCTCCCCTTTGCAGCCGTGGTCCTTAAGATAGGGTGAAGAGGCCCCAACTCTATACTGTTTCCATGGTCATTGCTTAATGCAAGATGTGCGGTCTTGCTCAGGCTGACTTTATTTTCTACTGAAAATAAGATCAACTTTAAAACTATTTATTGTCCTTTGTTTATTTTTTTGTTCTCCTATGAGCAATCTATTCTCTTTCTCTATTTATTTGTGTTATCTCTAAACCCTCTTTGTAAGCATTCCTTGCTGGAACTAAATAATGCACCCATGTACAACAATACAACTAGTTTTATTTTTGTTTGAAGGGATCCATTTTATGTACTGATAAGAAACATAGAGAAGCTAACTTAGATAAATGAGTCCAACTACAATAAACAACCGGTATTTAATTTGCATAAATTTCTCTTTCCATTGTAGTACAAGTGTAAAATAAATAAAAGCTAGTTTAATTAAATGATAGATTTGCATAAGCTTTTTCCCATTGTAGTGCAGATATCATGTTGATAACTGAGAGGGGGGGTGAATCAGTTATCCTAATTATTTCTTCTTTTTCAACTTTCTTATTAATCAATGCAGCATTAAATCAAATGAGCAAACATAACCATGAAAATAGAAATACACATGACATAATATTTTTGACATGGAAACCCTGTTAAGGGAGAAAACCACGAGGTGATTAAGCCAAAGATTATTCTCTGTTAGAAGAATAAGGAAATACAAAATGGCACTTGTCAATTAGGGCTCACTGCCCGAGCACACTGCTCACAAGGAGGCACACTACCTACAAAGAGACACACTGTCTACAAAAGAGTGTTATACAATACTTGAACTGATTAGGAGCATCCACAAATGTTGGAGTTCAGTTCTGGTTAGGCTCAGTATACTGATCTGCTGCACTTCATCTTTCCTCTTCTCTTTTGCTGCTTTCCTTTCACATACTAGATCTTCCTTACTGCTTCTGTTCTACTATTCTGCTTTTATTCGTACATAACTAACCACCACAACAACTCTCACAACTGAATCCATCGTGTATATATATCTGCACAAGTAATTTCATCACCTTTCTAGTCGGCACCCGGAATAGTCAATCTTTTCACTAATTCTGATCAGTCGGCTGAATCCTTGCACATCAAGTAATGCAGATCAAGTATATGCTTGTATAAGTCATTAATCATGTCGGCCAAACATGTTTCATGCCTTCATAACCTTTACCACAATCAGTAACACATCCGGAAAGTTGTCTGATGTTCTATCAGTCAGTTCTTCCTTTGTTCACACTGTCACTCAAGAATCTGGTACTCAACTATTCATATCTTTTTCCTCATCTATCACCGGAGGCTAAATCCTTGGACTATACCACTCAAGGTAGTCCTCTTTACTTCCCCAAATCCGCACTTCACCAAGATACTTCCTCTGAGAGATCCGGACTTGTCTGTCGGACCTTGCCACATGCTCTGTTCTTGTTTACCGGACCACAACATTCTTCACTCTGGCTTCCGGTAGAGACACACCATGTCCTGCAGATGTGAGGGATGAACTTTGTTGCCATCAATGACAACAATCATGAATCCATATAGTGTCTCTTGCCAACAATCTCCCCCTTTGGCATTGATGGCAACACTTAGTGAAAAATGACTAAGTGTTTACACTATGCTCCCGCTTGGCTGATGCTCTGTTTTTATATACATTTTCTGGAGCTCCCCCTTAGTTGGATTCCTCATTTTTCACTGCTCCTCACTCCCCTTTTGACATCAATGGCAAAGGGTAGGGTCCGTATACCAAAATTTTCAAAAATTTAACTATACTTGGCCGCATAAATATATATATATATACAAGTTGTACTCACATATACTTAAGTATGCCGATGATGGCATGGTTCGTGGTTAAGTCACTCAGGATGTAGTGGCGGCCACCAGAGTTCAAACCCCCGCTGGGCCAACGAGCTTGCAATGCTTTACACCTTCGCTGGGCCAATGAGCTCATGGGTTTGAAGTGTTCTTCCTAGGGGATGAGGTCCCCCAGTTGTGGCCTCACCGGTTCATTGCTTCGGGCAAAAGCATTCGTATGGAGCCGGAGGGCGTGTCGCACCAGCGTCGCTGGTCACGTTAAAAAGTTTACCAAGCGCATTATCTTAAAAAAAAAACATATACTTAAGTATGTCTGCAAAAGTGTTCTTCAACTATACAACTTCTGTCGCCCAGCTCTGCTTCATCCTGTCCAAAATTGAGATATGCCCACTCAATAGGAATGCAAATGCATCTGCCCTTTTTAGGTCTGTCGGATCAGTGGTCTGGGCTATAATTTGGGCTTCTTTTATGGCCTCATGCATGGCCTCTAGTTTGGGGACAATTAACCCATTGAGCTCACTCAACCTGATTATCCTATTTTTTCTTTCCTTCTCCAACTTCTTGATTTCACTCAAGACTGCGATAGTCTGACATTCTTGATTTGTTATAGAGGAGGAGAGAGGATCAAAATTCTTTGATAGGTTTGATAGTTTATCCTCCTGTTCTTTTATTTTCTTCTCAATGTCCAGTGTTACTTTGGACCATGATACACAAAATTTATACATTTCACCACCATACTTAAGAGCATTTTCTAAGCTCTTTATTCCAATACTCATATTTCTCCTATCATTAGTGATTAATCCTTGTACCTCTGAGAATCTCTTATCCAAAAATTCCTTCCAGACCTTTTCTTCAGCTAATTTTTCTAAAGAATCAAAATGTGTACTAACACTGCTGACTAAGGTTTTGAGATTACTGGAAGAGGAGGCTGTGGGATCCTTCTGAAAAGATGGTATGATCTTTTCTAGTACTTTGGATGCAGCTTCTATCAACTCACAGTCTTCCATATGAGACTTTAGGAGTTTTTCATTAGCCTTTGCATTTGCAAATGAAGCTATCTTCATTGTCTGTACCGGAGAAAGAGAATCAAAATTGAATGGACCTTGTAGAAGCTCTGGTTCATCAATCTCCATTGTTTCTTTGCTCAGGAATTCTTGGATAGTTTGAGTAGTGTCTCTTGCTAGAGACAGATGTTTCTTCTCTTCTGCAACCTTGGAGCTGTCCTTTGGAGTTTTCTCTCCTCCTACATTCTCACCACTAGCAGTTGTGGTCTTTTCTGTTGAGGTCTTCACACTGTCATCTTCTTTTTCTTTTACCTCTGCTTCTTTCTCCTGTGATTTTTCTTCTCCTTTAGATCCAGAGACTATAGGGGAAACTGGAGGAGAAATGTTTGTCTTTTCGGGGCCCACCTCTTCTGACAATTTCCCAGGAGTTTCTTCTGCAACATTTGTGGTGGAGGGAACAGTACCCAAGTCCCCTACAATAGGAAGATTAAATCTTTTGAAGGTTTTCCAGAGAATCTCTTCAATGTCCTTGGCTACCTTATCAGTCTCACCAATCATAAGCTGATTCATCCTTGCCTTGCTCCTGAATTCATCCTTGCAGTCTTTGAATACCATGTTCATTGTCTTGGGATCAATTGAGGGATATAGCTGAATAGCTATCTGTTCTCGGATCTCAAGGTCTTTTGCCATGCGATGCAGGAGCACCTTAACAAATTGAGACTTCCATAGGAGTTGGATTAAATTTGAATGGTTCAATATTGTAATAGGATAAATTATGTCATATTTCATTTCATGAAGTCATTAGGAAGGTTAAATGTTAAAGTTTTGTCTTCTTTTGCAAAATGGGAAAAGTTATCTTTCAAAAATGCAACAATGTAAAAACTTGGAAGGTGAAGAGTCTTGTGGCTCTTGATTCATTCCTAGGAAGTTAGAAGCTGAAAAGATATGTCTAATGCCTTTAAAAAGGCCTTGTAACCTTTAGAAACTCGTGGGTGATTGAATTCAAGAATTGGAACAATAAAGAAGACTATTTTTTCAGGCATTTCTACAGAAATTTGCTATTTTCTTGCATGGTACAGCCCAGTAAGGGTAGGACATTTCTTTTTAATTTCAAATAAAAGTATATTAATCACCCTCCCTTTCCTTTTTGTCTCATCGAATTTGGTGCAATACTGAGGAAGTTATGACCGTTTTAGTGACTGCAATTTCTAGAATTCTCCTATAACAGTCCTGTTGCAGCATTTGGTATGGTTTTGTACGAAGAGATATAGGAAAAGCAATATATGGTTAGAAATACTCTTGAGTCTAATTTCTATTTCTTTTTGTTGCATCAAATTTTATTAAGATTTGAATAAGTTATGGCATTTTTATTGAGGGTAGGTCTGCAAAGTTTAATTTTCTAAAAATGTAATCTGAAAATATGCATGGTACAGCCTGGTACAGCCTCACACTGACGTATATAATAGATGGATGGAAATATATGTGTTTCTAGTTTACAATTATTTTGGTTTGGTATAATTTTATTAATTTTTGTGAGAGATATTGCAATTTTGGTGAGGGCAAGTGTGAACGCTGCCTAGGGTTTGTAGTTTTGGGAAAAGAGTCATAACTTTCTCCCCTACCATTGGATCTTCATGAAAATTGGAAGAAAAATATGTATTAATGTTCTCTTCAACCTGACCAAAGAAATTGGATTAGTTCTTTTATTTGTTAATGTTATTGAGGATAGTTTTGGTCCTCCTACCTCTGCATCATATTGGTATCAGAGCTGGCGAAAGATTTGGGTGGTGTGTATTTTTTTCTCCTGTAACTAAGAAGGCAGGTGAAGAGTGAGAAGATCTTGATTGTGTAGATAGATCACTGAGGGAGGCAATCTACACCTTTTAGATTTCGTGTTGCTCAGTTGTTTGGTTGCAGGTGCTTGTACCATCTAGCTGCAAGAAGGATGTTTTCTGAGGTTGTGTGTGTTGGCAGACAAGATGAGGTCTGTCATGACCATTCTCCAATAGAGATTTAGCTAGAGAAGGATACAGAGAGAAACCACTGAGGAGAGAGTGGTAGGTGCATCACTAGGATCTGCTGTTGGGTGAGATGAATGGTTTGGTGAGTTGGTTTGTTGTGAAGCAGTGAGAAAGATGGATACCTGTAGAAGCACTTGATGTTGCAGCCTGAAGAATACTCCACTGATGGGAGTAGAAGGAGCCTGAGGATGCTCTATGAAGATGGTAGTTTGTTTTGTTGGTTGGTTGGTCACCTTTCTTGATGCGAAGATTTAGAAGATTGTAGCTGAGAAGATTGAAGATTGAAGACAGAGGAAAGACCTTTGTTGCTATTACATTTCCAAGGGACTTGAAAATTTTGTTGGTTGGTTGTATGGTGCAGGAGCACCTTGACAAATTGAGACTACCATAGGAGTTGGATTAAATTTGAATGGTTCAATATTGTAATAAGATAAATTATGTCATATTTCTTTTGATGAAGTCATTAGGAAGGTTAAATGTTCAAGTTTTATCTTCTTTTGCAAAATGGGAAAAGTTATCTTTCAAAAATGCAACAATGTAAAAACTTGGAAGGTGAAGAGTCTTGTGGCTCTTGATTCATTCCTAGGAAGTTAGAAACTGAAAAGACATGTCTAATGCCTTTAAAAAGGCTTTGTAACCTTTAGAAACTCGTGGGTGATTGAATTCAAGAATTGGAACAATAAAGAAGACTATTTTTTTAGGCATTTCTACAGAAATTTGCTGTTTTCTTGCATGGTACAGCCCAGTAAGGGTAGGAGGACATTTCTTTTTAATTTCAAATGTTATATTAATCACCCTCCCTTTCCCTTTTTGTCTCATCTAATTTGGTGTAATATTGAGGAAGTTATGACCGTTTTAGTGACTGCAATTTCTAGAATTCTCCTATAACAATCCTGTTACAGCATTTGGTATGATTTTGTATGGAGAGATATAGAGAAAAAAATATATGGTTGGAAATATTCTTGAGTCTAATTTCTATTTATTTTTGTTGCATCAAATTTCATTAAGATTTGAATAAGTTATGGCATTTTTATTGAGGGTAGGTCTGCAGAGTTTAATTTTCTAAAAATGTAATCTGAAAATATGCATGGTACAGCCTGGTATGGCCTCACATTGATGTATATAATAGATGTATGGAAAGATATGTGTTTCTAGTTTACAATTATTTTAGTTTGATATAGTTTTATTAATTTTTGTGAGAGATATTACAATTTTGGTGAGGGCAGGTCTGAACGCTGCCTAGGGTTTGTAGTTTTGGGAAAAGAGTCATAACTTTCTCCCCTACCATTGGATCTTCATGAAAATTGGAGGAAAAATATGTATTAATGTTCTCTTCAACCTGACCAAAGAAATTGGATTAGTTTTTTTATTTGTTAATGTAATTGAGGATAGTTTTGGTCCTCCTACCTCTGCATCATATTGGTATCAGAGTTGGTGAAAGATTTGGGTGGTGTATATTTTTTTTCTCCTGTCACTGAGAAGGCAGGTGAAGAACGAGAAGATCTTGATTGTGTAGATAGATCACTGAGGGAGGCAATCTACACCTTTTGGATTTTGTGTTGCTCAGTTGTTTGGTTGCAGGTGCTTGTTCCATCTAGCTGTAAGAAGGATGTTTTCTGAGGTTGTGTGTGTTGGCAGACAAGATGAGGTCTGTTATGACCATTCTCCAATAGAGATTTGGATGGAGAAGGATGCAGAGAGAAACCACTGAGGAGAGAGTGGTAGGTACATCACCAGGATCTGCTGTTGGGTGAAATGAATGGTTTGGTGAGTTGGTTTGTTGTGAAGCAATGAGAGAGATGGATACCTGTAGAAGCACTTGATGTTGCAGCCTGAAGAATACTCCACTGATGGGAGTACAAGGAGCCTGAGGATGCTCTATGAAGATGGTAGTTTGTTTTTTTAGTTGGTTGGTCACCTTTCTTGATGCGAAGATTTGGAAGATTGTAGCTGAGAAGATTGAAGATTGAAGACAGAGGAAAGACCTTTGTTGCTGTTACATTTCCAAAGGACTTAAAAATTTTGTTGGCTGGTTGTATGGTGTAGGAGCACCTTGACAAATTGAGACTTCCATAGGAGTTGGATTAAATTTTAATGGTTCAATATTGTAATAAGATAAATTATGTCATATTTCATTTGATGAAGTCATTAGGAAGGTTAAATGTTCAAGTTTTGTCTTCTTTTGCAAAATGGGAAAAGTTATCTTTCAAAAATGCAACAATGTAAAAACTTGGAAGGTGAAGAGTCTTGTGGCTCTTGATTCATTCCTAGGAAGTTAGAAACTGAAAATACATGTCTAATGCCTTAAAAAAGGCCTTGTAACCTTTAGAAACTCGTGGGTGATTGAATTCAAGAATTGGAACAATAAAGAAGACTATTTTTTAAGGCATTTCTACATAAATTTACTATTTTCTTGCATGGTACAGCCAGTAAGGGTAGGAGGACATTTATTTTTGATTTCAAATGAAAGTATATTCAATCACCCTCCCTTTCCTTTTTGTCTCATCGAATTTGGTGCAATATTGAAGAAGTTATGACCGTTTTAGTGACTACAATTTCCAGAATTCTCCTATAACAGTCCTATTGCAGCATTTGGTACGGATAGATACAGGGAAAAGCCATATATGGTTGGAAATATTCTTGAGTCTAATTTCTATTTCTTTTTTTTGCATCAAATTTCATTAAGATTTGAATAAGTTATGGCATTTTTATTGAGGGTAGGTCTGCAGAGTTTAATTTTCTGAAAATACAGTCTGAAAATATGCATGGTACGGCTTGGTATGGCCTCACATTGATGTATATAATAGATGGATGGAAAGATATGTGTTTCTAATTTACAATTATTTTGATTTGGTATAATTTCATTAAGTTTTGTGAGAGATATTACAATTTTGGTGAGGGCAGGTTTGAATGCTGCCTAGGGTTTGTAGTTTTGGGAAAAGAGTCATAACTTTCTCCCCTACCATTGGATCTTCATGAAAATTGGAGGAAAAATATGTATTAATATTCTCTTCAACCTGACCAAAGCAATTGGATTAGTTATTTTATTTGTTAATGTTACTGAGGATAGTTTTGGTCCTCCTACCTCTGCATCACCATGGCATTTGACTTTCTCATTTCCAACTCTTTTTCTAGACTCTTAGGAATTAGAGAGATAATTTCAATAAAAGCTTTATTGTATATGTTCAGGTACCTAATTGTAGCTTCCTAGAGGATCTTTTGATCAGCCTCATTGTAATCATCATAAAATTCAGCCATTGGTTGAAGATTTCCATCCATAGTGACTGCTTTCACTACATCATCTAAGCAGAGAGTGGGTTTTTCAACAAATTTCTCTTCCTTCTCTTCTTCTCCTTGACCGGTAGAGGGTTTACCGGATGATTTCTTCTTCTATTTCTTTATTTCCTTTACCCCCTCATCTGATTCGGTTTCCTCTTCATCTTTTTGACTTGCATAAGCCCTTGTGGCTTTTATTTTAGACCTTTTCTCTCCTTTGCCGGATGACTGACCTTCCGGTTTTGATGTTTTTGAGCTTTTGGTTGTGATAGGTGCAGATCCTTTTGATGATCTGGTCTGGGTTGAGGTTTCCACTGGAGTACTTTTCTTTCTTTTCTTTTCTACCTCTTTCTTCTCTTCCTCAGCCTTTCACCTCTTTTCCCGGTTGGCATCAAGTGCCTCCTTTGAGATGCCAAAACCTTTTGCAACTTCCTCAACTTCTTTTCTTACCTTTCTTTTGATTTCTGGCTACCTGAGCTCAGTGTGAATTTTCACACTTAATTCTTCAAAGGTTCCAAATCTCTCTGCTTTTGGGTCCTTTGGTTGACTGAGCATGTGTTGGACATGCAATTCAATAATTTGTTCATCCACTTCATACCCCATAGGCATGATCCAGACTATCCTTGGCTCTACTGCCTCCATTGGGCATTGATCAGTGTCTATACATGAAGCACACTGTATCCTTGTATTTCTCAATTACTGATTTGGGGATTCTTTCTCTGATTTGCATCATAGTTTGAAAGTGTTTTAAGTAACCCCACAGAGCTGTATTCCTTGCCTTAGCATCCCCAAGCCCATGCAAATAGTCTCTGATCTGTACTGCTACTGGTTTGTCATTTTCCCATACCCATCCATTTGATCTGGGTAACTCATTCATGAAATAGAAAAACAAGCATAAGATTAGTGCACCATATTTGAAAGAGTTTTTCTTATCCTTTTTGATCTTTTGTATGTTTTCCATTAATTGGCTCAAAAGAAGTTCACACAGATCATATTCTGCATTTTTCCTTAGCATCTCATAGGCTGTATATATTGTAGTTCCGGATACTGAGTTCTCCCTACTGGAGTGATATATCTTATAACCTATTATCATAGATGCAAATTTGATGTCCGGGTCAGTAATATCTTCAATAGTCATTGCCCTCTTATCAAACTTTGATCTGGTGGCCTCAGTTACAATGTTGTTTTTAACAGATTTGAGGACAGGTATCCCTCTAGAGGAGTATAAACTAGTTACTACACTAATTGCCTCCTGTGTGATCTTGCAAGGTCTGTTCAGCCATAGGAAGTTATCATGTATCCTAGTCAACACGTACCAGACCCATTCATCTTCTTCAAAGCAGGGGAAATGAATGAATTGATCAAAATGTTTCTCTTGGATGCCCTTATATTCTGGTTTAAGCTCAAATGATTCATCTAGCAGTTGTTTGTGATAGACATCTCTTAGTTTGAATTCCCCAAATTCTTCAATACTCGCATGTATGTAAACCCTAATATCTTTGGTGTGCAACACGCCATGCGGAACATTAGAGAAGGCTCCTAGGGGATCTACCTCCAAGGATTTGTATGGATGTTTCGTGAATGTGGGGCGAGGTCTATCAGAGATCTTTACTATGTTCGGAGTAGCCATTTTCAAAAAGATTTACAGTGAGATATTGAAAACGGAAAATACCTTATGCGCCTTTGGTTACACGGAGTTGGTTGGATTGAATTCTGGATGTGATGACTTTTGCAAATGATCTTTGATGAACTTGAGGAATTTCGTTGCAGAGCTCCACTTTTCATTTCTTCTTGAGTGCAGAATGAACAAGTGATTAATGAGAAAACCATTATATTGCTCCGCAAACCCTAATATCAGATCGCAATAAATGCTCTACCTACATTATTCCAGTTTGCCTTATTCGGATGACTTGAAGAACCGGATCAATCCTGAACTTTAAACAACTTGCGGATCTACCAAATCTTAACCATAGTTAGTTTGAATGTATTCCTTATGAATCCTTTAATCTGCAACACTTCTTGTGCCAGTTTCGGCACCAATTGACTGGCTGGGGGAACAAGGTTTTCTTTGTGTCTCCCCCTAAGCCAGAGCTCACTTTTTAATTTCCAGAAGGAATATCAGCACTAGAGTCTGGTGTGGATCCAACCTGTACATTCTCAGAACTTTTCTTCACCCAAATCTTGCTCATCTCACTTTTAACTTCATCCACATTCATCTTTTGTTTACCCTTGTCTTGATTCTGATTATGATATACCGGACCTCTTTTGTCCTGATTCTTGCTTCTATAGACTTTTGCACTATGACCAGACCTATTGCAGATTTGGCAAACAACATTTCTTTGCATATTTGACTGATATCCACTTGATATGTATTAATTAGCCATATGACCTATTCTATTGCATGTAAAGCATCTACCATTGAATGATTTGTTCATTTGCATATTTCTGCATTCATAAGACTTGTGACCATACCTTTTGCAGTTAAAACACTATCTGGAGAAGGATGAATTAATTTGATTCACTCTCTTTCTGCACTGATTAGCTTTATGGCCAAAGTGATTGTAGCTGTGGCAGTATCCATTGAAGGATGGATATCTTTGAGCATTGGGTTGTCTTACCGGAGGTCTTCTAGGCTTGTTCCTTGGATTTTCTGATTCAAAATTCTTCTGACCGAATGCGAAGCTTTCTCCTTTCTCATATCCCAAACCACACTTGTCATCTGCCCTCTTTTAACTTCCAAGAAGAACTTCAAGTTGAGCAGAACTTATCTTGAATTTCTCTTTATATTCATTTATTTTTTGAAGATCCCTTTTGAGAGAGACAATCTGATCCTCAAGTTTTTCTTCATTATCTTTAGCATCTTCAAGATCAGATTCAAGATGTCTGATAATTCTATCCATCTGGTGGCAATCTTCTGATTTTGCCTTGAGAGATTGTCTTAGATTGTCTTCAGTTTTTCTTTTCTCTTCAATCTCTTGGGTAAACTTTATAACTCCTGATTCCATTTCATGTCTTACCATAATGACTTCTTTTGACAACTTTTTACATAACTTGGTTTTCTCAATCAGCTCTTCATTTGTATTACTTGCTTCACTTTGTTTTGCCAATTGCTGAAGCAGTTTCTTTCTCTTTTTCATAGAGAGACTTAATTTGTCTTTTAGTTCTCTCATGAAATCATCAGCCTGTTTGAGTCTTTCTTTTAATTCATTGACTTCAGAGTTTGACTGTTCAAGATCCTCAAGAGCAGTCTTGAGTTGCTCTTTTAAACCATATGCATCCATTTGGATTCCCAGATCTTCCTCAAGCTGTTAGACTCTGTTAGGAGGAACTTATCTCTAATACCAATTGTTGATAATTGAGAGGGGGGGTGAATCAGTTATCCTAATTATTTCTTCTTTTTCAACTTTCTTATTAATCAATGCAGCATTAAATCAAATGAGCAAACATAACCATGAAAATAGAAATACACATGACACAATATTTTTGACATGGAAACCCTATTAAAGGAGAAAACCATGAGGTAATTAACCCAAAGATTATTCTCTATTAGAAGAATAAGGAAATACAAAATGGCACTTGCCAATTAGGGCTCACTGCCCGAGCACACTGCTCACAAGGAGGCACACTGCCTACAAAGAGACACACTATCTACAAAAGAGTGTTATACAATACTTGAACTAATTAGGAGCATCCACAAATGCTGGAGTTCAGTTCTGGTTAGGCTCAGTATACTGATCTACTGCACTTCATCTTTCCTCTTCTCTTTTGCTGCTTTCCTTTCACATACCGGATCTTCCTTATTGCTTCTGTTCTACTATTTTGCTTTTATTCGTACATAACTAACCACCACAACAACTCTCACAACTGAATCCATCATGTATATATATCCGCACAAGTAATTTCATCACCTTTCTAGTCGGCACTCGGAATAGTCAATCTTTTCACTAATTCTGATCAGTCAGCTGAATCCTTGCACATCAAGTAATGCGGATCAAGTATATGCTTGTATAAGTCATTAATCATGTCGGCCAAACATGTTTCATGCCTTCATAACTTTTACCACAATCAGTAACACATCCAGAAAGTAGTCTGATGTTTTATCAGTCAGTTCTTCCTCTGTTCACACTGTCACTCAGGAATTAGGTACTCAACTATTCATATCTTTTTCCTCATCTATCACCAGAGGCTAAATCCTTGGAATATACCACTCAAGGTGGTCCTCTTTACTTCCCCAAATCTGCACTTCACCAAGATACTTCCTCTGAGAGATCCGGACCTGTCTGTTGGACCTTGCCACATGCTCTGTTCTTGTTTACTGGACCACAACATTCTTCACTCTGACTTCCGGTAGAGACACACCATGTCCTGCGGATGTGTGGGATGAACTTTGTTGCCATCAATGACAACAATCATGAATCCATATAGTGTCTCTTGCCAACATATCAATCATATGAAAACTGGCCTATTCAAAGGAAATATTCTCTATAATCATATTGACATAATACAAGCTCATACACTCAAAATAACTAGAGGATTTAACTCCTTCCTCAACACTACTTTGCAATAATTTTATTTCTTCCCTTGACATCCCATTATATAATGCACTATACTCCTAGAAAATTACATCCTTCAGTTTTCTTCCCTCGTTCACTTTTCATCCTACTAAGACCTGCACATGAGCCAAGAGTTTTTAGTATAGCTAGTGGGATGCTCACCTCCCAGCCTAGGGTAGAAACTATCCACCCTTGAGATAGAGGAAAAACACAAGGAGACCAGGAGGTGTTGGAATTAGGGCTGACAACTGAGAGGGGGGTGAATCAATTGTCTTAAAACTTTTAAAGCTTGCTGCAACTAATTCTTCTTTACCACTTCTTAACATATTACTGACATAATCATGAAAAAAAAGAATTAATAAAACATGAGAAAAAAAATAAATAACACACTTGACACCAAAATTTTGATGTGGAAACCTAGTTAAGGGCAAAAACCACGGTGGGGGTTAACCCATAAAGATTATACTCTATTAAAAGTATTACAAAGAGGGGAATGCACATGCATTCAGGCTCACTGCCCAGAGCTCATTGGTCAAGAGAGGCTCACTTCCTACAAGAATGTTTACAAAAGGATTACACATTGTTGAACTAATAAGTAGCATATACCAATGCAAGAATTCAGTTCTAGTTAAGCATAGAATAATGATTTTGTACACTTCATCTTTATTCTATCTTGTTTACTGCTCTACCATAATCCAAACCTCAGATCTCTTCTCTTTTACACTTATGTCTACCTAATGTAGAGATGTCAGATCTCCAAAGGTAATTTAACAACATCACAAGATTTGAAACAATAATGGCTTGTGGGCTTCAATCAATAAGACTTCACTAGTCTTCCCTTTGCCTTAAAATTTACCAAAGGGCTCAAACTTGGATTCCAACTTCTCAGATGAATTCTTGTACCTTCTAGGGTCTCAACCTACCCCAACCAACAAGGTTCAAAAGGTTTCACAAACCAATTTGATAGATTCTTGACAATTCCCCTTAAACAGGCCTAATCCTTGTAGCCTTGTTCAGCGACTAGTTTGCACTTTTCTCCAAAATTTCCCAAAACACTTCTAGATCTAATGACTGATCTGAGTACCCTCTATTGATTTAATTAACATATCCCAAACTCACCTACTATTGCTTTGGACGAAATATGACTATTCTGACACTCTGCTCTCTTCCTGCAAGGCCTAATCGACCCACTTTACAAAGGAACCCTATTAAATACTTATCCCCCTCACTCCAAACATAAAAAAAGTCTTAGGAAAGGATTAAAACAAAGTATTTTCAATGTTTCAACTAGTGGTTTACTCATTTGCATGTTTAAATACAAAACCCCCCTTTCTAGGCCTCAAAACCTAGGGCTTGCTAGATCTCCCACTTCCAATCACTTCTAGACCTCATTCAAAGGTCTAACACCATGTCCTTAACCATATTAAACCTTAGAAAACATAAAACCATCACCTTATTAAGGCTAAATTCCTGCTGCTTTAACCGAGCCACCATTTCAATGCTCTTTCCACATACAATCTTAGACTTCAAGTGGTGATCACCTCCTCATTTTCATTCCTCCTACTTTGCCAAGTTAGAAAACATATAGTACATGTTAAATAGGACCTATTCCATGAGAATCAAGATCCTACATCCATGGAAAGGTCCTATGAGGCATTAAAACCTCTCAAGATGCACAGGACAGCCTGCTGTTCTTTATGATAGTCATCACAAACAACAATAAAACTATCTACAAACTCCTTCTCAGAGCATGGAAAGTGATCTACTATTTTAGATGAGAGTCTAAAACATTTTCCAAACCCAATACTCAAAGAATCAACAGAAAATGAGAAGAAAATGCAAGAAAACTAGAAATTGTTGTTATTCCTTTGGCTGCCGTACAAAACAGTCCTTCAAAAGTTTTATTGCCGTACATCCAATGCCTTGGGAAGGTTTATATAACATTTCTCCTAACTCCCACAACAAATTCCCAAAGGTTGGAGATGCTTAGACTTCCAAAACTGTCCATTCTTGATTTTCCCACCTCAATGCATTATTCAAAAATTTGAATATTAAATTTTGTTTTAAGTGACTTTTACTCTACCAAAACATCATGGTTCATCATGGTTGATCTTCTTAGGATCATTATACCTTATTCTTAGCCTTAGACACCTCTAATTGACTCTTATTTGACTCTAGAGGCACTATTGGCCCACTTACATTATTTTTTTGGTCCTAGGGTCCTTACCAAGACCCTCAGGACATTTGATCATTACATCATTTTGCCCATTACAATATGCCATAATTGGTTCTAGGATGTTCCATTTGATTTTATTTGATCCATGGGATCCTCCTTTGATCATTTGTGTCTTCTTGCTCCAGGGTATTCTCTTAGGTGCTCCCGCACCATACTCCCCAGCATGATAAAAACTCTTGTCCCAAGAGTCATGTAATCTGTTCCAAACCTCCTACAGTCTTTTTGAAATGTTCCTTTGAGTTGTGATAGGAAATATGAATTCTCCAAGGGTTATCCTTCTCCTTCTACCTGCATGACTCATATAAAAAATGTTAGCATCATAAAACATGGTTTGATGTCCTTGCCTAGGAACATGCTACTGTGGTGTTTCTGCCTTCTCCATCTTGAGATTTTGATCTGTTCTTCCTTGTTGTTTGCCTTCCCTTTCCTGCCTCTTTATAGGGCACTCAATATCCCCAATCTTGATGCAACTCAAGTCCCAAATTTGCTGCTCTTTAGGACTGTCATAAACCTTTCTCTGCTGCAATTGTTCCTACTGTTCAACCTGCACATTCAACTGCAATTTCTCTCCAAAACAAACAATAGCATGTTCCTTCTTCTTATCTTCACACGGTAAAGGCATTAGTTTATACTTTTTACCATCTTTGTGCACCAAATGACTATTTGTATAACCATCATGAACTGTCCTTCTCAAACACTGCCATGGTCTTCCCAAAATTATATGCCCACATGTCATTGAAATAACATCACATAAAATAGAATCATGATAGGGACCAATTGAAAAATCAACATATGCCCTCTGATTAACCCTTACTTGGTGTTCTTGACTTACCCAAGTGGCATTGTAAGGACTAGGATGATCAAATGTTTTCAGTCCCAATTTATGCACCATATCCCAAGAGACTAAATTATCATGTGAACCTGAATCTATAATCAACTTGGATATTTTTCCATGGCTTAAACAATTAGTTTTAAAAATGGATACCTGTGGTGCTTGTTGCATTTTGCCTTTTTCCACCATGAGCATTTCTCCAACCAATTCTGGAGAGGCTGACAACATTTCTTGGTCTTCTTTCTTTTCCTCTTCTTGTGCCAAATGAACTCTTCTATCCTTGCTCTTATCAGCATCATCCTTCTTAGGATATTTGAAAGATGTGTGTCCCACTTCATTGCAATGATAACATCTGCCTGTGAATACTCCTCTACCTGATCGAAACCTACCTCCACCTTTATATCCACCTCTCTGATCTGTAGAAAACTCTTTACCTTTCTCATTGCTGCTCTGTCCTTCATTAGTAGGTATGCCCCTACCTCTATATCCTCTACCACTACATTGTCTTTCTTGCTTCCTCTTTACCCTTTCTTCAGCCCTGATGGCTAACTGAAAACATTCTCCAAGTGATTTTGTTATGGTCAAACCAATCTCATCTTGCAAGTTATACCTAAGCCCATTAAGGTGTATTGCCACTTTCTCTTCTTCATCTTCTAATCCTCCTCTAATACTAAGCTTATGAAATTGTTCAGTATAGGACATAACATCCATGTCCTTTTGTTTCAAATTATGCCTCATCCTCTTTGTTTGAATGGAGTAATCGGATGGAAGAAATTGATCCTTCATCATATCCTTCATCCTACCCCAAGAAGTGATTCTTGTTCCACCTCTAGCCACTCTTTCTGTTTGCACAATACTCCACCATGTAAGTGTTGTCCCTCTCAACTTTGTTTTTGCAAATTTAATCTTCTTCTCATCACTCATTTCCTCATACTCAAAGAAATTTTCAATGGAATCTATCCACCCTAATAGCTCTTCACTATCCATCTTCCCTTGATAGTTAGGTAACTCTATGTTTGCCTTTGTTCCACTACCTTACACTGCCTTCAGCAATCTCACAAATTTCTTTTCTTCAGGATCCAATTCATCCTTAGGAGGATCCTCATCTACCTCCTCATCTCTTTCTGAATCATTTTGTTCATCCCTTCTAGGATTCTTCTCCAATGCTTCCAACCTTGCCAAGATTGATGCATTCTCCCTTCTCACTTGTCTTAATTCTCTTTCTCTTGCAGCATCCTATTCTCTTCTCTCCCTCAACTCTTTTTCTCTAGCCTCTAAGGCTTCCCTAAATTCATTATTCTCTCTAGCCATCTTATTCTTGAGGGGCATCTTCACAACTTTCACCAACCCTTACTCTTTCACAAGAACTTACTACTCCCTCAAGGACCTACTTGCTGCTCTGATACCAATGTGATGAGAGATGTCAGGTCTCCAAAGGTAATTTAACAAGATCAAAATATTTGAAACAATAATGGCTTGTGGGCTTCAATCAATAAGACTTCACTAGTCTTCCCTTTGCCTTAAACTCCACCAAAGGGCTCAAACTTGGTTTCCAACTTCTCAGATGAATTCTTGTACCTTCTAGTGTCTCAACCTACCCCAACCAACAAGGTTCAAAAGGTTTCACAAACCAATTTGATAGATTCTTGACAGTTCCCCTTAAACAGGCCTAATCCTTGTAGCCTTGTTCAACAACTAATTTGCACTTTTCTCCAAACTTTTCCAAAACACTTCCAGATCTAATGACTGATCTGAGTACCCTCTATTGATTTCTTTAACATATCCCAAATTCACCTACTATTGTTTTGGACAAAATATGACTGTTCTGACACTCTGCAGTCTTCCTATAGGGCCTAATCCACCCACTTTACAAAGGAACCCTATTAAATACTTATCCCCCTCACTCCAAACCTAAAAAAATTCTTAGTAAAGGATTAAAAACAAAGTATTTTCAAGGTTTCAACTAGTGGTTTGCTCATTTGCATGTTTAAATACAAAACCCCCCTTTCTAGGCCTCAAAACCTAGGGCTTGCTAGATCTCCCACTTCCAATCACTTCCAGACCTCATTCAAAGGTCTAACACCATGTACTTGACCATATTAAACCTCAGCAAACATAAAACCATCACCTTATTAAGGCCGAACTCCTGCTGCTATAACTGAGCCACCATTTCAATGCTCTTTCCACATGCAATCTTAGACTTCAAGTGGTGATCACCTCCCCATTTTCATTCCTCCTACTTTGCCAAGTTAGAAAACATATAGTACATGTTAAATAGGACCTATTCCATGAGAATGAAGATCCTACATCCATGGAAAGGTCCTATGAGGCATTAAAACCTCTCAAGATGCACAGGACAACTTGTTGTTCTTTATGACATTCATCACAAACAACAATAAAACTATCTACAAACTCCTTCTCAGAGCATGGAAAGCGATCTACTATTGTTAGATGAGAGTCTAAAACATTTTCCAAACACCAATACTCAAAGAATCAACGGAAAATGAGAAGAAAATGCAAGAAAACTGGAAATTGTTGTTATTCCTTTGGCTGCCGTACAAAATAGTCCTTCAAAAGTTTTATTGCTATACATCCAATGCCTTGGGAAAGTTTATATAACATTTGTCCTAACTCCCACAACAAATTCCCAAATGTTGGAGATGCTTAGACTTCCAAAACTGTCCATTCTTGATTTTCCCACCTAAATGCATTATTCAAAAATTTGAATATTAAAGTTTTTTTAAGTGACTTTTACTCTACCAAAACATCATGGTTCATCATGGTTGATCTTCTTAGGATCATTATACCTTATTCCTAGCCTTAGAAACCTCTAATTGACTCTTATTTGAGTCTAGAGGCACTATTGGCCCACTGACATTATTTTTTTGGTCCTAGGGTCCTTACCAGGACTCTAAGGACATTTGATCATTACATCATTTTGCCCATTACAATATGCCATAATTGGTTCTAGGATGTTCCATTTGATTTGATTTGATTTGATCCATGGGCTTCTCCTTTTATCATTTGTGTCTTCTTGCTCCAGGGTGTTCTCTTAGGTGCTCCCGCACCATACTCCCCAGCATAATAAAAACTCTTGTCCCAAGAGTCATGTTATCTACTCCAAACCTCCTACAGTCTTTTTGAAATGTTCCTTTGAGTTGTGATAGGAAACATGAATTCTCCAAGGGTTATCATTCTCCTTCTACCTGCATGACTCTTACAAAAAATGTTAGCATCATATAACATGGTTTGATGTCCTTGCCTAGGACCTTGCTGCTGTGGTGTTTCTGCCTTCTCCATCTTGAGATTTTGATCTGTTCTTCCTTGTTGTTTGCCCTCCCTTTCTTGCCTTTTTATAGGGCAGTCAATGTCCCCAATCTTGATGCAACTCAAGTCCCAAATTTCCTACTCTTTAGGACTGTCATAAACCTTTCTCTGCTACAATTGTTCCTATTGTTCAACCTGCACATTCAACTACAATTTCTCTCCAAAATAGACAATAGCATGTTCCTTCTTATCTTCACATGGTAAAGGCATTAGTTTATACTTTTTACCATCTTTGTGCACCAAATGACTATTTGTATAACCATCATGAACTATCCTTCTCAAACACTGCCATGGTCTTCCCAAAATTATATGCCCACATGTCATTGAAATAACATCACATAAAATAGAATCATGATATGGACCAATTGAAAAATCAACATATGCCCTCTGATTAACCCTTACTTGTTGTTCTTGACTTACCCAAGTTGTATTGTAAGGACTAGGATGATCAAATGTTTTCAATCCCAATTTATGTACCATATCCCAAGAGACTAAATTATCATGTGAACCTGAATCTATAATCAACTTGCATATTTTTCCATGGCTTAAACAATTAGTTTTAAAAATGGATACCTGTGGTGCTTGCTGCATTTTGCCTTTTTCCACCATGAGCATTTCTCCAACCAATTCTGGAGAGACTGACAACATTTCTTGGTCTTCTTTCTTTTCCTCTTCTTGTGCCAAATGAACTCTTCTATCCCTGCTCTTATCAACATCATCCTTCTTAGGATATTTGAAAGATGTGTGTCCCACTTCATTGCAATGATAACATCTACGTGTGAATACTCCTCTACCTGATCCAAACCTACCTCCACCTTTATATCCACCTCTCTGATCTGTAGAAAACTCTTTACCTTTCTCATTGCTGCTCTGTCCTTCATTAGTAGGTCTGCCCCTACCTCGATATCCTCTACCACTACCTTGTCTTTCTTGCTTCCTGTTTACCATTTCTTCAGCCCTGATGGCTAACTGAAAACATTCTCCAAGTGATTTTGGTATGGTCAAACCAATCTCATCTTGCAAGTTATACCTAAGCCCATTAAGGTATCTTGCCACTTTCTCTTCTTCATCTTCTAATCCTCCTCTAATACTAAGCTTATGAAATTGCTCAGTATAGGACATAACATCCATGTCCTTTTGTTTCAAATTATGCCTCATCCTCTTTGTTTGAATGGAGTGATCAGATGGAAGAAATTGATCCTTCATCATATCCTTCATCCTACCCCAAGAAGTGATTCTTGTTCCACCTCTAGCCACTCTTTCTATTTGCACACTAATCCACCATGTAAGTGATGTCCCTCTCAACTTTGTTTTTGCAAATTTAATCTTCTTCTCATCACTCATTTCCTCATACTCAAAGAAATTTTCAAGGGCGTCTATCCACCCTAATAGCTCTTCACTATCCATCTTCCCTTGATAGATAGGTAACTCTATGTTTGCCTTTGTTCCACTACCTTGAACTACCTTCAAAAATCTCACACATTTCTTTTCTTCAGGATCCAATTCATCCATAGGAGGATTCTCATCTGCCTCCTCATCTCTTTCTGAATCATTTTGTTCATCCCTTCTAGGATTCTTCTCCAATGCTTCCAACCTTGCCAAGATTGATGCATTCTCCCTTCTCACTTGTCTTAACTCTCTTTCTCTTGTAGCATCCTATTCTCTTCTCTCCCTCAACTCTTTTTCTCTAGCCTCTAAGGCTTCCCTCAATTCATTATTCTCTCTAACCATCTGATTCTTAGGGGGCATCTTCACAACTTTCACCAACCCTTACTCTTTCACAAGAACTTACTACTCCATCAAGGACCTACTTGCTGCTCTGATACCAATATGATGCAGAGATGTCAGGTCTCCAAAGATAATTTAACAAGATCAAAAGATTTGAAACAATAATGGCTTGTGGGCTTCAATCAATAAGACTTCACTAGTCTTCCTTTTGCCTTAAACTCCACCAAAGGGCTCAAACTTGGATTCCAACTTCTCAGATGAATTCTTGTACCTTATAGGGTCTCAACCTACCCCAACCAACAAGGTTCAAAAGGTTTCACAAACCAATTTGATAGATTGTTGATAGTTCCCCTTAAACAGGCCTAATCCTTGTAGCCTTGTTCAGCGACTAATTTGCACTTTTCTCCAAACTTTCCCAAAACACTTCCAAATCTAATGACTGATCTGAGTGCCCTCTATTGATTTCTTTAACATATCCCAAACTCACCTACTATTGTTTTGGATGAAATATGACTGTTCTGATACTCTGCTCTCTTCTTGCAGGGCCTAATCCACCCACTTTACAAAGGAACCCTATTAAATACTTATCCCCCTCACTCCAAACCTAAAAAAAGTCTTAGGAAAGGATTAAAAACAAAGTATTTCCAAGGTTTCAACTAGTGGTTTTCTCATTTACATGTTTAAATACAAAACCCCCCTTTCTAGGCCTCAAAACCTAGCGCTTGCTAGATCTCCCACTTCCAATCACTTCCAGACCTCATTCAAAGGTCTAACACCATGTCCTTAACCATATTAAACCTCATCAAACATAAAACCATTGCCTTATTAAGGCCAAACTCCTACTGCTATAACTGAGCCACCATTTCAATGCTCTTTCCACATGCAATCTTAGACTTCAAGTGGTGATCACCTCCCCATTTTCATTCCTCCTGCTTTGCCAAGTTAGAAAACATATATTACATGTTAAATAGGACCTATTCCATGAGAATCAAGATCCTACATCCATGGAAAGGTCCTATGAGGCATTAAAACCTCTCAAGATGCACAGGACAGCCTGCTATTCTTTATGATAGTCAACACAAACAACAATAAAACTATCTACAAACTCCTTCTTAGTGCATGGAAAGTGATCTACTATTGTTAGATGAGAGTCTAAAACATTTTCCAAACACCAATACTCAAAGAATCAACAGAAAATGAGAAGAAAATGCAAGAAAACTAGAAATTGTTGTTATTCCTTTGGCTGCCGTACAAAATAGTCCTTCAAAAGTTTTATTGCCATACATCCAATGCCTTGGAAAGGTTTATATAACATTTGTCCTAACTCCCACAACAAATTCCCAAAGGTTGGAGATGCTTAGACTTCCAAAACTGTCCATTCTTGATTTTCCCACCTAAATGCATTATTCAAAAATTTGAATATTAAAGTTTGTTTTAAGTGACTTTTACTCTACCAAAACATCATGGTTCATCATGGTTGATCTTCTTAGGATCATTATACCTTATTCCTAGCCTTAGACACCTCTAATTGACTCTTATTTGACTCTAGAAGCGCTATTGGCCCACTTACATTATTTTTTTGGTCCTAGGGCCCTTACCAGGACCCTCAGGACATTTGATCATTACATCATTTTGCCCATTACAATATGCCATAATTGGTTCTAGGATGTTACATTTGATTTGATTTGATCCATGGGCTCCTCCTTTGATCATTTGTGTCTTCTTGCTCCAGGGTGTTCTCTTAGGTGCTCCTGCACCACTGCCTTTTTGCACTTACTTCTTATTCACATTATTACTACATTTCACATCACTTGAATCCATCAGTTATATATAACTGCATTAACAAACTTAATCACCTATCTGTCTGCCTTATGAAGACCTTAACAAATAATATAAGTACTATGTTCTGTTGGCTGAATCCTTACACCAATAATGATGCGTACTAGAAATAGCACTTGCAGGTCACCATATATGTCAGCCACTAACATTATATCCCATACGCAACTCACCAATACACTTCTAGTAGATCTGCACAAGGATCTATCACAAGTCAGCTTGTTTTCCATAGAACTGTTATGTCATATTAAGATCCGGTACTTAGATGCCCATAACTTTTAATCTTTTGTCTACCGGAGGCTAAAATCTTGGATTTAGATTGTCCTTACATTCCTTTATACTCCTTCAGATCACAACACACAATGATTTACCATTGGAGAGATCCGGACCAAGATACCGGACCTTGTCACATGCCCTATTTCTAGCTACCTGGACTTGATAGATCTTGGAACTGACTTCTAGTAAGATCTTATACTGTACTGCTAATGTGTGTAATGGACTTAGTTGCCATCAATGACAACCCCTATCATGTGTAGCAGTGTCTCATGCCAGTAATCTCCCCCTTTGGCATTGATGGCAACAATTAGTGAAAAATGACTAAGTGTCATGACTGACCCCCCTACTATGTACACTTATATATTCTTCCACTGCTCCCCCTTTGATGGATTCTTCATTTTCTTTCATTTTTCACTATCTCTTACTTCCCCTTTGACATAAATGGTAAGGGGTGGGGTCCATAAATCAAAATTTCCACAAGAAATCTATATATAAGGTCACATATGTACAAATAATCCATGCATTATATTTACATGAGCTTGAGAATATTGAAAGGAAGCTAGGTGTGCGGAAAATGCTTCCTACACTAATCTAATGAGGAGAAAGCTATGCAAATTCAAATTTATCCTAACTATTATAGCAACATTAAACCATTAACATGAGATATTGTAGCAAAACACAAGAACCAAAATGTAGATAGAAGAAGAGAGACAAAGATTTACGGTGGGGAAAACCCTTATCGGGTGAAAAAACCCACACTCAGAAACTTGCACAATGTATTAACAAATTTGAAAGAATGTTTACAATACACTTGCAATGGAAGTTTCAATGGTCTTCGACACTCATGTCTGGAGTTAATCTGGCAACATAACAGTACCTGTGAACCTGTAATACAAACTCCATCTCCAAGCACCTGTATATAAAGGAAATACAAGGCAATATTGGACCTATCTTGGAATGGGCATCCAACATGGCATCTTGGACCAAAACCCACGCCTAGGGACACTTGGTCAACATTGTAGAATGTGTCTGACACTTGTCCACAGCTCCCATCCCAAAGAGGTCACCTATTTCCAAAATGGGCTATGACAGATGCTCTTACGACACTTACGACCGTCATAGAATCTGTCATAGTGGTTACAATGTACAATTGTAAGAGAATCTGTCATACACATGCTATAAATAGTATATTCTCTTACAACATGTCATATTTTACCTTGGGGCACCCAAATATGCCTTATTCAAAGATGTTACATGACACATGTCATCACCTATCTTACAACCTTCTATTCTTGACTCTTACATGTCATAGATTCGTCATAGGAATCCGTCATAACCATTTTGGTCAAACATTCTTTACACAACATAGAAGATGTCGACACATGGCAGAATATTCCTACCACTAAGTGGGATGCCTATCTCCTCATGTGAGGACAAAAATACAAGTTGTCATAATCCATGTAGGATTGACACATCACCATGCCACATCCCACAACATGACAATATGGATTTTCCAAATATTTACAACATAGGCAATTAAATAATAAATATAAACATTTCAAATGAAGAGAATTACCAAGGTTGAGACACCTTAATTCCCAACATTCTCCCACTTGTCAAACACCTTGTAAGAGCCAATAGAAAAGTAGGATTTAACTGCTATAGGGCGAGAGGCCCATATACTCTAAACACCATCTGAACTTCTCTGTGCTCACTGGTTTCGTCAATGCATCTGCAACATTCTTCAAAGTATCTAGCTTCTCCAAATTTACCTTTCCATCCTCAACCATGTCCCTCACGAAGTGAAACTGAACATCAATGTGCTTGGTTCTAGCATGGAAAGTTGGATTCTTTGCAAGGCAAATTGCACTCTGATTGTCACAACTAGTCGTGATCTGACTTGCATCAACACCTATATTGGAACACAATATCTTAGGCCAAATGGCTTCCTTAAAAGCATGTGTTGCTGCCATATACTCATCTTCTATCATGGACAAAGCAACAATAGGTTGTCGCTTACTCATCCAACTACTAGCACCACCAAACAGTGTAAAAACATAAGCACTGGTGGATCTCTTGTTGTCAATGTCACCTGCCCAATTTGAATCCACAAATCCAAGAATATCAATAGAATACGGAGGTCCTGAAACATTACCATGATAGCAAATGGAATACTCAAAAGTACCCCTCAGATATCTAAACACTCACTTAACTGCATCCCAATGAACTCGTCTAAGATTAGCCATAAATTGACTAAGGACTCCCACTGCTTGGGCAATGTCTGGTCTTATGCAGACCATAGCATACATCAAACTACAAACAACACTAGCATAAGGTACTTTGCTCATGTCCTCCACCTCACTAGGAGATTTTGGACAATCCTCAATAGACAACTTTGTCCCCAAAGAAATAGGAACACACAATGGTCTACAAACTGCCATGCTGAATTTGTCCAATGCGGTCTTCACATACTTACTCTAGATTAACCAAAGTTTTCTATTGGTTCTATCTCTTCTAATTTCCATTCCTAGAATGCACTTGGCTGCCCCTAAATATTTCATTTCAAACTAAACTAACAAGTGTGATTTAAAATCAGAAATCATATTCTTACCCTTCCTAATGAGCAACGTATCATCAACATATAGTGCAACAATGAGAATACGATCACCATCAAATTTATAATACACACAATGATCTGATTTTGATCTCACAAATCCAATTGACAACACAAAGGTATCAAACTTCAAGTACCATCTCCTAGGGGTTTGCTTCAAACCATACAAAGACTTCTTAAGTTTGCAAACCAAATTTTCTTTACCTTTCACCATGTAATGCTCTGGCTATGACATGTAGATCTCTTCCTCCAAGTCTCCATGAAGGAAAGTTGTCTTCACATCCATCTGTTCTACCTCCAAGTCATAAGCTACTGCGAGAGACAACAGGAATCGAATGGATGTCAACTTTGCAATGGGAGAGAAGATCTCACCATAATCTATACCCGCCACCTGTGAATACCCCTTTGTTACCAATCTAGCCTTATACTTCTCAACATTGCCATCTACACCAATTTTCTTCTTGAACACCCATTTGCATCCAACGGGTTTCCATCTAGGAGGCAAAGGCACCAAGTCCCAAGTTTGATTCTTTTTCAAAGAAGCCATTTCTTCCTCCATGGCCTCCTTTTAGGAACCTGCATCCTTCATATCCAAAGCCTTTGATACAGTTCTAGGTTCATCACTGTTAGTAATCAAAGCATAAGCACAACTAGAATCAAGCAATGTAAAACGAAACCTTTTAGGTTGCTTTCTTGTCCATGTAGACCTCCTCAAGAGCTGAGGTTAAGGTTCAACTTCTTCTTCTAAGCTTTCAAAGCTACTAGAGCTCTCCTCATCATCAGGTCCAACATTGTCTTTTTGTTTAGTCTTCTCAGGGGTGAGAGGAAACTAAACAATATCCTCTTTCTTTTCTTTTTCTTCTAGCTGCAAAACAGTGGGAGAAGGTGTAAGCTCTTTGAAGATAACACTTCTGCTATACAACAATTTTTCAGCCATGGGGTCCCAAAAATTGTATCCTTTCACACCAACACCGTAGCCGATGAAGATACACTTAACAACTTTGTTTTCCAACTTTGACCGCTTCTCCCTAGGCTCATGTGCATATGCCTCACAACCAAAAACACGAAGATGCCTTATTGAAGGCTTTATACCAGACCACACCTCCATGGGTGTCTTTCCAACAAGAGCTGATGTAGGAGATTTGTTTACCAGATAGCAAGCAGTGGCAATAGCTTCAGCCCAAAACTTTTGTTCTCAACCAGCTCCACTAAGCATACTAGTAGCCTTCTCCATCAGTGTCCTATTCATCCTCTTTGCAACTCCATTTTTTTGCAGTGTGTATGGAGTTGTCTTATGCTTTTCAATCCCAAGTTCTTTGCAATACTTATTGAATTCTATACAACATAACTCACCACTGTTGTCAGTTCTCAAACATTTAATCTTTTTACCAATCTAATTTTTAGCAAAGGCTTTAAACTCCTTAAACTTACTATAGACTTCAGATTTGCTTCTAAGAAAATGAATCCATGTCCTTCTACTGTAATCATCTATAAAAGATACAAAGAATATAGATTTTGATAATGAAGGAACATTAACAGGACCAAACACATTAGAATGAATAAGGTCCAACACACCAGAAGACTTATGAGAACTCAAGTAAAACTAAACACGGTTGTGTTTTCCATAAATGCAATGTTCACAAAAGTCAAACTCAAGATTACAATCATCTAACCCCTCAATGAGGTTCTTATTTTTCAGGCTACACAGACCCTTCTCACCGATGTGGCCAAATCTCTTATGCCATAACATTGTCTTTTCTGCATGAAGTTTAACTTCCAACACATGATTACAACCATCAAGATTAGAAACAACAGATTTTTTCACTGCTTGTTCAAATGGTGGGGATGAAGTGACTGCTACCCTCTTCCTTGAGTTAGAAGAACTATTGCATTGTGTAAAGCATGCTTCCAGCTAAAACAGAGTACCTCCCTAAGTACTCTTAGCAAGCACCATAGATCCTCTAGTCATCTTGCATCCTTCTTTAGAAAAAACAACCTGCACACCTACATCATTCAAACTACTTACAAAATGTAGGTTCCATGTTAAGCCTGGGATGTGCATAACCCCAAAGATCCCCTTCACTCAACTATCAGGGAATTGGATAGAGACTCTTCCATGACCAACGATCTTCTAATGAGAATCGTCACTCAGATACACCTTTCCACCATCGAACTCCTCATACTTAGTGGAACAGTCTTGATGCAAGGTCATGTGGAATGATGCACCAGATTCAATTAGCCACACATCATTAGATGCATGGGTTGCCAGGGCTATGATGAAAGCATCACCATCATCTTGTGACTTGTCAGAATTTGAATCAGGAGCTTTCTTCTTTTTCTTCTTCTCCTCTTTACATTCCTTTTGGAAATGCTCGGTCTTGCCACAGTTCCAACAAAGTGCCTTGGACTTTCCAAGAGATTTGGATCTCCCACGGGATTTGGATCTACCCTTCTCATCTTTCTTGTCCTTCTTCTTCCCTTTCTCCTTGAGTCTTCCACGAACTACAAGGGCCTCTTTGGTTGCCTCAGAAGACTTTCACCACATCTCTTCAGACAACATTGAATAAACCAATTCTTCCATTTTGAATGTGGATCCAGTGCTTCTGATTGCCATGACAAGAGGATCCCATGAGTCCGGTAGAAAACAAAGTAGGGTCATACACCAATCCTCCTCCTCCATCTTTACACCAATAGATGTTAATTGTGCAACTAGCATGTTGAAGGCATTTATATGTTTAGCAACGGATCCTCTATCCTCCATTCGAAGAGAATACAACTTCTTTCTCATAAAAAGTTTATTGACAAGCGATTTGGCTTGATACACATCCCCTAACTTCTTCCAAAGGAGTTTTGCAGTGGTCTCTTCATGGACATTTAACAACACAAAATCAACAAGACTAAGTCTTATGAGACCCTTAGCCTTCCGATCCTTGAGATCCCAGTCAGCTTGTGATATTGCAGCTGGTTTAGTTCCATTCACACTATCCCAAAGGTCTCAGTCAACTAACATGTCTTCCATCTTGAGCTTCCATAGCTCAAAATTACTTCCATTGAACTTCTCTACTTCAAACCTTCCTGATGTACCTGCCATCTCCTTGCTGCAATAAGATACATAATGCTCTACACAGACTCCAACTCAACATAAGATTAGCTCAAAAAACCACTACCCAACAAATAGGACCAAAGGTGATCAAGCTTTGATACCAACTGAAAGGAAGCTAGGTGTGCTGAAAATGCTTCCTACACTAATCTAATGAGGATAGATCTATGCAAATTCAAATTTATCCTAACTATTACAGCAATGTTAAACCAGTAACATGAGATATTGCAACAAAACACAAGAACTAGAATGTAGACAGAAGAAGAGAGACAAAGATTTATGGTGGGGAAAACTCTTATCGGGTGAAAAACCCCACGCTCAGAAACTTGCACAATGTATTAACAAATTTGAAAGAATGTTTACAATACACTTGCAATGCAAGTTTCAATGGTCTTTGACACTCGTGTCTAGAGTCAATCTAGCAGCATAATAGTACCTGTGAACCTATAATACAAACTCCATCTCCAAGCACCTGTATATAAAGGAAATACAAGGCAATATTGGACCTATCTTGGAATGGGCGTCCAACATGGCATCTTGGACTAAAACATGTTGGCAAGAGACACTATATGGATTTATGATTGTTGTCATTGATGGCAACAAATTTCATCCCACACATCCGCAGGACATGGTGTGTCTCTACCGGAAGTCAGAGTGAAGAATGTTGTGGTCCGGTAAACAAGAACAGAGCATGTGGCGAGGTCCAACAGACAGGTCCGGATCTCTCAGAGGAAGTATCTTGGTGAAGTACAGATTTGGGGAAGTCAAGAGGACTACCTTGAGTGATAGATTCCAAGGATTTAGCCTCCGGTGACAGATGGTGAAAAAGATATGAATACTTGAGTACCAGGTTCCTGAGTGACAGTGTGAACAGGGGAAGAACTGACTGACAGAACATCAGACTATTTTCTGGATGTGTTACTGATGATGGAAAAGGTTCTTAAGGCATAAGTTATGTTTGGCCGACATGATTGATGACTTCTACAAGTATATGCTTGATCCACATTACTTGGTGTGCAAGGATTCATCCGACAGATCAGAGTTTGTGAAAAGATTGACTATTCTAGGTGCCGACTAGAAAAGTGATGAAATCACTTGTCCAGATATATATGCATGATGAATTTAGTTGTGAGAAGTGTTGTGGTTGTTTGTTATGTGCGAATAAAACCAGAAAAGTAGAGCGAAAGCAGTAAGGAAGGTCTGGTATGTGAAAGGAAAGAAGCATAAGAGAAGAGGAAAGATGAAGTACAGCAGATCAGTGTACTGAGCCTAATCAAAACTGAACTCTAGCATATGTAGATGCTCCCAATCAGTTCAAGTATTGTCTAACACCCTTTTTGTAGACAGTGATTCTCTTGTAGGCAGTGTGCCTCTTGTGAGCAGTGTGCTCGGGCAGTGAGCCCTAATTGGCAAGTGCCATTTTGTATTTCCTTATTCTTCTAACAGAGAATAATCTTGGGTTAATCACCCCGTGGTTTTCTCCCTTAACAGGGTTTCCACGTCAAAATATTGTGTCATGTGTATTTCCATTTTATGGTTATGTTTGTTTGTTTGAATTAATGTTGCATTGATTAATAAGAAAGTTCAGAAAGTAGAAATAATTAGGATAACTGATTCACCCCCCCTCTCAGTTATCAACAAAACCCATGCCTAGGGACACTTGGTCAACATTGTAGAATGTGTCTGACACTTGTCCACAACTCCCATCCCAAAGAGGTTGCCTATTTCCAAAATGGGCTATGACAGATGCTCTTACGACACTTACGACCGTCAGAGAATCTGTCATAGTGGTTACAACTTACAGTTGTAAGAGAATCTGTCATACACATGCTATAAATAGAATATTGTCTTACAACATGTCATATTCCACCTTGGGGTACCCAAATATGCCTTATTCAAAGGTGCTACATGACACATGTCATCACCTGTCTTACAACGTTCTATTCTCAACTCTTACATGTCATAGATTCATCATAGGAATCCGTCATAACAGTTTCGGTCAAACATTCCTTACACAACATAGAAGATGTCAACACATGGCAGAATATTCCTACCACTAAGGGGGATGCCTATCTCCTCATGTGAGGACAAAAATACAAGTTGTCATAATCCATGTAGGATTGACACATCATCGTGCCACATCCCATAACATGACAATATGGATTTTCCAAATATTTACAACATAGGCAATTAAATAATAAATATAAACATTTCAAATACAAAGAATTACCAAGGTTGAGACACCTTAATTCCCAACAAATATCTGCAGAGCTATTTTTCAACTGCACAAGTTCAGAGGCCCAACTAGTTTTTATGCCATGCAAAATTGAGCTGTGTTCTCTTACTAGGAATGCCTGTGTTTTTACTTTCTTTAGATCTAAAGGATCTCCTATCCAGACTGTAACTTGAGCTTTTGATAAAGTAAAAATCATTGTTTCTAACTTGGGGGCAATCAATCCCCTGAGTTCACACATTCTCTTCACAATATTACTCTTTTCTTTAACAAGCTTCTTTATTTCATCAGTTAGGCTAATTGCTTGACACTCCTAACTTACTGAAGAAATTGTTAGAGGGTCAAGATTTTGAGATGGATGTAGCAATCTTTGTTCCCACTCCTTTATCTTCTTCTCAATATCCTCAATAATTTTGCTCCAAGATAGACAAAATTTGTATACATCACCTCTGTCATTGAGAGCATTTTGGATACTCTTTATACTGATACCAAGTATCCTTTTATCATTTCTTATTAGGCCCTTTAGCTCACTAAATCTCTTATCCAAAAATTCATTCCGGATTTTAATCTCTATAGGCTTCTCAAAGGACTCAAAGTGTGTACTTACAGAATTTACAAGGTTCTTTAGATTACCAGAGGGAGATTCAAATGGATTCTTCTGGAAGGTTAGCATTATCTTCTCCAATATACCGGATACAAGGCCTAACAGCTCACTGTCCTCTATGTGGGGTTTCTATATCTTTTTCACTTGCCTTAGCTTGTGTGAAGGATGTTATCTTCATGATTTGGACATGAGAGGGAGTATCCAAGTTGATTGGTCCTTAAATCAGTTATGGTTCATCAAACTCTAGCATTTCTTTACTCAGGAAACTCTTCGTTGCATCTGTAGTCTCTTGTCACAATTTCTAGACTTCCTTCCTTTTCTTGAGTTTTCTCAGTATCAGGACTATTTGGTTTGGATGCATCAATATTTGCACCATCTTCTTTTGCTTTATCTTTCTCTGTGTTATCTGCAGGAGGATTCTTTCCTTTGTCCTCATTCTAGAGGATCATGTGTAGCAGCAATATTCTCAACATTGTCTTCATTACCGGATTGATCAGGAAGAGGTAGAGTATCTCCTACATCATTAGTTTTATCCACCATCTTTGTATCTTCCTTGTTTATTTGATCCACTTCCAGAACTAAGGAGTCATCGACCTTGGTTTGCTGCTCATTTTTTATTTCTTCAATATCCAGGATTGATGAATCAATCCCATCATCAATCTCTTCTTCAACAAATGGAAGATTGTGTCTCTTCAATGAACTTAGAAGTATTTCTTGTGTTTCTTTAACTATATTGTCTAATTCTCCAAGCATCAATGTGTTCATTCTCTTCTTGCTTCTGAATTCATCCTTCACTTCTTTGAATATCATATTCATTTGAACTTGAGTGATCTAAGGGCATAGTTTTATCAATATATGTTCTCTAAGCTCTATATCCTTGCATTTTGCATTTTATTTCCTCAACTCCAAAATGTTTGCAAGACTTTGAGGAATCTCAGAACTTATTTCAATCAGGGCCTTATTATAGATATTCAAATATCTAACAGTTGCTTCTTCTAACACCCTCTTATCTGTATCACTATATTCATCATAGAATTCAGTCATAGGTTTCAAATTTCCATCCACAGTGACTGATTTTATTACATCTTTCATAGAAAGTGTGGGCTTCTCAACAATTGTATCTGTCTTCTACCTTTTTCTTGCCCTTTTCCTTCCAGAGGGCTTCTCCTTAGTCACCTTGGCAACTTTTGTTCTAGAGGCTTTCAACTTCTTTACCTTAGCATCTGAATCTATTTCTTCTACATGAACTTTTGTGCTCTTATAGGATCTTGTGGCCTTTACTTTTACTCATTTCCCTTCTTTTCCTGATGTTTTTACTCTATCTTCTACCTTTTGCTTGCCCTTTTGCTTCTAGAGGGCTTCTCCTTAGTCACCTTGGTAGCTTTTGTTCTAAAGGCTTTCAACTCCTTTACCTCAGCATCTGAATCAGTTTCTTCTACATCAACTTTTGTGCTCTTATAAGATCTTGTGGCCTTTGTTTTTACTCGTTTCCCTTCTTTTCCTGATGATTTTCCTTCTAGTTTCTCAGGATTGGTAGGTTTTGGGGGAATAGGGGTAGCAGCAAAGCTTCTAGTAGTCCTTGATGTGGAGGAGGATCCTACCGGAGCACTTTCTTGTTTCTTATCCTACTTCACCTTTTTTGCCTTTTCAGTTCTTTCCATAAATTTCCTCATGGCTTCCTTTGTGAGACATAGATTCTTGGCCAATTGGTCAACTTCTTTTCTTACTTTTCTGTTAGTTTCAGGTTCTTTGAGCTCAACATGTAGTTTTAAACTTAGCTCCTCATATGTCCCAAATCTTTCAACTATTGTGTCTTTAGGCTTTCTCAGAAGATGTTGAGCATCCATATTCAAGATTTTTCCATCTACTTCATACTCCATGGGCATGATCCAAATAGTTCTGGGTTCCACTACTTCCATTAAGCACTGATCAATATCAACCATAAAACATATTTCATTCTTGTATTTCTCGACAATTGATTTAGGGATTCTTTCCCTTGAATGCATCATACTCTGAACATTCTTGAAGTATCCCCATATTGCAATTTTTTGAGCTCTATAATCACCAATGTTGCGTAGATGATCTCTGATCTGAATGGCAAGTGGCTCATCATTGGTCCAGTGAACACCCTTTACTCCAAGTACTTCATTCATATAGTAGAAGAACAAGCATAGTACTAATGTACCATATCTAAAAGTGTTTTTCTTATCTTTCTTGATTTTGTTGAAGTTCTCAATCAATTGTTTCTATAACAGCTAACATAGGTCATAATCTGCAATCTCCTTCAACATTTGATATGCTGCATATATGGCAGTTCTAGAGACAGAATTCTCCCTGCTAGACTGATATATCTTGTAGCCAATCACCATGGAAGCAAACTTAACATCTAGTTTTGTAATATCATTGATGGTCATTACCCTTTTGTTAAACTTGGCACCGGTAGCATCGGTTACTGTCTGATTTTTCACGGCTTTCAGCATGGGTAATCCACTGGTTGAATTTAACCCAATCACAATCCTGATAACATCCTCGGTAATCTTGAATGGTTTTAACAGCCATATGAATTCGTCATGCATCCAACTCAAAACATGTCAGACCCACTCATTTTCATCGAATGTTGGAAACCCCATAATCTCAAACAAATCTACATATCTTGAGTCCCCAAATTCATCTATGTTCACATAAATATAAACCCTAATATCTTCAGTATGCAGCACACCATATGGAACACTTGAAAATGCACCTAATGGGTTGACTTCTATTGACTTGGGTGGATGCTTTTCAAATTTTGGGAAAGGCCTTTTAGTAGTATCAACAACCAAAGGTGTAGCCATTTCAAAAAGATTACAAGTTCAAAGCTTGACAGATAAATACCTTTTTTCATGAAATTAGGGTTGACGGATAAATTCGCCGATTGCACTTCAATTCTTTGTAATATCATCTCAGACACTATTCCTCTTGCTTTCTTTGGGTGCAAAGTGATTAAAATGAGGAATGAACAACCTTTTTATGCTCCACAAAACCTAATTTGCCTTTGTAATAAATGCTCTACCCTAACACACCTGGTTATACTATTTCTGCATGCATTTAATCCTCAATTGCTTTGCAATTAGTCACATTAGCTTCTTTTCTTCCAGAAGTTTCTTCAAAAGTTATGTAATAATCTCCTCAAGCTTCATCCATTGTGCTAGATTCAGGCACCTACTTAATGGTTGGGGAAATTTGATCTTCAATGTAGCTCCCCTTGAGCCAGAGCTCCTAATTTAATTCCTAGAGGAATTGTCAGCACCGAATTCTGATGCGGACCCATTATTATTGTTCATAACACTTTTCTTAACCCATGTCTTTTTCATTTCATTCTGGATCTCATTCACATCAATTTTTCCCTTGCCTTTATTTTGTCTTTGCTCATATGGTTTTCTGTTTACCAGACCTCTTCTTTCATTATTCCTACTTTTGCAGAATCTTGCAATATGACCAGATCTATTGAAATTAAAGCACACAACATTTCTTTGCTTATATACTTGATTTCCTTTTGATCTACACAGATTAGCCATGTGTCCAAATCCATTGCAAGTAAAGAAATAACCATTGAAAGAGTTTCCATTTCCTCTATTGTTAGATTTATTCATTATCATAGTTCTACATTTATTTGATTTATGACTGTGCCTCTTACACTTGAAGCATTGACCAGAGAAGGAGCATTTTGATTTACTCTGCTTCTACACTGAGTAGCTTTATGACCCAATTTATTGCAATTAAAACAATTTCCATTGAATGATGGATATCTTTGAGCATTAGGTTGTCTTTTCAGAGGTCTTCTAGGTCTGTTTCTCCCATTCCTTGGTTGAAAATTTCTTTGTCTGGATCTGGAGCTTTCACCTTTCTCATATCCAAGACCATGCTTATCATCACCCCTTTTCTGACTTTCAAGTAGTGCTTCAGGTTTAGGTAAGCTTATCTTGAACTTTTCCTTGTATCCATTTACAACTTCTAGGTCATGTTTGAGAATGACAATTTGCCTCTCAAGTTCTTTCTCATTGTCTCTACTTTCTTCTAGATTAGACTCAAGGAGGCCAGCTATTCCATCCAATCTGCAACATTCTTCAGTTCTTTCTTTTAGATTTTAATTTAGGTCTTCTTCAATTTTCTTCCTATCTTCAATTTCCTTGGTTAGCCTCATCACCCCAGATTCCATCTCATGTTTTAGGACAACAACTTCTTTAGCTAACTTCTCACATTATTTTGTTTTCTCTTTCAGGGCCTTGTTCTTGTCATTGTCTTTATAATGATTTCCTAGTTGAAGAGGTTGCTCCTTCCTCTTTTCATTGGATTTGCTCAATTTTTCTTTTAAAGTCTCAGTGAAGTCTTCAACATTTTTAAGGTCTTCTTGCACCTCTTGGGAATCTATTCTGGATTGCTCAAGATCTTCTAATGCAAGTTTTAGTTGTCCTTGGAGGTTGTATTCATCCATTTACTACTTTCCAGATCTTCCTCAAGTTGTTAAACTTTTCAAAGGAACCTTGATCTGATACCAATTGTTGGAATTAGGGCTGACAACTAAGAGGGGGGGTGAATCAGTTGTCTTAAAACTTTTAAAGCTTACTATAGCTAATTCTTATTTACCACTTCTTAATAGATTATTGACATAATCATGAAAAGCAAAAATTAACAAAACATGAGCAAAAACATAAATAACACACTTGACACCAAGATTTTGACGTGGAAATCTGGTTAAGGGAAAAACCACGGTGGGGGTTAACCCACAAATATTATACTCTATTAAAAGTATTACAAAGAAGGGAATGCATATGCATTTGGGCTCACTGCTCAAGAGAGGCTCACTGCCTAGAAGAATGTTTACAAAAGGATTACAGGTTGTTGAACTGATAAGTAGCATATACCAATGCAAGAATTTAGTTCCAGTTAAGCACAAAATACTGATTTTGCACACTTCATCTTTATTCTGCCTTGTTTACTGCTCTGCCATAATCTGGACCTTAGATCTCTTCTCTTTTGCACTTCTATCTACCTTTTTGCACTTACTTCTTATTCGCATTATTACTACATTGCATATCACTTGAATCCATTGGTTATATATAGTTGCATTAACAAACTCAATCACCTATCTGTTGGCCTTATAAAGAACTTAACAAATAATATAAGTACTCTGTTCTGTCGGTTGAATCCTCACACCAATAATGATGCATACAAGAAATAGCACTTGTAGGTCACCATATATGTCAGCCACTAACATTATATCCCATACGTAACTCACCAAAACACTTCTACTAGATCTGCACAAGGATCTATCACAAGTCAGCATGTTCTTCATAGAACTATTTTGTCATATTAAGATCTAGTACTCAGATGCTCATAACGTTTAATCTCTTTGTTACCAGAGGCTGAAATCTTGGATTTAGATTGTCCTGACATTCCTCAACACTCCTTTAGATTCACGACACACAATGATTTACCACCAGAGAGATCCGGACCAAGATACCGGACCCTGTCACATGCCCTGTTTCTAGCTACCTAGACTTGACAGATCTTGGAACTGACTTCCGGTAAGATCTGATACTACACTGTAGATGTGTGGAATGGACTTAGTTGCCATCAATGACAACACCTATCATGTGTAGTAGTGTCTCATGCCAACAAGAGCATCACAACACAATCACACAGCCACACAGCATGAACAATACTCAAAACACATTGGTTTACACATGTCACAACACCAAGTACTTTTTCACCGTGAAGAATTTTTATGAATTCCTCTATTAGAAAATTTGTTTTTAATTTGCATTTCCCTACTTTCCTGAAAATCCAAGTTTGTTGTTCACTCTTCTTTAGTGGTACTCTTACCCAGTTTGCTCCTCTCAAAGGAGATATAAGGTTACTCTTATCCAGCTTAGGCCAACTACAGGGATATCCATTCTCTTTATCCCACACAAGGAGTACTCTCATCAGATTCAAAGGGTAGCCTCTAGGGTCACACAAAATACAATACAAAAAATACGATTAAGTGCAAGAAGATGGGGGGCCAAAAAGGGGTCTTAAGTGGCCACTTTTTTTTTGAAATCTGGAAATACTGGCCTTGGATGAGAAATTGAGCATAGTTACACTCAAAATTTGGAGATGCAACCAAAACAATGTTCATAGTGCTCCGAGTCTACTTGCTAAACTACTATTTTTTTTTGAAAATGACATAGATTAAGGGGTTCAAAAGAGGGAGCCATAGAAATTGGTGTTGTTTCTGTCAAAAAAACATAAAATAGCATGTTTTGTGGCTCCCTCAAAAGCTCAACTTTTTTTTGGTATTTTTAAAATTGCTTTAGTGAGAAATTAGCTAATAGCATGTAGTTTATGCCTGATTTTTCTGATAATTTTTTGATGAATATTTGATTTTTTAGTAATTTTCAAAGTGGACACATCCTAAAAAATAGAATTTTGGCCGTGCTACCCCTATAAATTTTGAAAACTAATTGAAAATCATTTTTTTCTTTTTTTAATATTTGTAGAATGGAGTCTAGTTTATAAATATGTAATTTTTTTGAAATTTCAATGAATAGTTAATTTATAATGAAAAAAAGACCAAACATTGGTTTTTGCCCAAAAATGGACACACAAACAAAAGAAATTAAAGATGAAAGGCTTAACATTGTTAAAATGTGAAAAAAATCACATTGTCAAATAGCTAAGAGAAATCCTAACATTACCCAGGTGTTTGATTTGTTCGACGTTGAAACACGTGGAAATCTAAGGGTTAGCATGAACAAAATTATGTGAAATCTTGAAGAATCTGGAAAAACACGTCTGTGACTGTTCAAAAGGCACTCCAAGCCTTTGGGTTGGAAATTCAAAGCAAATCCCAAGCCCAAGGCTTGGGATTCCCAAAGCAAGACATAACGCGAGCATGTTATAATGCGCTCGCGTTATGGTCTCCTCAAATTTTCTTATGTTCAAGGCCATTAATCATGTATGTATGTATGTATGCCTATATGTATGTATGTATTTATGCCTATATGTATGTATGTATGTATGTATGTATCTATGTATCTATGTATGCCAATATGTCTATATTTATGTATCTATGTATGCCAATATGTATGTATGTATTGTTGACAACTGAGAGGGGGGGGGTGAATCAGTTATCCTAATTATTTCCCTTTCTGAACTTTCCTATTAATTAATGCAGCATTGAATCAAACACAAAAACAATACCATGAAATAAGAAACACATGACACAGTAATTTTTGACGTGGAAATCCTGTTAAGGGAGAAAACCACGGGGTGATTAACCCAAAAATTATTCTCTGTTAGAAGAATAGGAGATTACAAAAATGGCACTTGCCAATTAGGGCTCACTGCCTGAGCACACTGCTCACAAGAGGCCCACTGCCTACAAGAAGACACACTGTCTACAAAGTGATAAGAATCACAATCTTGAACTGATTGGAAGCATCTGCATATGCTGGAGTTCAGTTCCGGTTAGGCTCAGTACACTGATCTGCTGCACTTCATCTTTCCTCTATTCTTTATTCTGCTATCTTTCACATACCGGATCCCTTTTGCTACTTCTGCTCTGTTCTGGACTTATTCGCATATATCTTCACATCATCACATCCTTCACAACTAAATCCATCCTCTATATATATCCGCACAAGTAATTTCATCACCTTTCTAGTCGGCACCCGGAACAGTCTAGTTTCTTACAAACTCTTGTTCTGTCGGCTGAATCCTTCCTCACCAAGCAATGCGGATCAAGCATATACTTGTAGATATCATTAATCATGTCGGCCAAACATGATTCATGCCTTCACAACCTCTATCATCAATAGTAACACATCCGAAAAGTAGTCTGATACTCTGTCAGTCAGTTCTTCCTCTGTTTTCACTGTCTCTCAGGAATCCGGTACTCAACTATTCATATCTTTTTCCTTGTCCATCACCAGAGGCTAAATCCTTGGAATATACCACTCAAGGTAGTCCTCTTGACTTCCCCAAATCCGCACTGCACCAAGACACTTCCTCTGAGAGATCCGGATCAATCTGTCGGACCTTGCCACATGCTCTGTTCTTGTTCACCGGACCACAACAATCTTTATTCTGACTTCCGGTAGAGACACATTATGACTTGCGGATATGTGGGATGACCTTTGTTGCCATCAATGACAACAACCATGAATCCATATAGTGTCTCTTGCCAACAATCTCCCCCTTTGGCATTGATGGCAACACTTAGTGAAAAATGACTAAGTGTTTTCACTATGCTCCCCCTTTGCTGATGCTCTGTCTTTATATACAATTTCCGGAACTCCCCCTTAATTGGATTCCTCATTTTTCACTGCTCCTCACTCCCCCTTTGACATCAATGGCAAAGGGTGGGGTCCTCACACCAAAGTTTTCAAAAAATTTCTATACATAGCCGCATATTTACATACTCACATGTACTGAAGAATGTCTGCAAAGGATGTCTGCAATTGGATCATTTCTGTAGCCCAACTTTGCTTCATTCTGTCCAAAATTGAAATGTGACCACTCAACAAAAATGCAAAAGCTTCTGCCCGCTTGAGATCTGTCGGATCTTTTGTTTGGGCGGTGGTCTGAGCATCACTGATGGCCTCATGCATAGTTTCCAACTTAGGGATTATAATCCTTCTAAGTTCTCCCATCCGGTTAGTGATGTTCTTCCTTTCCTTCTCAAGATTCTTTATTTCATTCAAGACTGCAATAGTCTGACATTCTTGATTTATTATAGAGGAAGAGAGAGGATCAAAACTTTGAGATAAGCTTTGTAGCTTGTCCTGTTCCTCTTTTATTTTCTTATCAATTGCTGCTGTTGCCTTTGGCCAGGATATACAAAATTTGTAGATGTCACCGCCATCCTTAAGAGCATTCTCTAAGCTCTTTATTCCAATGCTCACAATCTTCCTATCTTTAGAGATTAATTCTAATATTTCTAAAAATCTTTTATCCAAAAATTCCTTCCGGACCTTTTCTTCAGCTAATTTTTCTAGAGAATCAAAATGTGTATCAACACTGCTGACTAAGGTTTTTAGATTACCGGAAGAGGAGGCTGTCGGATCTATCTGGATTGATGGCATAATCTTTACAAGTACTCTGGAAGCAGCCTCTATTAACTCACAGTCTTCCATATGAGACTTCAAGAGTTTTTCATTTGCCTTGGCATTTGCAAATGAAGCTATCTTCATTGTTTGTACCGGAGAGAGAGAGTCAAAGTTGAATGGGCCTTTTAGAAGCTCCGGTTCATCAATCTCTAAAGTTTCTTTGCTCAAAAATTGTTGAACAGTTTGTGCAGTGTCTCTTGCCGGAGACAGATGTTTCTTTTCTTCTGCAGTCTTGGAACTGTCAACCTCTTTGTCTTTCACCACTGCTTCCTTCTCCTGTAATTGCTCTTCTTCTTTGGATCCGGAGACTGTAGGGGAAACCGGAGGAGAGATGCTTGTATGTTCAGGACCCACTTCTTCTGGAGCAGAGGGTTCCAAGTCCTCAGCTATTTCTGTACCTAAGTCCTCTACAACAGGAAGATTGAACCTTTTGAAGGCCTTCCAGAGGATCTCTTCTGTTTCTTGGGCCACTTTGTCAGTCTCACCAAGCATGAGTTGATTCATCCTGGCTTTGCTTCTGAACTCATCTTTGCAGTCCTTGAAGATTATGTTCATTGTCTTGGGATCAATTTGAGGATATAGCTGAATAGCTATCTACTCCCGGATCTCAAGATCTTTTGCATGAGCATTGTTCTTTCTTACTTCCAATTCCTTTTCTAGGCTTTTAGGAATAAGAGATATGATCTCAATGAAAGCCTTATTGTATATGTTCAGATATTTGACTGTGGCTTCCTGAAGAGTCTTTTGGTCAGCCTCACTGAAGTCATCATAAGATTCAGTCATTGGTTGAAGGTTTCCATCCACCGTGACCGACTTGATTACATTCTCTAGAGACAGAGTGGGCTTTTCAACAGATACCTCCACCATTTCATCCTTGTCTTGGCCTGTGGAGGGTTTACCGGATCCTTTCTTCTTCTGTTTCTTTATTTCTTTTACTCCCTCATCTGACTCTGTTTCCTCTTCATCCTTTTGGCTTCCATAAGCCCTTGTGGCTTTTGTCTTGGATCTTTTACCGGATGCCTGGACTTCCGGTCTTGAACTTTTGGTTGTGGGAGGTGCAGATCTTTTTGATGATCTGGTCCGGGTGGGAGCTTCAACCGGAGCACTTTCTTTACTTTTCTCTTCTTCCTCGGCCTTCCTCCTCTTTTCCCGGCTGGCATCAAGTGCCTCTTTTGAGATGCCTAGGCCTTGAGCAATGTGCTCTACTTCTTTTCTCACCTTTCTTTTAATCTCAGGTTCCCTGAGTTCTACATGTATTTTTACACTCAGCTCCTCAAAGGTTCCAAACCTTTCTGCCTTAGGATCTTTGGGCTGACTTAGCATGTGTTGAACATGCAGCTCCACTATCTGTTCATCCACTTCATACCCCATGGGCATGATCCAGACAGTCCTTGGCTCCACTGCCTCCATTAGGCACTGATCAGTGTCAACCATAAAGCACACTGAGTCTTTGTATTTTTCAACAAGAGACTGGGGAATTCTCTCTCTTGCTTGCATCATGCTCTGAAAGTTTTTGAAGTATCCCCATAGAGCTGTATTTCTCACTTTTGCATCCCCAAGTCCATGCAAATAGTCTCTTATCTGGACTGCAACAGGTTTGTCATTCTGCCATACCCATCCACTTGATCCGGGTAGCTCATTCATGAAGTAGAAGAATAGACATACAATAAGAGTACCATACTTAAAGGAATTCTTCTTATCCTTCTTGATTTTCTGTATATTTTCCATTAATTGGCTTAGCAGTAGTTCGCAGAGATCATATTCTGCATTCTTTCTTAGCATTTCATAGGCAGTGTATACTGCAGTTCTGGATACAGAATTCTCCCTGCTGGAGTGATAGATCTTGTAACCTATTATCATAGATGCATATTTGATATCCAGATCCGAAATATCTTCAATGGTCATTGCCCTCTTATCAAATTTTGATCTGGTGGCCTCAGTTACAATGTTGTTCTTGACAGATTTGAGGATAGGTATCCCTCCAGAAGAGTATAGACCAGTTACTGCTCTAATTGCCTCTTTTGTGATCTTGCAGGGTCTATCCAGCCATAGAAAGTTGTCATGCATCCTGCTCAGTACATACCAGACCCATTCATCTTCTTCAAAGCAGGGGAAATGAATAAATTGCTCAAATTGTTTCTTCTGGATATCCTTATACTCTGGTTTAAGTTCAAAAGCATTGTCTATCAGTTGCTTGTGATAGAGGTCTCTTAATTTGAATTCCCCAAATTCCTCAATGCTTGCATGTATGTAAACCCTAATGTCTTCAGTATGTAAAACTCCATGAGGAACACTAGAGAAGGCTCCTAGTGGATCTACCTCCAATGATTTGTAAGGATGTTTCTTGAATGTGGGGCGAGGTCTATCAGAGATCTTAACTATATTTGGAGTAGCCATTCTTCAAAGATTTGTAGTGAGATAATGAAAAACGGAGAATACCTTATGCGCCTTCGGTTTGCACGGAGTGGTTGGATTGATTTCTTTATGCAATAACTTCGGCAGGAGATCCTTGGTGTGCTTGATGAACCTTGTTGCAGAGCTCCACTTTTCACTTCTTCTTGAGTGTAGAATGAGCAAATGACTTTTGAGAAATCCCTTAAATTGCTCCGCGAACCCTAATATCTGTCTGCAATAAATGCTTCACCTACATTAATCCGGTTTGCCTTGTCTGGATAGCTTGGAGTATCCCGGATTAGTCCTGATCTGTGAATATCATCTGGATCTTTCAATCATGAATAAATTGAGGTAACATATTACAAGAACATCCCAAGCATTCTGTCCAAACCGCAGAACAAGATAGTGCACTTCCGGATCTCTCCGGACCTTTTTGTAATTCTTTGTCATACCGGAGCATCTCCCTGAATAGGTCTTATTTGATCGATCACAGCTTCTTCATAACTCCATGCGGACCTCTGAAATCTTGACTGAAGTATCTCAAGACTCATATCTGCAAACCCTTTAATCCGTATCTTGTGCCACGTCCGGCACCACTTGTTTGGCTGGGGGAACCGGATTTTCTTTGAGTCTCCCCCTGAGCCTGAGCTCACTTTTTAATTTCTGGAAGAAATATTAGCACCAGAGTCTGGTGCGGATCCAACCTCTACATTCTCTGAACTTTTCTTTACCCAAATCTTGCTCATCTGATTCCTAACTTCATCCGCATTCATCTTTTGTTTACCCTTGTCTTGATTCTGATTATACACCGGACCTCTTTTGTCCTGATATTTGTTTCTGCAGACTTTAGCATTATGACCGGACCTATTGCAGATTTGGCAAATAACATTTCTTTGCATATTTGACTGATATCCTCTTGATCTGCATTGATTAGCCATATGACCTACTCTATTGCATGTAAAGCATCTTCCTTTGAATGATTTGTTTACTTGCATAATTCTGCATTCATGGGATTTGTGTCCATACCTTTTGCAGTTGAAGCACTGTCTGGAGAAGGATGAATTAATCTGATTCATTCTCATTCTGTACTGATTAGCTTTGTGACCAAAGTGGTTGCAGCTGTGGCAGTATCCATTGAAGGATGGATATCTTTGAGCATTTGGCTGTCTTACCGGAGGTCTTCTAGGCCTGCTCCTTGGATTTTCTGATCCAAGATTCTTCTGACCGGATCCGGAGCTTTCTCCTTTCTCATATCCCAAACCATACTTGTCATCTGTCCTCTTTTGACTTCCAAGAAGAACTTCAAGTTGAGCAGAACTTATCTTGAATTTCTCTTTATATTCATTTGTTGTTTGAAGGTCTCTTTTGAGAGAGGCAATTTGATCCTCAAGTTTTTCTTCATTATCTTTGGCATCTTCAAGATCAGATTCAAGATGTCTGATAATCCTGTCCATCTGGTGGCATTCTTCTGATTTTTCTTTAAGAGATTGTCTTAGATTGTCTTCAGCCTTTCTTTTTTCTTCAATCTCTTGAGTAAACTTTATAGTTCCTGATTCCATTTCATGTCTTAACATAATGACTTCTTTTGATAACTTTTCACATAACTTGGTTTGCTCAGTCAATTCTTCATTTGTATTGCTTTCTTCACTTTGTCTTGCCAACTGTTGGAGCAGCTCCTTTCTCTTTTTCATAGAGAGACTTAATTTGTCTTTTAATTCTCTCATGAATTCATCAGCTTGTTTGAGTCTTTCCTTTAATTCACTGACTTCAGAATTTGATTGTTCAAGATCCTCAAGAGCAGTCTTGAGTTGCTCCCTTAAACCATATGCATCCATTTGAAATCCCAGATCTTCCTCAAGCTGTTAGGCTCTATTAGGAGGAACTTGGCTCTGATACCAATTGTTGACAACTGAGAGGGGGGGGGGTGAATCAGTTATCCTAATTATTTCCCTTTCTGAACTTTCCTATTAATTAATGCAGCATTGAATCAAACACAAAAACAATACCATGAAATAAGAAACACATGACACATTAATTTTTGATGTAGAAACCCTGTTAAGGGAGAAAACCACGGGGTGATTAACCCAAAAATTATTCTCTGTTAGAAGAATAGGAGATTACAAAAATGGCACTTGCCAATTAGGGCTCACTGCCCGAGCACACTGCTCACAAGAGGCCCACTACCTACAAGAAGACACACTGTCTACAAAGTGATAAGAATCACAGTCTTGAACTGATTGGAAGCATCTGCATATGCTGGAGTTCAGTTCCGGTTAGGCTCAGTACACTGATCTGCTGCACTTCATCTTTCCTCTATTCTTTATTCTGCTATCTTTCACATACCGGATCCCTTTTGCTACTTCTGCTCTGTTCTGGACTTATTCGCATATATCTTCACATCATCACATCCTTCACAACTAAATCCATCCTCTATATATATCCGCACAAGTAATTTCATCACCTTTCTAGTCGGCACCCGGAACAGTCTAGTTTCTTACAAACTCTTGTTCTATCGGCTGAATCCTTCCTCACCAAGCAATGCGGATCAAGCATATACTTGTAGATATCATTAATCATGTCGGCCAAACATGATTCATGCCTTCACAACCTCTATCATCAATAGTAACACATCCAAAAAGTAGTCTGATACTCTGTCAGTCAGTTCTTCCTCTGTTTTCACTGTCTCTCAGGAATCCGGTACTCAACTATTCATATCTTTTTCCTTGTCCATCACCGGAGGCTAAATCCTTGGAATATACCACTCAAGGTAGTCCTCTTGACTTCCCCAAATCCGCACTGCACCAAGACACTTCCTCTGAGAGATCCAGATCAATCTGTCGGACCTTGCCACATGCTCTGTTCTTGTTCACCGGACCACAACAATCTTTATTCTGACTTCCGGTAGAGACACATTATGACTTGCGGATATGTGGGATGACCTTTGTTGCCATCAATGACAACAACCATGAATCCATATAGTGTCTCTTGCCAACATGTATGTATCTATGTATGCTTATATGTATGTATGTATAGTGTCAAGGGTAGAGGAGGGTAGAGATGGGAGTGAGCCAGATAGGGGAGGAGAGGGGTGGATAAGGATTGAGTGATTAAGGTTTAAGGTTGAGGGTTGAGCATTTAGGGAAAGGATTTAGAGTTTAGGGATAAGGGATTAGAGTTTAGGACCTAAAGGGATTAGGGTTTAGGGTTGAGGCTTTAGGGATAGCGTTTAGGGTTAAGGGTCGAGGGATTAGGTTTAAGGTAGAGTGTTGAGGGTAGAGGGATTAGGGATTAGGGTTTAGGGTTGAGGCTTTAGGGATAGCGTTTAGGGTTAAGGGTCAAGGGATTAGGTTTAAGGTAGAGTGTCGAGGGTAGAGGGATTAGGGATAGGGTTTAGGGTTGAAGGTTTAATGATTTAGGGTTGAGGCTTTAGGGATGAGGGTCTAAGATATAGTGTCAAGTGTCGAATGTGTAGGGATAGGTTTTAGGGTTCAAGTTTTAAGGGTTAAGGGTCGAGGGATCAGAGTTAAGGGTCGAGGGATTAGGGTTTGACGTTGAGGGTTGAGTACATTGAGGTTCGAGGGATAAGGGTTTCGAGATAGAGTTGAGGGTCAAGGGATTAGGGTTAAGGGATAGGGTTGGAGGGTTTAGGGATAAGGGATTAGGGTTTAAGGTATAGTATTGAGCCCATTGAGGGTCTAGGAGTAGGGATAGTGTTTAGGGTTTAGGGATGAGGGATTAGAGTTGAGGGATGATGGATGACAGATTAGGGTTGAGGGATTAGGGTTTAGGGATAAGGTTTAGGGTTAGGGTTGAGGGATTAGGGTTTAAGGTATAGTGTTGAGGGTTTACAGATAGGGTTTAGGGTTGAGGGATTAGAGTGAAGGGTTGAGGGATTAGGATTTGACGTTGAGGGTGTAGGGTGTAGGGTTTAGGGTTTAGGGATAGGGTTGAGGGTCAAGGGATCAAAGTTAAGGGTTTAATGTTGAGAGTTGAGGGTTGAGGGTTGAGGTTGAGGGATAGGGTTAATGGTTAAGGGATTAGGGTTAAATAAGAGTGTCGAGGGTAGAGGGATTAGGGTTTAAGGTATAGTATCGAGTATGTTGAGGGTTTAGGAATAGGGATAGCATTTAGGGTTTAGGGATGAGGGATTAGAGTTGAGGGATGACAGATTAGGGTTGAGGGTTGAGGGATTAGGGTATAAGGTATAGTGTTGAGGGTTTAAGGATAGGGTTTAGGGTTGAGGGATTAGAGTGAAGGGTTGAGGGATTAGGATTTGACATTGAGGGTTGAGGGTTTAGGGTTTAGGGATAGGGTTGAGGGTCGAGGGATCAAAGTTAAGGGTTTAATGTTGAGAGTTGATGGTTGAAGGTTGAGGGTTGAGGCTTGAGGTTGAGGGATAGGGTTAATGGTCAAGGGATTAGGGTTTACGGAATAGTATCGAGTCTGTTGAGGGTTTAGGAATAGGGATAGCATTTAGGGTTTAGGGATGAGGGATTAGAGTTGAGGGGTGATGGATTAGGGTTGAGGGTTGAGGGATTAGGGTTTAGGGATAAGGTTTAGGGTTGAGGTTTGAGGGATTAGGGTTTAAGGTATAGTGTTGAGGGTTGAGGGTTTAGGGATAGGGTTTAGGGTTGATAGATTAGCATTTAATGTCAAGGTTAGGGTTAGAATGTCGAAGGTAGAGGGATTAGGGATAGGGTTTAGGGTTTAGGGTTTAGGGTTTAGGGATAGGGTCGAGGGTCAAGGGATCAGAGTTAAGGGTTTAATGTTGAGAGTTGATGGTTGAGGCTTGAGGCTTGAGTTTTGAGGTTGAGGGATAGGGTTTATGGTCAAGGGATTAGGGTTAAATAAGAGTGTCGAGGATAAGGGATTAGGGTTTAAGGTATAGTATCAAGTCTGTTGAGGGTTTAGGAATAGGGATAGCATTTAGGGTTAAGGGATGAGGGATTAGAGTTGAGGGGTGATGGATTAGGGTTGAGGGTTAAGGGATTAGGTTTTAGGGATAAGGTTTAGGGTTGAGGGTTGAGGGATTAAGGTTTAAGGTATAGTGTTGAGGATTGAGGGATTAGGGATAGGGTTTAGGGTTGACAGATTAGCATTTAATGTCGAGGTTAGGGTTAGAGTGTCAAGGGTAGAGGGATTAGGGATAGGGTTTAGGGTTGAAGGTTTAAGGATTGAGGGTTGAGGCTTTAGGGATGAGGGTTTAAGGCTTAAGATATAGTGTCAAGTGTTGAGGGTGTAGGGATAGGGTTTAAGTTTTAAGGGTTAAGCGTTGAGGGATAGGGATTAGGGTTTAAGGTATAGTGTTGAGGGTTGATGGTTTAGGTTTGAGGGATTAGGGTTTAGGGTTGATGAATTAGGGTTTAATGTTGAGAGTTGAGGGTTGAGGGTTGTGGCTTGAGGGTTGAGGTTGAGGGATAGGGTTAATGGTCAAGGGATTAGGGTTAAATAAGAGTGTCTAGGATAAGGGATTAGGGTTTAAGGTATAGTATCGAGTATGTTGAGGGTTTAGGAATAAGGATAGCATTTAGGGTTTAAGAATGAGGGATTAGAGTTGAGGGATGACGGATTAGGGTTGAGGGTTGAGGGATTAGGGTTTAGGGATAAGGTTTAGGGTTGAGGGATTAGGGTATAAGGTATAGTGTTGAGGGTTTAGGGATAGGATTTAGGGTTGAGGGATTAGAGTGAAGGGTTGAGGGATTAGGATTTGGCGTTGAGGGTTGAGGGTTGAGGGTTTAGGGTTTAGGGATAGGGTTGAGGGTCGAGGGATCAGAGTTAAGGGTTTAATGTTGAGAGTTGAGGATTAAGGGTTGAGGTTGAGGGATAGGGTTAATGGTCAAGGGATTAGGGTTAAATAAGAGTGTTAAGGATAAGGGATTAGGGTTTAAGATATAGTATCGAGTCTGTTGAGGGTTTAGGAATAGGGATAGCATTTAGGGTTTAGGGATGAGGGATCAGAGTTGAGGGGTGATGCATTAGGGTTGAGGGTTGAGGGATTAGGGTTTAGGGATAAGGTTTAGGGTTGAGGGTTGAGGGATTAGGGTTTAAGGTATAGTGTTGAGTGTTGAGGGTTTAGGGTTGTCGGATTAGAGTTGAGGGATGATGGATTAGGATTCAGGGTTGAGGGATTAGGGTTTAGGGTTGAGGGATTAGAGTGAAGGGTTGAGGGATTAGGATTTGACGTTGAGGGTTGAGGGTTTAGGGTTTAGGGATGAGGGATTAGAGTTGAGGGATGACATATTAGGGTTGAGGGTTGAGGGATAAGGTTTAGGGTGGAGGGATTAGGGTATAAGGTATAGTGTTGAGGGTTTAGGGAGAGGGTTTAGGGTTGAGGGATTAGAGTGAAGGGTTGAGGGATTAGGATTTGATGTTGAGGGTTGAGGGTTTAGGGTTTAGGATTTAGGGATAGGATTGAGTGTCGAGGGATCAGAGGTTGAGGGATAGGGTTAATGGTCAAGGGATTAGGGTTAAATAAGAGTGTCAAGGATAAGGGATTAGGGTTTAAGGTATAGTATCGAATCTGTTGAGGGTTTAGGAATAGGGATAGCATTTAGGGTTTAGGGATGAGGGATTAGAGTTGAGGGATGACATATTAGGGTTAAGGGTTGAGAGATTAGGGTTTAGGGTTGAGGGATTAGAGTGAAGGGTTGAGGGATTAGGATTTGACACTGACGGTTGAGGGTTTAGGGATGAGGGATTAGAGTTGAGGGATTACGAATTAGGGTTGAGGGTTGAGGGATTAGGGTTTAGGGATAAGGTTTAGGGTTGAGGACTGAGGGATTAGAGTTTAACGTTTAGTGTTGAGGATTGAGGGTTTAGGGATAGGGTTTAGGGTTGACAAATTAGGGTTGAGGGTTGACGGATTAGCATTTAATGTCGAGGTTAGGGTTAGAGTGTCGAGGGTAGAGGGATTAGGGTTGAAGGTTTAAGGATTGAGGGTTGAGGCTTTAGGGATGAGGGTTTAAGGCTTAAGATATAGTGTCAAGTGTTGAGGGTGTAGGGATAGGGTTTAAGTTTTAAGGGTTAGCCCATGCTATTTATGCTTGGATAAGGATTTGTCACAAACTAGAACTTTTGCTTCCAAAGAAGATCTGTCTTTCTTCCTCGATGGGCATTTTCTATCAAGAACTTGATTATGAGGGCTTGCCCCTTCATTGTTATGCCTATCATATGGCGGAGCATCTGGCAAGCTCTTGTAGGAAACAGGAAAAGTTCTCCCTCAAAAACCTTGTGGTCATTCAAGTCTGAGGGGGAAGGTTTGGAAAGAGATGTGATCAATGCAAAGGATGTGATCAATCTATAGAAGGACAAAACATGAGCGCATAATAATGCGGGCGCGTTATAACGTGCTCACGTTTTGTCTTGCTATTGAAATGGTAAAAAAGTGTTGACCCCCGTGATCCAGGCCCACATGCTCTATTTTCTTACTGATTCTACGCGTGCTCTAACAAAAAAGAAGTGCTGTCATGCTGTTGGGAAGTTCACATGCACATTTGACACATTGTACCACCTTTGCATGATCTTTCCACCACCTTTTTTGCTTTGCCAACTTGAGAAGGAGGAAATAACATAGTTTTCACACCAAGTTGCGTATATATCTATGCAAAAGATAAAAACACTACATAATTGGGTACTCTCTCCATTCAAATCTTCATTTTTTAGGTATGTCAAGTCTTTACATGCATGTTCTTTACATTTTCCTTATTTCGGATTGAATTACTTTATCATGCTTTATCATACATGTTTAAAATAGACATATTCCCAATCAAGAAAGCAGCCTATAATCTCACATGATGCCATGTATATTTTCTACACTTGGGCTCTTTAATAATTATGTGTAATAAACAGACCTTAACATACCATGATGTCAAACTATACAAGAATAAATCCTTACAACATAATAAAAATACAATCCCACTATTATCTTGTATTCATTTCTTAGGAACTAATATTGTTCTCTTTATCATGCTACAGACACATGCTCCATCATGCCGAGGAAATGATCAAGAATTAAACCAACACAGGAAGAGATAGAAGCTAAGAATGCAAAGAAAGCAATGGCTATGAGGGAACTTCGTGAGAAGAGGAAATTGGACACGATAAATGAAGACATACCAATTGAAGAGGAACCACAACAATCACAAAGAGATATGGTATTGGCAGCACAAAGAGAACGAATGAAAAAACTTGGTGACCTATGAGAGATTTGAATACCATAGTTGGAGACACGTCCTCTATTGCAAGTCAACTTGTAGGGACACCATCTACCACATCTCAAGTTGAGAGTACGTCATCACTCACATGTGATGAAGGAGGTACACCATCGTTCCCACCTCAACCTCAAGGTATGTCATCTATTCCATCTTCGATCGAAGGTATGCCATCTAACCCATCTCATTTAAATATTGGTGAAATTCCTAATGTTGAGATGAATTTACCTAACTTAACACCACCTAGAATTTTGCATAGAAAGACAAAGTATTTGATTGATATTGATGAGAATATTTTGCAACCAATGGAAGGTAAGATTCCAAAATGCACTTGTAGAAGATATGCTAATAAGATTTGGAGATTGTACTTTGAAAATTTAAATGAGACTATAAGATGTCAACTATTCGTACATTGAGGACTGTTGTACACTGACAGGATCAAATGAGATGCACTCTTTCAGAAGCTCAATTGCAGGTTCATGGAGTATCCATACACGAAAGATGTCATGCTTTTGTTCTTCCTATACAATTCAAGTCTGGGATGAGTATGAGTCAAAGGAGTGGGTTGACAAATGGCAGTTAAGTTATCTCAGCCCACTTGACATGTATCGACCCCCGATGGCACTGGAACTAACACAAATGGAATCATCAGTTGACTTTGACCACATATTAGATTTAGTTCAACCAAGTAATAGAGGGCACGTATATGTATCTAATTTCATCTAGTTCAACCAGGTAATGTCATCTTACTTTGTAGTGTTTTTGTAATGTTTGACTAATTTCATCTAATTTACTACACATATCAATGTAGGGCACGTATATGCAGTTATTGCAGATGAAGATAATGAAGAGGGAATAGATTATTACTTATGTTGTTGTGTTGAGGCCAAAAAAATTGGAGGCCCCTATTACAGATGGAGAAAACATCGAATACCCTACAACCTCAGTGGTTATTACTGGAACATGGCTTAGAAGGTACCCACATAAGAGTGTTAATATTTGGCTATTTCAGGACTTTAACACGCATCAGAAGATTCTTCATTACTCAAACCTTGTCGTGGCATCCAATGTTCATTTGTTAAGTATGGGGGTAGACCTTTGAACAAAATCTTGTAGAAGGTACGTGAGTCTGACCATGAAGCAATACTTGACACAATAAAGAGTAGAGCAGACCCAGATGGTTCATTGGATTAATTTGTAAGTATTCACATTGATTTTGTAAAGTCATGTTACATTGAGTTGTAAGTATACACATTAATTTGTAAGGTTTGTCTTTTTTTATTTCCTCTTGCATTTTTACACATATACACATTTTTACATCGTCATGTTATGCATTTTAGGTGTCCTACTCTTGATGCGACCAAACCCATAACTCACCCTACTTCCTCTAGACACCATTTGATGATCTCTCCAACACTTTGGATCCAGGGCGCCCAATCATGATGATGACCCATATACCATTCTCCCAAGGCGCTCATAATGAATGAAAAGAAGACCAAGGCGCTCATCTAAGATGTTTGAATGATAAGGAGCACCTAGACCTCTATAATATACATTGGGTGCCAAAATCAAGGTGATTTTAAGTCACTTTGAGTTATTTGGGGTTAGTTTGAGTCTTTGAGTCATTGCAAAAAAGTGTCAATGTTGTCAAGTTGCACAAAGCAACTTTTGCATTTTTGGTGTTCTTCTCTTGATGCGACCAAATTGACTATTCCAACGCATCCGGATGGGTACATTTATGCTAGGCATGGTCCTATTTTTCACCCAAACATGTTGAAACATTTCGAGCTACATTGTACCAACGATATCCCTGAAGAGTCCAAAGTATAAAAAGGCAACAATCTTTGACGAGATGTTACTCAAAAACTGTGTCACTTAGAAACATTCCATCTAAGGAAACATGATCATGTAAAGTACCTCTACAATAACCTCTCTTAGTTTTTTATATCTCTGAGACATTTGCCCGTGGTGAAAAGTTTTCTGCTACCCCAAAAATTGTCAGAAGGAGGCAGTGTAAAGTTGCAAAGGGGTGTAACTTTTGTCCTGCTCTTGATGCGACTAAAATGACTATTCCAATGCATCCAGATGGGTACATTTATGCTAGGCATGGTCCTATTTTTCACCCAAACATGTCGAAACAGTCTGAGCTACATTGTACCGACGATATCTCTGAAGAGTCCAAAGTGCAAAAACATAGCAATCTTTGACGAGATGTTACTCAAAAATCGTGTCACTTAGAAACATTTCATTTAAGGTAACATGATCATGTAGAGTGCCTCTACAATAACCTCTCTCAGTTTTTTATATCTCTGAGACATTTGCCCGTGGTGAAAGGTTTTCTACTGCCCCAAAATCTGTCAGAAGGAGGCAGTGTAAAGTTGCAAAGGGGTGTAACTTTTGTCTTGCTCCTAATGAGACCAAACTGACTATTCCAACACATCTAGATGGGTACATTTACACTAGGCATGGTCCTATTTTTCACCCAAACATGTCGAAACATTCCGAGCTACATTGTACCGACGATATCCCTGAAGAGTCCAAAGTGCAAAAAGGCAGCAATCTTTGACGAGATGTTACTCGAAAACTGTGTCACTTAGAAATATTTTGTCTAAGGTAACGCGATCATGTAGAGTGCCTCTACAATAACCTCTCTTTGTTTTTTATATCTCTGAGACATTTGCCTGTGGTGAAAGGTTTTCTGTTGCCCCAAAAATCATCAGAAGGAGGCAGTGTAAAGTTGCAAAGGGGTGTAACTTTTGTCTTGCTCCTGATGTGACCAAACTGACTGTTCCAACATGTCCAGATGGGTACATTTACACTAGGCATGGTCCTATTTTTCACCCAAACATGTCGAAACATTCTGAGCTACATTGTACCGACGATATCCCTGAAGAGTCTAAAGTGCAAAAAGGCAGCAATCTTTGATGAAATGTTACTTGAAAACTGTGTCACTTAGAAACATTCTGTCTAAGGTAACATGATCATGTAGAGTGCCTCTACAATAACCTCTCTCAGTTTTTTATATCTTTGAGACATTTGCCCATGGTGAAAGGTTTTTTGCTGCCCCAAAAATCGTCAGAAGGAGGCAGTGTAAAGTTGTAAAGGGGTCTAACTTTTTTCCTGCTCCTGATGTGACTAAACTGATTGTTCCAACGCATCCAGATGGGTACATTTACGCTATGCATGGTCCTATTTTTTACCCAAACATGTCGAAATAGTCTGAGCTACATTGTACCATTGATATCCCCGAAGAGTCCAATGTGCAAAAAGGCAGCAATCTTTGACAAGATGTTACTCGAAAACTATGTCACTTAGAAACATTTTGTCTGAGGCAATGCGATCACGTAGAGTGCCTCTACAAAACCTCTCTCATTTTTTTATATCTCTGAGACATTTGCTCATGGTGAAAGGTTTTCTGCTGCCCCAAAATCTGTCAGAAGGAGGCAGTCTAAAGTTGTAACTTCTATTGCTCATTCCCGGAGGCTAATTCAGAATGATGAGCGAATGAATTGGTTTTTGACTAACTCAATCTCATTGTTTGGCAGGAACAAAGTTAGAAACTCAAAATTTGGCTAAGTCTGGAAAGCAGAAAGTTGACTCTTGGAGTCTAGGCGCCAATTTCACATCAAATTGTCCAAATGAGAGCCCAAGGATGTGGAGTCTTCAATCAAGGCGCTCTGGCAGGAAAAGTTGTTTGGCCTTCAAGATAAGGTTTCCTTAGTGAATTAAGTCAGGATGAAAGCCTATTCACTGTAGGTGCCAATCTCAAGTTGCACAATCATGAATGGGCGCCTAGAGCAATAAGGCGCTACATCATGGTTCTAGGACCTTGAAATGGCGCCCAAGCATGTAGGAGGAATTTTCAAGGAGCCAGAATGTTTTTGAAACTCTAAGGAACTAGTCCAAAGACTCTATGGTACCATCTTGATAGCATTGAGTCAACTTTCAAACTCAAACATATTGAAACAAGGTCTAGGAAGCTAGGCGCCATCTCTTGCCAGTTCAACCTCTTAGATGCATCAACATTGGAAAGACTCTTAATGAGCTCCTAAGTTTGAATTGATCTTGTGATTGAAAGTTTGGTAATGTATTGGTGTAAGAGGATCTTCAGTTGAAGCAATCTAAGTTCCAGGAAGGGTTTAGAAGTTATCAACCTCTTCACTAAGTTAGGCGCACTTTACAAGCTTTATTACCCAAGAGTTGCACCTCATTAAGACAAGGCGCATCTTAACCTCCAGGACTTTTCGTTAAGACTCTAAGCAAGAAGACGCATTTCCATGGAGTAGCATACTCTAGATAGCGCCTAATGCCATCAAGGTGCAATTCCACCCTCACTTTGGTGGCCTATCATCAAGAAGGGGCATTAGGCATTCCTTGAATAGTTCTGAGCGTTTGAAGTTTCTAAAATCACCAAGGAATGTTGGGCGCCATGTGTATCCTCAACAAGCTTGAGTTTGCACCTAAACAAGTTCGCACTTATTCATGTTTTAACTTCCCTCTTGAAGCACCTAACTTGGGAAAAAGTTATCTTGTTGTTAGTCAAGTGTTTGATGTGTTTTGGAGACTCCAAAAGACTTCCTCTTGCTAGGCGCTCTTCTTGGCAACTACAACCTTCAACTGGCACCTAGATCCTGAAGAAAAACACTTGCAAGTGTGGGCACACTTTCCTTGTGATGGAACATCAAACTGGCACCTAGAAATCATAATGCATGAAGTGAATGCCTGGGATCCTATTGGTCCAATAGGTGGTTTTGGGATCCATGTCAAGTCATCAGAGATAGATATTTTGGCTTATTTGATGATGGTCTCAAGTCTCTCTACCATGGCGCATTTTGATGATGTTCTTATTTAAACTCTTATGAAGACTATCTCATCCCTAAGCGCTCATCCTCATGATTTTCATGCACTTAGACTTCAAGGTGCCAAAACTAGTAGGAAAATATTTGGGGGGAAACCACGCTGATAAAAGTTGGGTAAATTTAACCTCCAAGTCTGATTAGGCTCCATATAACAACAATATTTATATCATGTCCCTTTGCTTTATGAAACAAGTAGTATATGTCAAGTCATAGGGATAACAATATGGTCCTTAGAAATTTCTCTGTGACTTTTGATAAGATTATCTACTATTATGTGGATGCTTGATAGTATTAAAATTATTGGGCATTAAGTTGAGGTGACCATTCTTGTTATGATCATCACTTTTCACAAAGGGTATGTCAGTTATCCCATATATCATTACATTATGATTATTTTTCAATATCTTGATGGTGGAAGGATTGTTTTCACTATTATCTCTAGCTGGGCAAGTCATCAACAATCCAACTCTTGACGTCGATACAAGGTTCTTTTGAAGGCAAAGGGTGCCTAGGCTTATGGGGCTCAATTTGATGTATTTATTGAAAGCTCAAGGTGAATTGATGCTTATTGAAAATGCCACTTAGTCCTTCATTTGCATTCTAGGTGCCATTTCCTATTGACTTATATACTCCTCCTCATGCTAGGGTGCCATAATGAAGTGGTTTAGACAATAGGTGCGCTTCACTTACTAGTGGCTTGTTCTCCTTCCACCTTAGGTGCACTTTTATGGTGGAATAGGTGTCAATGGGCACCTTGTCAAAAATGAATACTCTCTCTAAGTTGGGCGCCCTTTTGAGGCTTTATGAGTTGCAAATTGTGCCTTAACCCTTCATGCTTGTTGCTCAATGTTTGAATGTTTAAGAAAGTCTCCTTTAGGCACTCATCTTAATGACTTTTTCTCAAGACGCAATCATCCTAATTACTTGGATATTCATCCTAGTGTTTCAGGATATCAGGCTACCAAACTTAGTCATTTTCAGGATCTCAAACATAAAGAATAACATGATGATTCATTTTTTTGTATTGCATATAGTTGACATTCTATGCTACTCATAAAGAATATTAATATTTTCTGTTCAACATGATGATTCATTTTTTTTTAAATACAAATTTTATCTTTTAGTTCCAAAATGAGGTTTAGGTGATATTTGAATAACAATAGCTAGCTTATTGGACCAACAAACATCCTATGTAATACAATTGGACTTTAAATATTTGAAGTAGCCATCTACAAATATCCATTCAAACATGGATTTATAATACAAGTATGGATGCCATCAATAAAAAAGATTTGTATTAACCAAATATCTATATAGGCATACATCAATATCTGTCGATATAAGTATAACATATATACAAAATAGCCATATAGGCTTACAAGAATGCCATATAGGCATACAATGTCAACTATGTACAATACAAAATATGTGTCCACAAATGCCATATAGGCATACAACAAAGGAACACAATAAAAAGTCATTCCCGTCTAGTTGGCGAAGAGAATAAATCACGGGCAGCCATTGATCTTCTAGGGGATGGAGATGCACATGTAGGTGGTCTACTATGAACCCGAGGGCTACTCCTCCTATTTAGTTCTTCTTGCATCTTTACCTGTTACAATAAAAAGTATAGACATTAATATATAGAAATTACATGTTATAAAAATGAAACATTTAACAAAATAATCACTTACCGCAAACATATAATCTATCTCCTCGCTTGCCTCAGTAGCAGGAATAGGCCCTGGTGATGTCAAGTCCTATAGAAACCATCCAGATAGAAATTAAACTTCAAATCAATAATCTTTTGATTTTTCAAAAATAGACAACTATAACAATGAATGTAAATTAAAATTTACTAATCTGCCTCATACCCCTGTCAATGCCATGGAGCTATGAATTGCAGAGGCCGCACCATGCTCCATTGCCCTCTGAACATGGGGAGGTGTCTCCACAGCCTGCATCATCTACAAATAAAACAACATTATTCAATTAAAAAAACTATAATAGTGATGCAAATCATGGCTCCTAACATACACACGCGTTCATCTAAACATGGAAGTGCACACAATAAAGCACACAAGTCACATACAAAAATCTAGTAAGTACAATTCATTCATTAAACTATTTATTTTATTACCTCCGTAAAACTTTGAAGGCCACCACCGCGGGCAGGTGTTGCTGTGAAATCTACAATATTACCCTATTCAACATCCAAAATTAGATATTAGAATACCATTCATATAATGATGCTATTCACATGTAATATTTATAATTGTTTACTAGTTACATACCCCGCCAGTAGATGATCTAGTGTAAAATGCAGGTGGCAAACCACTGAAAACTGCATCGATGCTATGACCCTAAAATTTCATTAAAATCATCAATTTAAATTAGTTAATCTTGCATTTCAAAAATAAAATTTAATAAATTAAATTCAATAAACTTGCTAATATTTACCTGAGTATCAAGGCCGAAAGTCTCACTCAGGAGGGTATCTATCATCACCATCTGCTCAGCTGCAGATGTAGCATGTGCACCTGCATCCTAACTATCCATGGGGTCATAACCACAGGCTGACCCACAAGTCTGACAAGTATGGGGTGGGACCCTACTCCTCGCACTGTCTCCCAAGCCACTCTGTGCTGCAGGACTGGCATGCACTATGATGCTCTAGGTCAAGGCACTAATGGACTGAAGTGTATCAATCTCAACACTCTCCTTCACAATGGAAGGGATAGAAACATGCTCATGGGCTGGTCTGTTGATTACTTGTCTCACTGGCAGCTGTGGGTCAACACGTGCCCCTGATCTATCTTGTGCTGACCCCCCACCTCTACCCTAGAAGTCTCGCATATCAAAATAGTTTGGCACTTTATTGAGGACAAACTTGCAGTAGAGTTTCCTCAAAAAGTATTGTGGGACTTCATTATTATTGCATGGATGATGGTCAAAAAACCATCCACCACCTCTGCCCAAAATTGTCCCTTATCGCTTGGTTGTTGCACCAATGGATAGGGAACCTCTTGCATGTAATGGGTGGAGGTTGATTTGTTTGTGGGTTTGTGAAAATAGAACACAAGTCTAATTTTGTGATTTGTAATTTTTTCACATCTTGATATGACAGCTTGTCTGCATAATAATCTCTAAACTCTCTCCTCTTATCCGTCCAACTAGCTATTTGCTTGCTAATTGAATCTACATTTGATAACATAGATTCAAAAGATTCAGCAAGCGTGGACCTATGCAAAGTTGAAGTGGAAGGATCTTTCAACCTTGCAATTATATCTTCAATTTCTTTTTTGTTGTTTTTAATTTGCCCCATTATATTTTCTTGTGTTCCAGGGGCATGTCGAGGAATGGATGGAGGAGGTTGTTGTTCTGCAGGTATTTCCTCCTCAGGATTTTGTGGATTTTGAGGAGGAGGAGGAGGAGGAGGTGCATTAATATTTCCTGACAATTAACGAAATATACATCAAAAATCAACTAAAACCTACCTATTTAGAAACAAATTCAAACAAAAAAATAAATATAACTCACTCCTTTGGCATGCTCGACGTTGTGGCGGCATTTTGGTGATGAATCGATAAGGTTTTTGTGTTGAATGGAGTTTTACAAAACATGAGCGCGCTTTCTAGGGTTTGCAAGCCGCGGGCATAGAGGAGAAGAAAGAAAGAAATAAAATGACAATAGAAACCTTTTTTTTATTTATAGCAAGTCATAATGCGAGCGCGTTATAACGTGTTCGCGTTATGACTTAATTTTTTTAAAAATTAATTTGGCCACTTTTTGGCCCCCCATCTTTTTGCACTTACCCATTCAACACAATAATACCAAGGAAAAAACAAAAATAACAGTGTCAAAGAAGGAATAAATTTCACAGCTTAACACAAACCCCAACTAAATTATTTACCAACACAAAAGACAACACTATAAAGTACAAATTAGTCCCTACCTCTTTTGTCTAGCACCTGAAAGGACAATTCCAAGTCCACAAATATCCTTTCTTCCTCCAGTTTACTTTTTACCACAACTCAGTAGATAAAATTACAATAGGTGATCCCCAGAGAATTATTGTAGGAGGTAAAAAATAGTTATAGTAGATGGTAAGAATATGCAGTTCCAGAAAGCTGAACAAAATTTTCCTTTTGACACATCTCCTGCTGAGAGGAACACTTCTCCTCTAGACCAAGACACTTGTTACTTTTAACTATAGTCTCCAACTCTCCCTCTCTAGCTCCTTACAACACACAACCCTTTTTTATGACTCATCAATCCTATTATTTTTGTCACCCTTTTTGGGGTAAAAATAAGAATTTCCAAAAATTAAATTTTTGTAATTTTTTTCCCTTCCAAAATGTGCCTAAACTATATTCTTAGATATTCAAAAATTATTATTATGGAAAAAGTGCCTTTTAATTATCTTGCACCCTTAATAAGAGGCTAACAAGATATAAAATAATTTAAGTCACACATCACATATAATCCATGTTACAAGAGACAACATACGACATGAGACAAAACACAACATATGACAACACATAATGTAACACAAACACAACATACGACAACACATAATGTAACACAAAGGACCTAAGTCTCTCTAAGTAGACTTGGTTGGCTCAACTAGTTGTTCACAATAGGGTCTCCATATATTTTCCCTATTTTCTACTGACTAGTAAGTACCTGCACACTCATTTCAAATGCCAGTTATTGCCACAAATAACATAGCCAAAGCAAACAACAATAAACATCAATTAATTAATCAATAACTTCTTTACTAAGCATATCTATAGCAAATCTTTATTTCAAATTGTAAGATCACAGTTTAAATATTGAATCATAACATCTCATCGTAAAGTAGATCTCTACTCAATATACCAAAATTAGTTAATATTTGTCCATAACCTATTCCTCATCATAACAATGGTTAATCACACCACCTTTGTGTATAGATAATCATTATGCATCTAAAAGAGTATATCAAAGCTCATGATCTAAACTAATGCTAACACAGGAAGTACAATGCCCTCTTGATAATTACAACATGATAAGAACAATGCATAGTAAGTCTTGTTGGAGTACAGACAGCACTGAGAGGGGGGTGAATCAGTGTTGTAGATTAAAAAACATTTCAATTGACTTCATATCAAAAGTTTGAAAAATAGTTGATAAATGCAAGAAACCAAACAATGTGGAATAAAGAACAAGATATTCAAGTATGGAAAACAAATGTACCATGCATCAAATGAGACCATAACGCAAATATTTCAGGAGTGGAAAACCCTCATGGGGTAGAAAAACCACTCAGTAAATGCCTCACTAGCTACAAAGGAATGTCACATTGACAAGTAGATTGTCTCACTGGCTCTTTTATACAATTTGCCTCACTGGCATAAACAACAAACATTTTGAGTGAATGGGTAAATACAAAGGGTTACTCTGTTTCTCTGAAGCACAACACTTCTTATGTCTTCCTTTGCATAATCATCTTACACATAATCATAAAAGAACATTATAGAGATAAACTCCTAATTACAATAACATGAAACCATCACTTTACAAAAAAGTATTTTCTCTTTTCATACACAACAAAATTCACTGATCCTTCTACAAACAAAATGATGGCAATGACACTAATCAATAAAAATACATCCTACTCTATGCATAAAACACATATGCTAAACCTCTACACTTGACTTATCATCTCTCTCATGGAATATTGACTTATCATCTCTCTAATGGAATATTTTGCAAGAATTCATTCCATTACAAACCTTATCTCCATCCTACCACTACTCTAATATTTGTCTTTTACTCTTCTTTCAAAACTTTTGCATTCTCTTGTCTCTACAACAAACAAAATCTGCCCCAATCATAAGTTATATCTCTGTATCCCATTTAGAATACAATCATTATTCAAATGATCTTGTAGATACTATCCTTTGCAAAATAGAATATGGTGCAGGAGCACCCCTTCAACAGGACCAACATACACAAGAGGGGGAAGAATAAGACTAATATAGTTTTAAAATTTCATGTTACCTTATGGCATCTTAAAAAATGTAACATTCTATATTGGCATTTCATTTTTGTAAACTCCAAGCTTGACATTTTTGACAATTTGGATTAAGGGAAGGATTAATCAATGTGTCTTAACATTAAGAGTTTTGCTGTCCCATGCAAAGCAGGTGTCATGTAATTGATTAGGGGCTTCTACCAATAATCTTGGTAAAATCAAAATCCTAGAAATAGAGAGGAATGTCGGTCTCTCACCATTGGGAAAGATAAATAGGAAAATCCTCTGAAATAGAGCGGGGGTGGTGTGTTTGGTTTTTTGTCAAATAGTTGAATGTGATTCTGAAACACTAAGAAAGAGGAATAGAAGTTCTGCAAGTGGTTTTCTTTCCAAATTTTGAATTCTATGTAGATACTCTGTGTAGAAATTCATTCGGTATAGGAATTGTGTATAATTTAGTTTAGTGTCTCTGTGGTCGAAATGACTAGATAAATCCATTCCACTAGTGGATTTCTGTGAAATCAATGGAATGGAATTGTAAATTAACTCCCTATTTTTGGTTATTCATTTGTCTGTTAAGTATGTTAGGATAGGAATTGCAGAACCCTTTCCAGAGAAAATCATCGTTAAGTAGGTGTATATACCGCATCTTCAGGGTGAATATTTTGTATGTATCTATCAATTGTGTCTGTATGTGCATCGATGAACAGTTCGGGTGTGAATACCAGTCAATAATGCATGTTTTGAAGACATCGACATAAGTTACATTCATGTCACCGACGAAGGAGGTATCGGTGTATTGGCAAAGAGGAATTGTGTTGGGCCGACGGTGAAAGTCTCACCGATGATAGCATTGGCCTAAGGCATCGGTGTGAAAAGGAACATCGGGAGAACTGTTGTAAGCTTCACCAATGAGAAGGGATCATGCCGATAGTAGAAGCATATTGGTGTATCAGCTTGGCGAAGTTAGGCCTCACCGATGTTGTTAGTCTCACTGACGAGTGTGATCCAAAGTGACATCAGTGAGAGATGCATTTTGAGAGATGTGTAGAATGTTCAGCCGATGGCTTAAGTCCAAAATCCACCGAGCCATCAGTTGAACATTCTACACATCTCCTGAAATGCATCTCTTGCCAATGTCACTTTAGACCACACTCGTCGGTAAGACTAACAACATCGGTGAGGCCTAACTTCGCCAAGCTGATACACCGATATGCTTCTACTGTCGGCGTGACCCCTTCTCATTGGTGAAGCTTACAATAGTTCTCCCGATGTTCCTTTTCACATCGATGCCTTAGGCCAATGCTATCATCGGTGAGACTTTCATCGTTAGCCCAACACAATTCCTCTTCGCCGATACACTGATACCTCCTTCATTGGTGACACGAATGTAACTTATGCCGATGTCTTCAAAACATGCATTATTGACTGGTATTCACACCTGAACTGTTCAGTGATGCACATACAGAGACAACTGACAGATACATACAAAATATTTACCCTAAAGATGCGGTATATACACCTACTTAATGATGATTTTCTCTGGAAAGGGTTCTGCAATTCCTATCCTACCATACTTAACAGACAAACAAATAACCAAAAACAGGGAGTTAATTTACAATTCAATTCCACTGATTTCGCAGAAATCCACCAGTGGAATGGATTTATCTAGTCATTTCGACCACAGAGACACTAAACTAAATTATACACAATTCCTATACCGAATGAATTTCTACACAGAGTATCTACACAGAATTTAGAATTTGGAAAGAAAACCACTTGCAAAACTTCTATTCCTCTTTCTTAGTGTTTCAGAATCACATTCAATTGTTCGACAAAAAACCAAAACACACCACCCCCGCTCTATTTCAGAGGATTTTCCTATTTATCTTTCCCAATGGTGAGAGACCGACATTCCTCTCTATTTCTGGGATTTTGATTTTACCAAGATTATTGGTAGAAGCCCCTAATCAATTACATGACACCTGCTTTGCATGGGACAACAAAACTCTTAATGTTAAGACACATTGATTAACAAAAGAGATACCAGAACACCAAAAATGGAACCTGATTCAGTAATGGAGTGGATAGACTCCTTGAATAATTTCTTTGAGATAGAAGAGATACCAGAACACCAAAGAGTGAAGATGGCTCAGTCCAAAATGAAAGGAGCTGCGCTGACTTGGTGGAATTTCATCCAAGATGACAGGGTGAAAGAGGGAAAGAACAGAGTTGCAACATGGAAGAGAATGATGGCATTGGTGAAGGAGGCTTATGTTCCATTGGATTACAATATCCAATTACATAAGAGGAAACAAAATTTGAAGCAAAAGGAGCTAGATGTTAGCTCATACACAGAAGAATTCATGAAGCTGTGTGTAAAAACAAAGGTAAGGGAAGGTGAGGAAGAGAAGGTAGCAAGATACCTCAATGGATTGAGGTTCAACATCCATGAAGATCTAAATCTACATAATCCAGATACAGTTCAGAAATGTTACCAATTGGCAGTCAAAGTGGAAGAAAAATTAAAGAGAAGGCATGAGCAAAACAATAAAGGAAGAGGAAAACAGCAGAGAGAAGGAAGAAGTCCTTTTAGAGGTAGAGGATTTGGATCCCAAAGTGAATCCAACCAAGAGAACAGGAGAGGAGACAACAGTCAGAACCAAGGAGGAAGCTACAATCAAAGGGCAAACTTCAGGGGTAGAAGACTACCATTTAGAGGAAGATCTCAGGGCAGAGGACCTATCAGATGTTACAATTGCAATCAAGAAGGCCATATAGCCAGTAGATGTCCAACAAAGGCAACAAGTTCAATAGGAGAAAAGAGGATCAATCTGATCCAAGAATCTGATTGTCAAAGAGTAGCAAGCTCAAGTACAAATCAAAGTGTGAATGCTCCTGACAGTTATGGGTATCCTGAGAATGGAGAATCTTTGATGATTAGGAGAGCAATGACCACCATGAAGGTGCCTGGGAATGAACTTCCACAAAGGAAGTCTCTCTTTAGAACTACTTGCAAGGCAGGAGGAAAGGTATGTAAAGTTCTGATTGACTCTGGATCTACTGAGAATTTTGTATCCATTGAGATGGTAGAAAAGCTTAAGCTTAGGAGACTGCCACATCCTTGCCCATATAAAATTTCATGGCATACCCAAGGTTAGCAAACAGTTGTAGAAGAACAGGCTTGGGTAGAATTTCAGATTGGCCCATGCAAGGATAGGCTATTGTTTGACATTGCCAAGATGGATGCTTGCCATCTCCTATTTGGAAGACCATGGTAGTATGATTTGAAAGCATACCATGATGGAGTTAGGAACACCTATTCCATCACCAAGAATGGTAAGGTGATAGAATTGATACCATTAATGGAGAATGAGGTGGAATCAAAAGGAAAAGAAGTTAAGGTGATGATGGTAGAAGGTAAACAATTCATGAAGGGGATAGGAGAAGAAGGAGCAGTTACATATGCTCTAATTCCTTGCCTGAAGGTGAACAAGGAATAGTAGCAAGAAGTCAAGGGAGAGAAGAGACAAAAATTCATAGACCCAGCTGTCCAAGAGCTATTAGACAAGTACAAAGGCATTATCTTTGATGGGATGCCAAGTTCCCTACCACCTATAAGAGACATTAGCCATTGTATAGATCTGATCCCAGGATCTACACTTCCAAACAAAGCAGCATATAAGCTCACTCTAGATTAGAATATAGAGCTAGCAAGGCAAATTGAAGAGTTGTTGAAGACATGCCTAATTGGCAAAAGTTTAAGCCCATGTGCAGTATCGGCTGTACTCGCACCAAAGAAAGAAGGTACTTGGAGACTTTGCACTGATTCAAGGGCTATCAACAAGATAACAATCAGGTATAGATTCCCAATCCCTAGGATAGAATATTTACTTGATTGTTTAGGAGGTGCTAAATACTTTACCAAAATAGATTTAAAGAGTGGCTATCATTAGATTAGGATTAGACCTGGTGATGAGTGGAAAACTACATTCAAGACTAATGAGGGATTATATGAGTGGAAGGTCATGCCTTTTGGTTTGTCCAACGCCCCTAGTACCTTCATGAGATTGATGAATGAGGTCTTGAGAGAATTCATAGGTAAATTTGTCATAGTATATCTAGATGACATCCTGATTTTCAGTAATATGAGGGAAGAACACCTCATCCATATAGACTTAGTTCTCAAAAGGTTATATGAAGAGCAGCTAAGGATCAATTTAGCAAAGTGTCTGTTTATGCAGGAAGAGATCATCTACTTGGGATTTGTTATCTCACATAACAAACTGAAAATGGATCAAGAAAAGGTAAGTGCCATATTGTCTTGGCCAACTCCCAAAACCTTGAATGATGTTAGAAGTTTCCATGGATTAGCAACCTTTTATAGTAAGTTTATAAAGGGATTTAGTCATATTTGTGCACCCATGCTTGACACCATAAAGGGAGGACAGAAGTGCAAGTTTACATGGACAAAGGAGGCAGATAATTCCTTTGAAACATTGAAGAAGAAGGTGGTAGAGCAGCCAATTCTTGCATTTCCTGACTTCAGCAAGATTTTTCAAGTAGAATGTGATGCAAGTCATATTGCAATTGGAGCAGTACTCAGCCAAGAAGGTAGGCCTATTGCATTCTTCAACGAGAAATTAAATGATGCCAAGAAGAGGTACTCATCCTATGATTTGGAGATGTATGCTCTAGTCCAGTCACTCAAGAAATGGAGGCATTACTTGATGCCCAAAGAATTCATAGTGTTCATAGATAATCAGGCCCTCAATTTCATAAATAGTCAAGAGAAGCTGAACCATAGACACATGAAGTGGGTGGAAACTCTGCAAGCTTTCACTTTCACACTCAAGCACAAGAAAGGGGTTAAGAACAAAGTAGCAGATGCTTTAAGCAGGAGAGTTCTGACCATTAATCAGATCCAATTGGAGAGTGTTGGGATTGATTCTTTGAAGACAATGTATGATGATGATGGAGACTTTGGAGAGATCTACAAGGTATGTACTTCTTTTGGAGACAAATATCATGTTGAGTTTTCTAAATTTCTGATCCAAGATGGATTACTTTTCAAGGGTGGACAACTATGTATTCCAAGATGTTCTATGAGACTGAATATTATTCAAGAGAAACATTCTGGAGCTATGGCAGGACATTTTGGTCTTGATAAAACTCTAGATCTTGTGAAGAGGCATTACTATTGGCCTAAGTTATAGTCAGATGTGAGAAAATTTGTGGAAGCATGTGTAATATGTCAGAAAGCCAAAGGAAGATCCACAAATGCAGGTTTGTATCAGCCATTACCCATTCCTTCTAGGCCATGGGAGAGCATAAGCATGTATTTTGTACTAGGTTTGCCTAGGACAAGGAAAGGATATGATAGTGTTTTTGTGGTAGTAGACAGATTCAGTAAAATGGCACATTTCTTGCCATGTAAAACCACTTGTGATGCTTCATATGTTGCTGATTTGTTTTTCAAAGAGATAGTGAGGATACATGGTTTTCCATTGACCATAGTATCAGACAGAGATGTGAAGTTTATTGGTCACTTCTGGAGAACCCTTTGGAAAAAGCTTGGAACCAATTTGCCCTTCTCATCAGCCTACCATCCTCAAACAGATGGGCAGACTGAAGTTGTTAACCGTTCATTGGGTAATCTACTTAGGTGTTTAACCAGGCAACATGGAGAGAAATGGGATAATATCCTCCCACAAGCAGAATTTTCCTATAATGACACCATTAATAGGAGTACAGGAAAGTCACCTTTTCAGATAGTGTATGGAATTCATCCAAGGGGTATTCTAGAGTTGAGAGATCTACCTATAGGAGAGCCTATTAGTGCAGTTGTTGAAGCTTTTGCTTTAGCTATCAAAGAAGTACATGATTAGGTCAAGAACCAACTTTACCAAACTACAATGAAGTACAAAACATATGCTGACAAAAAGAAAAGAGATTTATAGTTTGAAATTGGAGATTTGGTGTGGGTAAATCTGAAGAAGGAGAGGCTCCCCAAAGGTAAGTATACCAAGATAATGTAGAGGAAGATTGGACCATGTCAGATTTTAAAGAAGTGTGGGCAGAATGCATATGAGATCCAACTTCCTCCTGATCTTGGATTGTCACCCATTTTTAATGTATGTGATTTGACTCCATACAAGCCAAATGCAGATGTAGAACCAGAACCATTGCAGGTTGCAGCAGATGATGATATTCCTAAGCATGATCCACCAAAATTGAAGCATATCTTAGACTCACGAGTGATCAAGAAGACCAGGAACAAAGAATACCTAGAATATTTGGTGACTTGGCAAGGGAAACCAGATTCAGAGGCTGTTTGGATGACTGCAGATCAGATTTCAAATCATGGTACAGACCTCCAAACTCTGATCTCAAAGGGGCTTGAGATCTCTTCTCCCAGGGACTATGGTGCAGGAGCACCCCTTCAATAGGACCAACATACACAAGAGGGGGAAGAATAAGACTAATATAGTTTTAACATTTCATGTTACCTTATGGCATCTTAAAAAATGTAACATTCTATATTGGCATTTCATTTTTGTAAACTCCAAGCTTGACATTTTTGATAGTTTGGATTAAGGGAAGGGTTAATCAATGTGTCTTAACATTAAGAGTTTTGTTGTCCCATGCAAAGCAGGTGTCATGTAATTGATTAGGGGCTTCTACCAATAATCTTGGTAAAATCAAAATCCCAGAAACAGAGAGGAATGTCGGTCTCTCACCATTGGGAAAGATAAATAGGAAAATCCTCTGAAATAGAGTGTGGGTGGTGTGTTTTGGTTTTTTGTCGAACAGTTGAATGTGATTCTGAAACACTAAGAAAGAGGAATAGAAGTTCTGCAAGTGGTTTTCTTTCCAAATTCTAAATTCTGTGTAGATACTCTGTGTAGAAATTCATTCGGTATATGAATTGTGTATAATTTAGTTTAGTGTCTCTGTGGTCGAAATGACTAGATAAATCCATTCCACTGGTGGATTTCTATGAAATCAGTGGAATGGAATTGTAAATTAACTCCCTGTTTTTGGTTATTCGTTTGTCTGTTAAGTATGGTAGGATAGGAATTGCAGAACCCTTTCCAGAGAAAATCATCGTTAAGTAGGTGTATATACCGCATCTTCAGGGTGAATATTTTGTATGTATCTGTCAGTTGTGTCTGTATGTGCATCGCTAAATAGTTCAGGTGTGAATACCAGTCAATAATGCATGTTTTGAAGACATCGGCATAAGTTACATTCATGTCACCGACGAAGGAGGTATCGATGAAGAGGAATTGTGTTGGGCCGAGGGTGAAAGTCTCACCAATGATAGCATTGGCCTAAGGCATCGGTGTGAAAAGGAACATTGGGAGAACTGTTGTAAGCTTCACCGATGAGAATGGGTCACGCTGACAGTAGAAGCATATCGGTGTATCAGCTTGGCGAAGTTAGGCCTCACCAATGTTGTTAGTCTCACCGACAAGTGTGGTCCAAAGTGACATTGGTGAGAGATGCATTTCAGGAGATGTGTAGAATGTTCGGCCAATGGCTTAAGTCTTATCGACGAAAGCAGTGAGAAGATGTCATCGACGTGACTGGTTCACATTAGCCAGAGGTTAGGAGACACCGCCGATGATAAAGGTCACACCGACAGTGGATATCCGTAAGAGATTTGCTATCGGAGGGCAAGTGGAATGTTTCACCGACAGAGGTGGTCATGCTGATAGATGCGAGAAGATGGGAACAAAGGTTCCGTTGGGGTGAGATGTGTATCGGCATAAGATTTAGAGAGGGAGCTGATACGTGTATGTCTTGGCAACAAGGTGTTTGGTGTCGACGTGAGTGGGGTATCAAGGAGACTTCCCGTGGCTAGACTGACAACATAAGTGTTGCCGATAGGCAACTTAGTCAAGGGTGGTAACCGTTGGCAGAGGTGCATCAGCGTAACATGAACATCAGAGGATGGGAGAAAAGTCTGACCGAAGAAATGTGTCTGGCTGAGAAGGAAGTCTTTGTTAGGTGTATCGGCATGAGATTTGCATCAGTTGTAGAAGTTCAGAGTCACGACGAAGGCAGAGTCTCATCAATGGTTAGCACATTGGTGTGAGGTGAAGGCGTCAGCAGGAGATTCCAGGAGTTCACCGATAGTGGGAGTCCCACCGATAGGTGAAAAGGAGAGTATTTTTTGATAAGGAATTTGGGCGTCGGTGAGAGTGGTGAGAGGTCAGACCGATAGGCGATACCCTGCTGATAGGCAAATAAAATGAAACCCCCATCGATGTGACATGGGTATCAGTGTGAGATGCATTAGAGGTTGCCGATAGTGGATGTGTTATCGATGGAAGAGTGAAAGGTCTGTTTCAGTGAGACTTCTAAGTTATCTTGCTGATACATACTATAATGGCTATTTTGTGGGTTTGAATGGGTTTTTCAACCTGTTTATAAGCTTCTACTATGTGCCTCTACATCAGAATACACACACAATCTTCATATGTTGTATATATACTCGTAGGTCTCTATAGAACACACACATCCAACTCTCATATTCTCATTCATCACATTATGCCTCTATTTAATTTTCTTGGCCATCTATAATTTCCTTGCAAAACTCCATTCAATCATTAGCTACTCTTCACTTTACTTTTCATACTGCACATTAGTACATAGATATGTCTTTGTATATCATTACAAACCAAGTATGACATCATAAACTGTTACACCAAGAGAGAAAATAATTTCTTTGGCCATTCAACAACATAATTTTCACCTCTTTTCTGACAATCTGCACACTATATTCAACATATTCCTTAAAAAATGTGGTAATTGTATCTTTGCATGTTGGTATAGTCTTCACAAACACATAGCAACAACCAAAAACCAAAGAAACATCAAATACTTTTCACTATAAAAAAATCTGGCCCTTTGTCGATGAATAGAATAGGAAAAATTAGTCTTTCTTCCTTAAATAGAAAAAGCCCATCAAGTTTAGCTACATTAAGTGTCCATTGATCTTCTAAAAAGAATTTAAAATGCCATTGTTTGATGCACTATTCATGTCATCTTACCTTTTATCTTGGACCACATGATCATATCTCCAGCTTAAAACATTAAGAATACTTTGAAATGACCTTCAATTGTTGGTGGCCCTAGATTATTGGGGCCAGTCACCTGACAACCAAACAACCCTCAATTGCAACTTAAGTTACTATATAACTTGATCAATAGGTCAATTCACAATTAGAAAAAAAGTACTTGACATTCAACCTAGGGCTTTTTGAATGGGCTTTAGGACCTTTGAGTTAGGGTTTTGTTTTATACAAAAAAATAGTGTCTTGGATACTTAATAGGATTTGAAGATTTTATCATTAGGTAACAAACCCTAAATACAAATTTCCTTCATTAATGAAAGATTGTAAAGGTAGAAGGATATGTCTATATAAAGGAATTTAGGCTTAAGACAAATAGAATATTTGTTTAGGATTTAAAATCCTAAACCCTAACACAATGAATTTTTTTTTTCTAAGCACCTATACTGCCAAGATCTCTGTAGACAAACATGAAGACATGAACACTATGAATACAATACCTCCTGATATAAGATCTCTACACATGAATAGTCAGTCAATAGAAACTCTTAAACATCTATGACATCAAAGCACCAACATCCTGAATAACATGAAGTAGCAACAATCTTGGAAATTTTGGATGGATGACAACATGAGTTAAACCCTAACCATGAATAAAACAATATATGCAACATGATCATAATCTGACTGAGTAATAGATATATGATTGATCACATTTATAAGATTTCTTTCTCTGAAGGATAAGACTTGAGGAAGATATGATTCCATTGTCATCCACAATTCCTTGAAAGCACCACACCACATAATAACATTCTGATCAGCCATAGTATAAATCCATGAGCACCATTGTCATCAACATGTCTTAAGAGAATTGAACACCAACACATCCTTGAACCAAGCATCAACTTGACATCATGACATCAAGCACACTACATAACCAAACATGAATATGCACTAATTTGACATCAATGACAAGACAACAAAGATGCCAAACATAACAAACTCCCCCTTTTTGGCAATAAATGGCAAAGACTGCCCTTTAATATAGTCAAAGAAAGAATGACTTCATACCTTTGTCTGCAGACAGTATAAAACATGAAATTTAATTTGACAATATATTGCTACACCAACTGTATTCAATACTATCCTCATATTGTAAGATCTACACCAACTTTTGACATTTGTCCTTTGTCCTCTTACTTTAGTTTGCGCCAACATGGAGAGGAAATAAAATGAAATACAGTCCAAAATGTGTCCTTTCTATAACCTGCAGTCAATACACATAACTCTAATATGAAATACAATTGAAACTATGTCCTTTCTACAATTTTCAATCAAGACATATAACTGTGATATGAAATATTTTGTCAAAGTATTCATAAGATTTTTGTCTATCTTTTGAGTTAGATTGAATGCCATATCAAAACATAAAAAGAACTTGAAAAAATTCTGTCCAAACCATGTTCATTTCATGCTACCCCAACAACTTAAAAACCATGTTCATTTCATGTTGCCCCTGCTACTCAGGACAACTACCCTACTATTCCAAACACCAAACCATGAAGAAATGATGCCCTTGTTGTTCCAAACTTCAATGAACAAAGATACTATCCTACAACTTATCATGGCTACCCTGCAAGTTTATGAAAACTTTGAAAATAAAAATAATAACATTGATTGGATTTCAAGACTTTATATATAAACAACTACTCCATCATGATCAAACATGCTACTCTGATCAAGGCTGCCCTAATGTCTGCCCTGCAAGTCTGCCACACTACACTAACATAAAAAATAAGCAATCTCAAGATTGTCATGAACCCACAACCAACTGACTGCATTATAGTCCTACACAAAGTACATATCACCAAATTTCTGAGTTCATCTATTAACAAGATTGTCTTCAAGGATTAGATCATAGTGATGTTGAGAGAGATAGAGATCACTTAGAAGCATCACTAAGCATGGATCACTGTCAAGATTATTGTTCCAAAACCATTATGCATATTCATTGTAATTTTCAAGAACACAACAAGATTAAGACAACATTGTCAAATACTGTGAAGAACAAGGTAACAGATGTCAAGATACACCAATCACTGTTACTACCATAGTGCAATCCACATATTGTATTGTCACCTAAGTTATTCACAAAGATCTATTTGATGAATGAATTGATGTATCACTGTAACCTCTATCATACAAAACTTTGATCAAGCTCTATTACTGCACAAGAACCTTCCAAACAACTTCCATAAGCACCACTATCATAGGATAGTCTACAAGCAAGATAATCACTGTCATAACTTCACTTTCACTTCAAAATGACATGACTGTCATTGCAATTCATAAAATGTACCAAATAATGAATGACTACACTTCAAGCTGACTAGACTTCAAGCACTGCACTTTAAGAATAGTAAACATAAGAAACATAAGAAGAACTATGGCAAACTTGCTTCTAAAGCTTCAATTAGGAGGGATAGAAATAATCTAGCAAGATAAATCTATCATAACTGTCATGAAAGTAGAGGACCACTGCACTAACAAACAAGAATGGATGACTATAATCATAAGACAAATCATAGCATAAAGTGCACAAACAATCGTAAAAACCAAAACCATGACAAAGAGCACTAAATGCACCAACAAGAGCATAAAAGCACTACCCTGACTATATTAGATTATTATCAATGCAACCAATGGAATGTTACCACTATTTCCATTGTGACTGATAAGCATTTAAACCCTGTGCCCTGTTTTACACCTATCCTAGTCCTCTGCATCTTGTATCATGATCAGAAGTATGTCATTACTAAAACCTAGAAGAGGGGGCAGATCACTTGGAACTTTTGCATTTATCATGATGTCAACCATTGATCTCAAAATTGGAACACTGTCATTGTTTTCTTCAAAAAATTCTTTACCTTTCACACTGTAATGAGTTTATGGTGTTGCCTTTTGACTTATACAAGACAAACTAAGACTATCCTTTTGATCTTCATGAGAGATTGTGGATTCATTTAATCTTACAAGAGACATACCTGTAAACTCTTCAAAGAATGATCATATATGGGTCCCTCAAACTAATTTGAAGCAACATTAAACTACTCATCTTTGTCATCTTAGATGATTACCAACAATGACAACTATATCTCCTTTAGTTAATCTCCTGATGAGATATATCAGTTATGCATGTCTAATCAAATTTACACTCAACACTTCTCAAGTGCTACATATGGGGCTGAAAGATAACACATTAACTAACTCCCCCTCAACTTCATGCTTCTCTTTATGCACTTACGAATGGAACTTGTGCAGCATGCCCAAGTTCAGATTCTTTCTTTTCCTTTTCTTGTTTCTCTCTCCAAACTTCTATGGTCCTTATTTTCTTATGATGGCTAAATAGTTTCACCATATTAGTCTTACAGAATATTTCTTTATGTCCAAACTTATGACACCTATAGCATCTGATTTTAGGCCCAATAGAAGGAATAAATGCATATTCTCTTGATATCCAACAATTTCTTTCTATGTGACCAGCTTGATTGCATTTGTAACACACAATTTTGTAACTTTGATTTGAAGACTTAATAGGACCTTTCGTCTTATTCCACTCTAAACAATAACTTGCTTGAGTTTTACAATTCCTAGCTCTATGGCCATAAACATGACATCAATAAAAATAACCATGAAATTGAGAATAAATGTACCTCATTGTTTACTTGGTGGTTAGACATCTTGTGGACTTGATTAACCTTCCTCTTTGATCTTTTGGAGCAGCAGTATGATAATTTAAGTCTATCTTCTTCTAAGTGTGTTTCTTTCTTTGGAACACTCTCCTTCAAAACCTAGACCAGTAGTGTCCTTGTAATGCTTTTTTTTTCTCAACATATCATTTAACTTGTTTGTGCTTTCTTTAAATTTTAGACTCTTTTCCAATTGCTTCCTAATATCCTTAAGATATTTCCTTAAAGAGACTATTTCTCTTTCAAGCTTTTGACATTCAACTATTTTAGCTTCCAAATCAGACTTTGTTACATTAGCTATCCTCTTACCTTCCTCAACCTCTATCTTTAGAATGATAATCAATTTATCTGATTCACCAACTTGACTCCTAAAGTTTATAATTAGATTTCTTGCCTCTTCAAGGTCTGAAACAACTTTGTCCTTAGAGTCCTTTTTTTGTTTAAGCCCCAACTCTAATCTCCGCTTCTCCTTTCTAAATTGTTTGATTTGATCTAAGGCACACAATAGTTCACCTTCTAAGTCAACTTCACAATCATTTTCATCAAACTCCTATCCATCTTCATTCATAAAAAGGTCTTCTTCTTTATCATCAATCTCGACAAAAAAATCATCTTTTCTTTCATCATTCAGGGGAGACTCATGCAACAACTCATCACATGACATGACTGGGGTTTGTTGTTCAACCTTTTGCTTGGCTTTTTTCTTTTCTCTATTTCTTTTACTCTTTCCCATGGTACTCCACTATTAGGACCTACCCAAGCCAGTTAGACTTCTATATGAAACCTGGGCTCTAATACCACTTGTTGGAGTACAAACAATACTGAGAGGGAGGGGGGGCGAATCAATGTTGTAGATAAAAAACAATCAAATTGACTTCTTATCAAAAGCTTGAAAAACAACTAATGAATGCAAGAAACCAAACACTATGGAATAAAGAACAAGATATTCAAGTATGGAAAAAAATGTACCATGCATCAAATGAGACCATAACACAAAGATTTCAAAACTGGCAAACCCTCATGGGGTAGAAAAACCACTCAATAAATGCCTCACTAGCTTATTCAAAACACACCTCATTGGCTACAAAAGAATGTCTCACTGCCAAGTAGATTGCCTCACTGGCTCTTTTATACAATCTATCTCACTGGAATAAACAACAAACATTTTGAATGAATGGGTAAATATAGAGGGTTACTCCATTTGTCTGAAGCACAACACTTCTTATGTCTTCCTTTGCATAATCATCTTGCACATCATCATAAAAGAACATCATAGAGATAAACTCCTAATTACAATAAAATGAAACCATCACTTTACAAAAAAATATTTTCTCTTTTAATACATAACAATTCACTGATCCTTCTGCAAACAAAATGATGGAAATCACACCAATAAAGAAGAATACATCCTACTGTATGCATAAAACACATATGCCAAACCTCTGCACTTGACTTATCATCTCTCTCATGGAATATTTTGCAAGAAGTCATTCCATTACAAACCTTGTCTCCATCCTACCATTGCACTAATATCTGTCTTTGACTCTTCTTTCAAAACTTGTACATTCTCTCGTCTCTACAACAAAGAACATTTGCCCCAATCATAAGTTCTATCTCTGTATCCCATTTAGAATACAATCATTATTCAAATGATCTTGTAGATACTGTCATCTGCAACACATAATACACACACAATCTTCATATGTTGCATATATACATGTAGGTCTCTCAAGAATACACACATCCAACTCTCATATTCTCATTCATTACATTATGCCTCTAATTAATTTTCTTGGCCATCTACAATTTCCTTGTAAGACTCCATTCAATCATCAGCTACTCTTCACTTTACTTTTCGTACTGCATATTAGCACATAGATATGTCTCTGTATATCATTACAAACCAAGTCTTACATCATAAACTATTACACCAAGAGAGAAAATAATTTCTCTGGCCATTCAACAATATAATTTTGACCTCTTTTCTAACAATCTACACACTATACTCAACATATTCCTTAGAAAAATGTGGTAATTGTTATCTCTATATGTCAGTATTGTTGGCAAGAGACACTATGTGGCTGTCATGCCCACATTCCCCATGCGGTCACAACATGCATCACACATGTCATGTCCACATGTGTCATGCAGTCATGACACGAAATATCAAAAAAATTTCCCACGCTTCCCTAGAAACCCCCTCGCACACGTGAGCGTGCTTGGTGGCGAATGCTTAAGGTGTAAACAATATAGTTGTCAGCGGGGTAATACACACACATGCGTACACCCAAATGCAAGAAGGCCAACAAGGGGGTCTTTGCGACATGGTTGACATCACTACAATGGTTAAACTTACCAAACTGCTAAACCCTAGATTCTGAGAAAATCTGACAGCATAACGCCTCACAGGCGTGAGTGGGATTTATTACACTAACACTAATCTTAAACGGAGTCTCCTGATAGGGTTAACAAATTTCCTACAACTCCCTAATTACAATGAATTTACAGTTGATCCCATTAATGGATCATTCTTCAACAAAGCCCGATCATCTGTTCTCTTTCCCATTTTTTGAAATTTAATATTAATTTCTCCTCCTTTTGATTTTAGCATTTTCAACAAAGCTTGTTCATTTTCCCTCTCTTCTATTTCTCTGAAATTTAATTTTGATTGTATTTCTATCACATTCTCTTTCCTATTTTGTAGGTTTCTTTATGTTTATCCTTCTTTTCTTCATGTTCTCTATCAATCAGAGTTATCACTGCATCCTTTACATTATTCCTAATTTCTTGGTAGACCTGATCACTTAACAGGGTTTACTAACTTCGCTTGACACAGTCTCCTAGGTTTCCATTCTGGTTTAATTCAATGTTTGAATTAATTTTGACAATTAACTTGTTCCTAATCAGGATTAACGGTAGGTCAAACTTACTTAGTTCTCTTAGCCCATTCCAGAAATACCGCGCATTTTCTCCTCTTTCTTTTTCAAGGTTAACTTTTCTTTCTCTTTCTCTCTCTTTTTCTCAATTGGACGTTTACTCAACTGACGTTTTCTCAATCTTCCGGTTTAGTTTTCGACGGCCTCATATGAAATGCATATGATGGGTTAATTGCATTTATATAGATATGCATATCTATATAAATGCAATTAACCCATCATATGCATTTCATATGAGGCCATCGAAAACTAAACCGGAAGATTGAGAAAACGTCAGTTGAGTAAACGTCCAATTGAGAAAAAGAGAGAGAAAGAGAAAGAAAAGTTAACCTTGAAAAAGAAAGAGGAGAAAATGCGCGGTATTTCTGGAATGGGCTAAGAGAACTAAGTAAGTTTGACCTACCATTAATCCTGATTAGGAACAAGTTAATTGTCAAAATTAATTCAAACATTGAATTAAACCAGAATGGAAACCTAGGAGACTGTGTCAAGCGAAGTTAGTAAACCCTGTTAAGTGATCAGGTCTACCAAGAAATTAGGAATAATGTAAAGGATGCAGTGATAACTCTGATTGATAGAGAATGTGAAGAAAAGCAGGATAAACATAAAGAAACCTACAAAACATGAAAGAGAATGTGATAGAAATACAATCAAAATTAAATTTCAAAGAAACAGAAGAGAGGGCAAATGAACAGGCTTTGTTGAAAATGCTAAAATAAGGAGGAGAAATTAATATTAAATTTCAGAAAATGGGAAAGAGAACAGATGATTGGGCTTTGTTGAAAAATGATCCATTAATGGGATCAACTGTAAATTCATTTTAATTAGGGAGTTGTAAGAAATTTGTTAACCTTATCAGGAGACTCCATTTAATATTAGTGTTAGTGTAATAAATCTCACTCATGCCCGTCAGGCGTTATGCTGTCAGATTTTCTCAGAATCTAGGGTTTAGTAGTTTGGTAAGTTTAACCCTTGTAGTGACGTCAACCATGTCACGAAGACCCCTTTGTTGGCCTTCTTGCGTTTGGGTGTGCGCACATGTGCGTATTACCCCACTGACAACTGTACTATTTACGCCTTAAGTGTTCGCCACTGGGCACGATCACGCGTGTAAGGGGGTTTCTAGGGAAGCGTGGGAAATTTTTTTGATATTTCATGTCATGACCACATGACACATGTGGACATGACACGTGTGATGCGTGTTGTGACTGCATGGGGAATGTGGGCATGACATTTGGTATCAGAGCCAAGTTTCAATCTTGGGACCTGTGGGCCCATAACCCACAGGTCCCAAGATCGCATCACAAGTGTCATGTCCACATGTGTCATGTGGTCATGACATGAAACATCAAATTTTTTTCCCACACTTCCCTAGAAACCCCCTTGCACGCGTGAGCATGCTCGGTGACGAATGCTTAAGGCGTAAATAGTATGTAGTTGTCAGTGGGGTAATACACACACATGTGCACACCCAAACGTAAGAAGGCCAACAAGGGGGTCTTCGCGACATGCTTGACATCGCTACAAGGGTTAAACTTACCAAACTACTAAACCCTAGATTTTGGGAAAATCTGACAGCATAACGCCTCACGGGCGTGAGTGGGATTTATTACACTAACACTAATCTTAAATGGAGTCTCCTGATAGGGTTAACAAATTTCCTACAACTCCCTAATTACAATGAATTTACAGTTGATCCCATTAATGGATCATTCTTCAACAAAGCCTGATCATCTGTTCTCTTTCCTATTTTCTAAAATTTAATATTAATTTCTCCTCCTTCTGATTTTAGCATTTTCAACAAAGCCTGTTCATTTGCCCTCTCTTCTATTTCTCTGAAATTTAATTTTGATTGTATTTCTTTCACATTCTCTTTCCTGTTTTGTAGGTTTCTTTATGTTTATCCTGCTTTTTTTCACGTTCTCTATCAATCAGAGTTATCACTGCATCCTTTACATTATTCCTAATTTCTTGGTAGACCTGATCACTTAACAGGGTTTACTAACTTCGCTTTACACAATCTCCTAGGTTTTTGTTCTGGTTTAATTCAACATTTGAATTAATTTTGATAATTAACTTGTTCCTAATCAGGATTAACGGTAGGTCAAACTTACTTAGTTCTCTTAGCTCATTTCAGAAATACTGCGCATTTTCTCCTCTTTGTTTTTCAAAGTTAACTTTTCTTTCTCTTTCTCTCTCTTTTTCTCAATTGGACGTTTACTCAACTGACGTTTTCTCAATCTTCCGGTTTAGTTTTCGACGGCCTCATATAAATGCATATGATGGCTTAATTGCATTTATAAAGATAATGCAATTAAGCCACCATATGCATTTCATATGAGGCTGTCAAAAATTAAACCGGAAGATTCAGAAAACGTCAGTTGAGTAAATGTCTGATTGAGAAAAAGAGAGAGAAAGAGAAAGAAAACTTAACCTTGAAAAAGAAAGAGGAGAAAATGCGCGGTATTTATGAAATGGGCTAAGAGAACTAAGTAAGTTTGACCTACCATTAATCCTGATTAGGAACAAGTTAACTGTCAAAATTAATTCAAACGTTGAATTAAACCAGAACGAAAACCTAGGAGACTGTGTCAAGCGAAGTTAGTAAACCCTGTTAAGTGATCAGGTCTACCAAGAAATTAGGAATAATGTAAAGGATGCAGTGATAACTCTGATGGATAGAGAACGTGAAGAAAAGTAGGATAAACATAAAGAAACCTACAAAACAGGAAAGAGAATGTGATAGAAATACAATCAAAATTAAATTTTAGAGAAACGGAAGAGAGGGCAAATGAACAGGCTTTGTTGAAAATGCTAAAATTAGAAGGAGGTGAAAGTAATATTAAATTTCAAAAAATGGGAAAGAGAACAAATGATTGCACTTTGTTGAAGAATGATCCATTAATGGGATCAATTGTAAATTCATTGTAACTAGGGAGTTGTAGGAAATTTTTTAACCCTATCAGGAGACTCCATTTAAGATTAGTGTTAGTGTAGTAAATCCCACTCACGCCCGTGAGGCGTTATGCTGTCAGATTTTCCTGGAATCTAGGGTTTAGTGGTTTGGTAAGTTTAACCCTTGTAGCAATGTCAACCGCGTCGTGAAGACCCCCTTATTGGCCTTCTTGCGTTGGGGTGTGCGTATTACCCCCATGACAACTGTATTGTTTACGCCTTAAGCATTTGCCACCGAGCATGCTCATGCATGCGAGGGGGTTTCTAGGGAAGCGTGGGAAATTTTTTTGATATTTCGTGTCATGACCACATGACACATGTGGACATGACACGTGTGATGCATGTTGTGACCGCATGGGGAATGTGGGCATGACAGTGGCTTCATGAGTGTCGTCATTGATGGCAACAAAGTCCATCCCACACATCCACAGCACATAGTATGTCTATATCGGAAGACAAACTGAAGAGTGTTTTGGTCCAGTGAGCAAGAATAGAGCATGTAGCAGGTCCGACAATTAGGTTCAGATCTCTTCGATGGTGTAACTAAGCAAGTTGTGGACTTGGACAAGTCAAGAGGAGTACCATGACTACTACATTCCAGAGATTGAGGTGATGAATGAGTGAAAAGATATGAGCATCTAAGTGTTGGGTTCCTGACAGGCAGAGTAGAGTGAGGAAGAACTAACCAGCAGAGCATCAGACTTTAATCTGGATGAGAAACTGATGGTGATCAATCTTTTTGAGGGATCATTCATGGTAGGCCGACATGATTGATGACTTCCAGGTCTATGTCTTTGATACACATCACATATTAAGCATTGATTCAGCTGACAGATCAGTGTTTAGTAAAAATCTTGAATATTCTGGTTGCCAACTAGAAAGATGTTGAAATCCTTGATGTGGATATATATATACTAGATTGATTTCGGTATGAAGTGGCGTGTTGAGTGACATAGTGTGCGAGAAAAGGAAGATAGAAGTGTGGAAGCAGCAATACAAATTTGATATATGATAGAATAATAGCACTAAAGCAGAGTAAAAATGAAGTGCAGTATATCAATATATTGAGCCTAATCGAAACTGAACCTCAGCATATGTGGATGCCTCTCTTCAGTTCAAACATCTGGTTACTTTCCATAACTTTGTAGACAGTGAGTCTCTTGTAGGCAGTGTGCCTCTTGTGAGCTGTGTGCTCAGGCAGTGAACCCTAATTGGCAAGTGCCATTTTGTACTTCTTATTCTTTTAATATAGAATACAATATTGGGTTAGTCACCTCGTGGTTTTTCCCTTAACAGGGCTTTCCATGTAAAAATCCTTGTGTTATGTGTGTTGATTTTATTTCTGCTCTCATGATTATGTATGCTCTTATGTTTTGATGCTACACTAATATTAAAGAAGAAAAGAAAGTCAAAATATTTAAGATAACTAATTCACCCCCCCTCTTAGTTATCTACCTTGTTTCCAACAATTCGTATCAGAGCTAAGTTCCTCCAAACAAAGCCTAACAGCTTGAGGAAGATATGAGAATCTCAATGGATATGTATGGTATGAGGGAACAACTTCAGTCTTCCCTAGATGATCTTGAGCAATCTCATTCTGAAGTCAATAACATGAGGGAAAGACTCAAACAAGCTGATGATTTCATAAATGAACTAAAAGAAAAATTGAGTATCTCTGTGAAAAAGAGAAAGGAACTAATTCAACAATTAGCAAGACAAAGTGAAGCCAATGATACTAATGAAGATCTGAATGAGAAAAAAAAGCTATGTGAGAAGCTATCAAAAGAGGTCATTATTGTAAGACATGAAATGGAATCAGGGGTTATGAGATTCACCCAAGAAATTGAAGAGAAAAGAAAAAATGAAGATAATCTAAAATAATGTCTCAAGGAGAAGTCAGAAGACTGCCACAAAATGGATAGAATAATCAAGCATCTGGAATCTAATCTTGAAGAAGCTAGAGATAATGAAGAACAACTTGAGAATCAAATAGACACTCTTAAAAGTGATCTTCAAACAACAAATGAATACAAAGAGAAATTCAAGATAAGCTTTGCTCAACTTGAAGTTCTTCTTGAAAGCCAAAAAAGGGTAGATGACAAGCATGGATTGGGATATGAGAAAGGTGAAAGCTCTGGATGCAATCAAAAGAACTCTGGATCAGGAAATCCAAGGAACAGGCCTACAAGACCTCCGGTAAGGCAACCAAATGCTCAAAGATATCCATCCTTCAATGGATACTGCTACAATTGCAACAATTTAAGTCATAAAGCAACTCCATGCAGAAGAAGAATGAATTAGACTAATTCTTCCTTCTCTAGACAATGTTTCAGCTGCAAAAGGTATGGTCACAAATCTCATGAATGCAGAAATATGCAAATAAACAATTCATTCAATGGTAGATGCTTTGCATGCAATAGAATGGGACATATGGCTAATCAATGTAGATCAAGAGGATATCAGTCAAATATGTAAAGGAATGTTGTTTGCTACAATTGTAATAGATCCAGCCATATTGCCAAATTCTGTAGAAGTAAGAACCAGGATAAAAAGGGTCCGGTGCATCATAATAAAAATCAAGATAAAGGAAAAGGCAAAGTGAATGTGGATGAAGTTCAAAGGGAGATGAACAAGATTTGGGTGAAGAGGAATACATAAAATATTGGGGATGGATCCGTACCAGAATATGGTGTTGATATTTCTTTTGAAAACTAAACAGATGGGCCCTAGCTCAAGGGGAGTCACAAAGGAAAAAAAATTCCCCCAGCCAATCAATTGGTGCCTAAATTTGGCATATGGAATGTTGTAGATTAAAGGGTTCTCAGAGAAATATCGAAGTAACCCTCTGTAAAAATATGAAAGATCTGCATGAAGTTTTGAAGAGTTTAATCATCCAAGATTGATCTAGTTTGACAGCAATCTAGTAAAAGCAGGATTCTCACAGTTAGATCTGGTATGATTCAAATTGAAATATCTTGACCTGCACACAAATGGCATGATTAGAGGAAAGGAGATACATTATTAATTATCACTAAATAGATTCCAAATGCACCTCAGTGATTCGGAAAGATCTCTCTCAGAACAAGGAAGAACAAGGGAACCAAAATAACTTAAGGTGTGCATTTATTGCAATATGAAATTAGGGTTTGGGCAGAAATATAAGGGTTCTTTTATTCATCATTTGCACATTTGCATTCAAAAAGAAGAAATAAAGAGCTCTGCAACAAGATTGTTTCAACTCTCTCAAAGATCAACCGTAGAATCTGATTCAACCAATGATCTTTTTTGGCTCATTTTGTGAACCCTAGAAGCATAAAAGGGTATTTCCATTCTTGAATATCTCTCTCTGAATCTTTTGCGAGATGGCTACTCCAAATGTTGTTAAGATCAATGATAGGCCATGCCCAAATTTTAAGAAACACCCCTACAAATCCCTAGAAGTTGATCCCTTAGGTGCCTTTTCTAGCATTCTGCATGGGGTTCTGCTCATAGAAGATGTTAGGGTATACATCCATGCAAATATTGAGGAATTTGGAGAATCAAAGCTGATGGATATCTACTATAAACAACTAATAGATGAAACCTTTGAACTCAAACCTCAATACAAGGCCATCCGAGATAAGCATTTTGGACATTACATCCACTTTCCCTATTTTGCTGAAGATGAATGGGTCCAATATGTTCTTAGCAGAATACATGAGAACTTCATGTGGTTGATGAGGCCATTCAAGATAACAAAAGATGCCATTAGGGCAGTAACTAGTTTAAACTCATCTGATGGGTTGCTTGGTCTCAAATCGGTCAAGAACCAAATAGTGAGTGAGGTTAGTAGATCAAAGTTTGACAAAAGAGCAATGACAATAGAAGATATCATAGATCCATATATCAAATTTGCCTCTATGATAATTGGCTATAAAATATATCATTCTAGCAGGGAGAACTCTGTGTCCAGAACTACAATTTATACTGCATATCAGATGCTAAGGGAAAATGTAGACTATGATCTATGTGAGTTTCTCCTGAGCTAACTGTTAGAAAACTTGCAAAAGATCAAGAAGGACAAGAAGAACTCATTCAAATATGGTGGTTTAATACTGTGTTTATTCTTTTACTATATGAATGAGCTACCTAGATCAAGTGGTTGGGTATGCCAAAATGACAGACCAATTGCCATACAAATCAGAGATTATATGTATGGGCTTGGTGATGCCAAGGCTCAAAGTATAGCACTCTGGGGATACTTCAAAAACTTCCAAAGTTTGATGCAAGCCAGAGAAAGAATTCCACAAACAATAGTTGAAAAATACAAAGATACAGTGTGTTTCATGGTAGACACTGATCAATGCCTAATGGAGGCAGTTGAGCCTAGAACAGTCTAGATTATACCAATGGGCTATGAGGTAGATGAGAAAATCCTAGATCTACATGTCCAACACTTGTTAAGTCAGCCTAAGGACCCTGAGGTAGAAAGGTTTGGAACCTTTCAAGAATTGAGTGTAAAAATACATGTTGAATTGAGACAACCAGAGATGAAAAGAAAAGTGAGAAGGGAAGTAGAGGAAGTTGCCAAAAGATATGGCATTTCAAAAGAGGCAATTTATGCAAATAGAGAAAAAATAGAAAGAGTTGAGAGAGAGAAACAAGAAACAGAAAAGGAAAGTGTTCCGGTACAAGCCTCCTCCCAGACTAGATCTGTTGGCAAGAGACACTACATGGATTCATGGTTGTTGTCATTGATGGCAACAAAGGTCATCCCACATATCCGCAAGTCATAATGTGTCTCTACCGGAAGTCAGAATAAAGAATGTTGTGGTCCGGTGAAGAAGAACAGAGCATGTGGCAAGGTCCGACAGATTGGTCCGGATCTCTCAGAGGAAGTGTCTTGGTGCAGTGCGGATTTGGGAAAGTCAAGAGGACTACCCTGAGTGGTATATTCCAAGGATTTAGCCTCCGGTGATGAACAAAGAAAAAGATATGAATGGTTGAGTACCGGATTCCTGAGAGACAGTGAAAACAGAGGAAGAACTGACTGGCAGAGTATCAGACTGCTTTCCGGATGGGTTACTGCTGATGACAGAAGTTGTGAAGGCATGAATCATGTTTGGCCGACATGATTAATGATATCTACAAGTATATGCTTGATCCGCATTGCTTGGTGAGGAAGGATTCAGCTGACAGAATGAAAGTTTATAAGAAACTAGACTGTTCCGGATGCCGACTAGAAAGGTGATGAAATTACTTGTGCGGATATATATAGAGGATGGATTTAGTTGTGAAAGGGTTGTTGTTGTGGAGAGATATGCGAATAAGTCTAGATAAAGAACAGAGGTAGCAAAAAGGATCCGGTATGTGAAAGATAGCAGAATAAAGAACAGAGGAAAGATGAAGTGCAGCAGATCAGTGTATTGAGCCTAACCGGAACTGAACTCCAGCATATGCAGATGCTTCCAATCAGTTCAAGACTGTGATTCTCATCACTTTGTAGACAGTGTGTCTTCTTGTAGGCAGTGGGCCTCTTGTGAGCAGTGTGCTCGGGCAGTGAGCCCTAATTGGCAAGTGCCATCTTTGTAATTTCCTATTCTTCTAACAGAGAATAATTTTGGGTTAATCACCCCGTGGTTTTCTCCCTTAACAGGGTTTCCACGTCAAAAATACTGTGTCATGTGTTTCTTGTTTTATGGTTAATGTTTTATGTTTGATTTTATGCTGCATCAATTAAAGGGAAAGTTCAATAAAGGAAATAATTAGGATAACTGATTCACCCCCCCCTCTCAGTTATCAACAATTGGTATCAGAGCTAAGTTCCTCCTAATAGAGCCTAACAGCTTGAGGAAGATCTGGGATTTCAAATGGATGCATATGGTTTAAGGGAGCAACTCAAGACTGCTCTTGAGGATCTTGAACAGTCGAATTCTGAAGTCAGTGAATTAAAGGAAAGACTCAAACAGGCTGATGAATTCATGAGAGAATTAAAAGACAAATTAAGTCTCTCTATGAAAAAGAGAAAGGAGCTGCTTCAACAGTTGGCAAGACAAAGTGAAGAAAGCAATACAAATGAAGAATTGACTGAGCAAACCAAGTTATGTGAAAAGTTATCAAAAGAAGTCATTATGTTAAGACATGAAATGGAATCAGGAACTATAAAGTTTACTCAAGAGATTGAAGAAAAAAGAAAGGCTGAAGACAATCTAAGACAATCTCTTAAAGAAAAATCAGAAGAATGCCACCAGATGGACAGGATTATCAGACATCTTGAATCTGATCTTGAAGATGCCAAAGATAATGAAGGAAAACTTGAGGATCAAATTGCCTCTCTCAAAAGAGACCTTCAAACAGCAAATGAATATAAAGAGAAATTCAAGATAAGTTCTGCTCAACTTGAAGTTCTCCTTGGAAGTCAAAAGAGGACAGATGACAAGTATGGTTTGGGATATGAGAAAGGAGAGAGCTCTGGATCCGGTCAGAAGAATCTTGGATCAGAAAATCCAAGAAGCAGGCCTAGAAGACCTCCGGTAAGACAGCCAAATGCTCAAAGATATCCATCCTTCAATGGATACTGCCACAGCTGCAACCACTTTGGTCACAAAGCTAATCAGTGCAGAATGAGAATGAATCAGATTAATTCATCCTTCTCCGGACAGTGCTTCAACTGCAAAAGGTATGGACACAAATCCCATGAATGCAGAAGAATGCAAGTAAACAAATCATTCAAAGGTAGATGCTTCACATGCAATAGAGTAGGTCATATGGCTAATCAATGCAGATCAAAAGGATATCAGTCAAATATGCAAAGAAATGTTATTTGCCAAATCTGCAATAGGTCCGGTCATAATGCTAAAGTTTGCAGAAACAAGAATCAGGACAAAAGAGGTCCGGTGTATAATCAGAATCAAGACAAGGGTAAACAAAAGATGAATGCGGATGAGGTTAGGAATCAGATGAGCAAGATTTGGGTGAAGAAAAGTTCAGAGAATGTAGAGGTTGGATCCGCACCAGACTCTGGTGCTGATATTTCTTCCGGAAATTTAAAAGTGAGCTCAGGCTCAGGGGGAGACTCAAAGAAAATCTTGTTCCCCCAGCCAAACAAGTGGTGCCGGATGTGGCACAAGATGCGGATCAAAGGGTTTGTAGATATGAGTCTTGAGATACTTCAGTCAAGTTTTCAGAGGTCCGCATGGAGTTATGAAGAAGCTGTGATCGATCAAATAAGACCTGTTCAGCGAGATGCTCCGGTATGATAGAGGATTACAAAAAGGTCCGGAAAGATCCGGAAATGCACTATCTTGTTCTGCGGATTGGACAGAGTGTTTGGGATGCTCTTGTAATATGTTACCTCGATTTATTCATGATTGAAAGATCCGGATGATATCCTCAGATCAGAACCAATCCGGGATACTCCAAACTATCCAGACAAGGCAAACCGGAATGATGTAGGTGAAGCATTTATTGCAGACAGATATTAGGGTTCGCGGAGCAATTTAAGGGATTTCTCAAAGGTCATTTGCTCATTCTGCACTCGAGAAGAAGCGAAAAGTGGAGCTCTGCAACAAGGTTCATCAAGCACCAAGGATCTCCTGCCGAAGCTATTGCATAAAGAAATCAATCCAACCACTCCGTGCAAACCGAAGGCGCATAAGGTATTCTCCGTTTTTCATTACCTCACTGCAAATCTTTGAAGAATGGCTACTCCAAACATAGTTAAGATCTCTGATAGACCTCGCCCCTCATTCAAGAAACATCCCTACAAATCATTGGAGGTAGACCCACTAGGAGCCTTCTCTAGTGTTCCCCACGGAGTTTTACACACCGAAGACATTAGGGTTTACATACATGCAAACATTGAGGAATTTGGGGAATTCAAATTAAGAGACCTCTATCACAAGCAGCTGATTGACAATGCTTTTGAGCTTAAACCAGAGTATAAGGATATTCAGAAGAAACAATTTGAGCAATTTATTCATTTCCCCTGTTTTGAAGAGGATGAATGGGTCCGGTATGTACTGAGCAGGATGCATGACAACTTTCTATGGCTAGATAGACCCTGCAAGATCACAAAAGAGGCAATTACAGCAGTAACTGGCCTATACTCTTCCGGAGGAGTACCTATCCTCAAATCTGTCAAGAACAACATTGTAACTGAGGCCACCGGATCAAAATTTGACAAAAGGGCAATGACCATTGAAGACATCTCCGATCCGGATATCAAATATGCATCAATGATAATAGGATACAAGATCTACCACTCCAGCAGGGAGAATTCTGTATCCGGAACTGCAGTATACACTGCCTATGAGATGCTAAGAAAGAATGCAGAGTATGATCTCTACGAACTACTGCTAAGCCAATTAATGGAAAATATACAGAAAATCAAGAAGGATAAGAAGAATTCCTTTAAGTATGGTACTCTGATTGTATGTCTATTCTTCTACTTCATGAATGAGCTACCCGGAACAAGTGGATGGGTATGGCAGAATGACAAACCTGTTGCAGTCCAGATAAGAGACTATTTGCATGGACTTGGGGATGCAAAAGCGAGAAATACAGCTCTATGGGGATACTTCAAAAACTTTCAGAGCATGATGCAAGCAAGAGAGAGAATTCCCCAGTCTCTCATTGAGAAATACAAGGACTCAGTGTGCTTTATGGTTGACACTGATCAGTGCCTAATGGAGGCAGTGGAGCCAAGGACTGTCTGGATCATGCCCATGGGGTATGAAGTTGATGAACAGATAGTGGAGCTGCATGTTCAACACATGCTAAGTCAGCCCAAAGATCCTAAGGCAGAAAGGTTTGGAACCTTTGAGGAGCTGAGTGTAAAAATACATGTAGAACTCAGGGAACCTGAGATTAAAAGAAAGGTAAGAAAAGAAGTAGAGCACATTGCTCAAGGCCTAGGTATCTCAAAGGAGGCACTTGATGCCAGCCGGGAAAAGAGGCGGAAGGCTGAGGAAGAAGAGAAAAGCAAAGAAAGTGCTCCGGTTGAAACTCCCACCCGGACCAGATCATCAAAGAGACCTGCACCTTCCACAACCAAAAGTTCAAAACCGGAAGTTCAGGCATCCGGTAAGAGATCAAAGGCAAAAGCCACAAGGGCTTATGGAAGCCAAAAGGATGAAGAGGAAACAGAATCAGATGAGGGAGTAAGAGAAGTAAAGAAACAGAAAAAGAAAGGATCCGGTAAGCCCTCCACAGGCCAAGACAAGGAGGAAATGGCAGAGGTAACTGTTGAAAAGCCCACTCTGTCACTAGAGAGCATAATCAAGTCGGTCACGGTGGATGGAAACCTTCAACCAATGACTGAATCATATGATGACTTCAGTGAGGCCGACCAAAAGACTCTGCAGGAGGCCACAGTAAAATATCTTAACATATATAATAAGGCTTTCATTGAAATAATATCTCTTATTCCTAAAAGCCTAGAAAAGGAAATGGAAGTGAGAAAGAATAATGCTCATGCTAAAGATCTTGAGATCCGGGAGCAGATAGCTATTCAGCTATATCCTCAAATTGATCCCAAGACCATGAACATTATCTTCAAAGACTGCAAAGATGAGTTCAGAAGCAAAGCCAGGATGAATCAACTCATGCTTGGCGAGACTGACAAAGTGGCCCAAGAAACAGAAGAGATCCTCCGGAAGGCCTTCAAAAGGTTCAATCTTCCGGTTGTAGAGGATTTAGGTACAGAAACAGCTGAGGACTTGGGACCCTCTGCTCCAGAAGAAGTGGCTCATGAACAAACTAGCATCTCTCCTCCGGTTTCCCCTACAGTCTCCGGATCCAAAGAAGAAGAGCAACTACAGGAGAAGGAAGCAGTGGTGAAAGACAAAGAGGTTGACAGTTCTAAGACTGCAGAAGAAAAGAAACATCTGTCTCCGGCAAGAGACACTGCACAAACTGTTCAACAATTTTTGAGTAAAGAAACTCTAGAGATTGATGAACCGGAGCTTCTAAAAGGTCCATTTGATTTTGACTCTCTCTCTCCGGTACAAACAATGAAGATAGCTTCATTTGCAAATGCCAAGGCAAATGAAAAGCTCCTGAAGTCTCATATGGAAGACTGTGAGTTGATAGAGGCTGCTTCCGGAATACTTGTAAAGATCATGCCATCAATCCAGATAGATCCGACAGCCTCCACTTCCGGTAATCTAAAAACCTTAGTCAGCAGTGTTGATACACATTTTGATTCTTTAGAAAAATCAGCTGAAGAAAAGGTCCGGAAGGAATTTTTGGATAAGAGATTTTCAGAAATATTAGAATTAATCTCTAAGGATAGGAAGATTGTAAGCATTGGAATAAGGAGCTTAGAGAATGCTCTTAAGGATGGCGGTGACATCTACAAATTTTGTATATCCTGGTCAAAGGCAACAGCAGCATTTGACAAGAAAATAAAAGAGGAACAGGATAAGCTACAAAGCTTATCTCAAAGTTTTGATCCTCTCTCTTCCTCTATAATAAATCAAGAATGTCAGACCATTGCAGTCTTGAATGAAATAAAAAATCTTGAGAAGGAAAGGAAGAACATCACCAACCGGATGGGAGAGCTTAGAAGGATTATAATCCCTAAGTTGGAAACCATGCATGAGGCCATCAGTGATGCTCAGACCACCGCCCAAACAAAAGATCCGACAGATCTCAAGCGGGCAGAAGCGTTTGCATTTTTGCTAAGTGGTCACATTTCAATTTTGGATAGAATGAAGCAAAGTTGGGCTACAGAAATGATCCAATTGCAGACATCCTTTGCAGACATTCTTCAATACATGTGAGTATGTAAATATGCGGCTATATAGAGAAAATTTTTGAAAATTTTGGTGTGCGGACCCTACCCTTTGCCATTGATGTCAAAGGGGGAGTGAGGAGCAGTGAAAAATGAGGAATCCAACTAAGGGGGAGTTCCGGAAATTGTATATAAAGACAGAGCATCAGCAAAGGGGGAGCATAGTGAAAACACTTAGTCATTTTTCACTAAGTGTTGCCATCAATGCCAAAGGGGGAGATTGTTGGCAAGAGACACTACATGGATTCATGGTTGTTGTCATTGATGGCAACAAAGGTCATCCCACATATCCGCAAGTCATAATGTGTCTCTACCGGAAGTCAGAATAAAGAATGTTGTGGTCCGGTGAAGAAGAACAGAGCATGTGGCAAGGTCCGACAGATTGGTCCGGATCTCTCAGAGGAAGTGTCTTGGTGCAGTGCGGATTTGGGAAAGTCAAGAGGACTACCCTGAGTGGTATATTCCAAGGATTTAGCCTCCGGTGATGAACAAAGAAAAAGATATGAATGGTTGAGTACCGGATTCCTGAGAGACAGTGAAAACAGAGGAAGAACTGACTGGCAGAGTATCAGACTGCTTTCCGGATGGGTTACTGCTGATGACAGAAGTTGTGAAGGCATGAATCATGTTTGGCTGACATGATTAATGATATCTACAAGTATATGCTTGATCCGCATTGCTTGGTGAGGAAGGATTCAGCCGATAGAATGAAAGTTTATAAGAAACTAGACTGTTCCGGATGCCGACTAGAAAGGTGATGAAATTACTTGTGCGGATATATATAGAGGATGGATTTAGTTGTGAAAGGGTTGTTGTTGTGGAGAGATATGCGAATAAGTCTAGATAAAGAGCAGAGGTAGCAAAAAGGATCTGGTATGTGAAAGATAGCAGAATAAAGAACAGAGGAAAGATGAAGTGCAGCAGATCAGTGTACTGAGCCTAACCGGAACTGAACTCCAGCATATGCAGATGCTTCCAATCAGTTCAAGACTGTGATTCTCATCACTTTGTAGACAGTGTGTCTTCTTGTAGGCAGTGGGCCTCTTGTGAGCAGTGTGCTCGGGCAGTGAGCCCTAATTGGCAAGTGCCATCTTTGTAATTTCCTATTCTTCTAACAGAGAATAATTTTGGGTTAATCACCCCGTGGTTTTCTCCCTTAACAGGGTTTCCACGTCAAAAATACTGTGTCATGTGTTTCTTGTTTTATGGTTAATGTTTTATGTTTGATTTTATGTTGCATCAATTAAAGGGAAAGTTCAATAAAGGAAATAATTAGGATAACTGATTCACCCCCCCCTCTCAGTTATCAACAAGATCCTCCAAGAGCTCTGCACCTGCCACCTCTAAGAGGCCAAAAGCCTCAAAATCAAAAACCAAGACATCCGGAAAGGGAGAGAAGAGAATGAAGACAAAGGCCACAAGGTCATACATAAGCCAAAAGGATGATGAAGAAACAGAGACTAATGAAGAGGTTAAGAAAATGAAGAAGAAAAAGAAAACTTCTAGGGAATCCTCTGTCAGCAAAAATAAAGAAGTGGCAGAAGAATTTGTAGAAAGGCCCACTCTTTCTATTGATGATATCATCAAGGCAATCACAGTGGATGATTACAGTGATACTAACAAAAGAATTTTGGAGGAAGCCGCAGTTAAGTACCTAAACATTTATAATAAAGTATTCATTGAAATCATTTCCTTAATTCCCAAAAGTCTAGAGAAGGTACTTGAACTCAGAAAGGAGAATGTCAAGGAAAAGGATTTAAACATCTGTGAACAAAATGTAATACAACTCTATCATTCCATTACTCCAAAACAAATGACCATGATCTTTAAAGAGTGCAAGGATGAGTTCCAGAGCAAAGCCGAATGAACAAACTTATGCTTGGAGAGACTGATTAGGTGGAAAAAGAAACATAAGACATCCTCTAGAATGCCTTCAAAAGATTCAATCTTCCTATCGTAGAGGAAATAGATGAAGAACCTTCTACCATGGATGTCAAAGGATTAAGTGCATCAAAAGAAGA